>CAUYUJ010018059.1:165000-307500 GCA_963575745.1 Prorocentrum cordatum
CACCACAGGATACAGCAAAACACCACAGGAAACCACAGGACACCACAGGACACCACAGGAAACCACAGGACACCACAGGACACCACAGAATACCACTGAGTGCCACAGAACGCAGGACATCACAAGAGAGCACAGGACACCACAGGACATTACAGGTCACCAGAGGACACCACAGGACACCACAGGACACTGCTGCACAGCACAAGACAACACAGAACACCACAGGACACCACAGGACACCACAGGACACCACAGGACACTACAGCACACCACAGGAAACCACAGGACACCACAGGACACCACAGGACACCACAGGATACCACAAGACACTACAGGACACTGCTGCAAAGCACAAGACACCGCGCGGCACCATACGGCACCATAGGACACCACAGGACACCATAGGACACCACATGGCACTGATGAACACAGGACATCACAAGACGCCACAGGTCACCACAGGACACCACAGGAAACCACAGGACATCACAGGACGCCACGAAAAACTACAGAATACAGAACACCACAAGACACCACAGGACACCACAGGACACCACAGGACACCACCGGACACCACAGGACACCACAGGACACCGCAGGACATTACAGAGTACCACAGAACACAGGACATCACAAGACAGCACAGGACACCACAGGACACCATAGAACACCACAGGACACAACAGGACACTACAGGACACCACAGGACACCACAGGACACCACAGGACACCTTGTTTGATTCTGCGGTCTAGCCATCTGCATAGACGTGCATGGCATCGCTGTGCAGTTCAACGTCAAGTGGGTCTTTCGCACCCTGCACGGCTGTACTTGACGATGTTTGTACCAGTAGCAGGGTGGGTTCAAAGCATTGTCTGCGCAGACGTCCTCCGTCTACGCCGCACATTGTTAAGTTCAATGTCCCGCGCCTCGGAAGTCATGGGGATGCCCGTCACTAACACGTTCATCCATTTCTCCGAAGCGCCCTCCACAGGTCGTCGGGCCAGATCGTGGTCGCCTCCAAGGACCCGCTGCGCGTCCTTCGCCGTGGACTCCGAAAACAAGGACGATTTGCCATCCACCGCCGACGGCCTGCAGAACCTGCGCAGCATTCACGAGAACGACGGCGCTGCAATTCCACCGCCGCCGCGTTCTATGCCGATTGGCAAGAAGACGTGGAACCGCCTTTGCGGCGAACTCCGCGTCATGAACGCGGTCTTCTCGCCGACGCCCGCCTGGGGGTACGTCCACAACGCGCCAGGCGCCGAAGTCAAGCAGGCTCGCGGCTACCCCAAGACGGCCCCTTCAGCGTTGCGCTCGCGGTGGGTCAATTTTTTCCGCGGCCCCAGCGGCGACGAGCGGCCGAGTCGCGCCGCGCCGACGCAGCCGATGCCGAAGAAGAAGATGGCTCGGCGCGCAGCCGCGACGTCGGGGCCGTCAGATCCTACGGATATCGACCGCTTCGGCGAGCTCATCCACGAGCACCTCAGTTTGCCGCACTATGGCGGCGGCCTTCGCTGCTGGACGCGGTCCAACCCCGACCGCGCCAAGGTTGAGCCGTCGGCTGCAGTCACTATGCGATCTATTCCAGTATCTCTCTTCGAAGACAAGCTGGCATGGGACGTAAGTCGCCCTTTTCTTCGGCTCCCAGGGCTCCCAGGCTTGGCAGAGTGCACGTTTAACTGCGCGCGGCATGTAGCTAGCGACCAGCAGACGTGGGACATCGAGAACATGGGGGGCGGGCCGTACTGCGCCAAGGACATGAACTCCCAAAGCCTCTTTAGATCGCAGCGAGCAGGTGATGATCTTGCATTCGCGAACGTGGACTTGTCCGCCAGCGTTGCTTCAACGATCGGAAGGAAATTTGTGTTCCACGAGAAATTTCGAAAGTGTGGCCACTTCTTCTCCGCCTTCGTCGCGTCGGCAGACATCACTGAAGTGTGCGACGACCTCATGGGGCAGGTTGGGAGACGACGAGCGTTGCTTTGCCGCGTTCGCGCCGTCGCATTTGGACCTTCTGTTCAAACGCAGCGGCGAACGTTTGGCAGGCTTCGTTGGTTCCTTCTGCAGGTTTTGCAATGCAACACCGAGGCGTTCTGGAGCCGCGCCAAGCGGACGTCGAGCCTGACCGCGTTCGAGCTCAGGAGCAAGCAGCCCGCTGACTCAGACGACGACATGGAGAGGGAGGTGTATTTTTTAGAAGGCGGCGGCTCGCATGAAGCATCGGCAACTAATTTTGGCGGGGCGTCGTCCAGCGCGGCAGGTCCGCCGAGCGGCCCACCAGTTGCGGCGCGGCCAGCCCGATCTGGCGCCTCGGAGTTGAGTGCTTCGCAGGGCGAGGTGGGCGCTGCCATCATGGGCGCTCGCGTGCCTGACACCCAGGACCGGTGCGACGAGATGTACTCGACGCAGAGGAGGCGGCGGACGCTCGGCGCGGGTCTCATCGGCAGCTTCCAGGCGTCTCGCGCGCCAGAAGCGTCTGCGCAGGGCGTCAATGCGCCGCTCGCGCCGGCAGTCCAGGCGAAGTCGCTATTGGGCCGCATCTTGGAAATGAGAAAGAAAGTGGAAGACGGGATGCAGGGTAGCGCTGAGTCAGCGCACGTTGTCATGACGCTGCTCGAGTATTTGGTGGCTGAAGCTGCGATGACAGACTTCAAAATATTGAATCAGTCGAAGCTGGGCCTGCTCTTAACTATCCAGGCGGAAGATCTTCGTGCTCATGATTACGTGGTTTTCCGATACGAGAAAGAGTTTGGCGCTTGGGCAAGAGAAGAAGTTCTGACTCTTCCAGATAAACGACTCTTGCTTGCAGCAGAGGGTATCCTTTTGCATATATATATATATATGATCTCGTCAAAGAGAACGAAGTAGAGATCCCCCGGGCGTGGGGCGAGTTGAACGCGAGGGCCAAAGCTGCGATCGACCTCAAGATACAAGACAATGGCAACGATGTCGATCGCGCGTTGGACAGCTTTGTTACGGCCGCCAAGAGCAAGTCCGACTACGTCCGTCGGAGCTCGGACAACAAACCATGGAAGGCCCACTTCCTTCTCAGGCTGGCGGACGTTCTCTCCAAGCTTACTCGTTTCTTCGATTCGGAATCCGGCATGACTCAGATGACTAGGACATCAAATGGCCTTTGGCCAAATTCGCCACCGTGCCAACGTAATGGAACAGAGGCGTCATGAATGTTAGTAGCGTGTTCGTGCGTGGCCTCTCGGGGGCATCTTGGAAGAAGCTTTGGATCCTCTTGGAGGCTGTCTGTGCGGCTCTTGGGGTTGCCTGGCTCCTCTTCGGGGCCTCTTGGCTCTGGTTTCCTTCCTCAGGAATGAGGATTGGATTTCAAAGGATGATGGAAGACCTCAAAACACGCCGAGTCCGCGGCGAAGGGCGCGGTGGCGGATTTTTAAAAACCTGCTCAACTCCATTGCCTAAATCCAAAGGAACAGTTTTGGCGGACGTATACATTGATGAATTTGGCAATGAGAAGGCAAAGGCGCGAGACAATGATTGCTACTTTGTGGTGCCATTCAAAATTCATGTTACTGAAGCGGACGTTGCAAGATCTGGTTGGAATTTGGCGAGGTACGATACCGAATTGGATTTGTGGACCCAGTCTATGTATTACAATAACGACGCCTTCTTTTCGGTGAAGCTTCTGTCGTGGAAGTTGGCGTTCAAAGGTATGGACTGCTGCAAAATGATTTTTGAATGCGGCAGGGGCGGGGATGGAAAAGGAAGAGAGTTTGTTTTTGAGAAGGCACCATTTGGAGATAACTCCGGCAGTTTGGATTGCGGCGTCTTCCCAGATCGATCGGAATGGCGTCGTTCAGCTCATCTTGCATGGAACAAGCGATGCATCCGCATACAGGAGTTCGACTCGGTGGCGCGCGTCCTGCCTGACATTTGGAAGAGATTCGTCGCGTGCGAGGATTTCGGGTAGATCGTAATTTGCGGTGCATACCTAGGGGCGATTCGTCGGATGGCTTGAAAAAGAACAACGTTATGTTTGATGATTTCGCGCGTGAAAGACATCCAACATGAGACGGGGGTTTGGAGAGTGAGTGGCCGCCGTCGTTGCCCCAGGAGTTGCGTCGCGCATTGCGATCAGCCCTGGAAGGAGTTGGATCTGCGTCAGAACTATGGGTTTGCATCCAAGAAGAAATTCACTGGCGTGAAAACGCAGGAGTGCAACTACGAGGGCATCCCCGTGATCGAACAAAAGAAACACATCTTCGCCGAGAGTGCCAGCGTGTTGGAACAAATCCAGAGGCGAATAATTTGCGGAAGGATGGGATTGGCGGAACTTGTCAAGACGCCAGAGGAGGTGGACCACGCTAATGGTAAGTTCTTATTCCGCACTGAAGAAGACCTCGATGATTTGCTACGCGATCCAATTCTGCTTTCCCGGTTTTACAAGCGGTATATCCACGTAATTGACGTTGAGTACGCCGATGAAGAAGCCCTCCGACTTCTGAACAATGTCGGAGAAATCGACCAGTCTCTTGCTGACGATCAGGCATGGCTTGCAAAAAGCTTGTGCGGACAAGGCTTCAACGTGGAGGCAGGTGCTCGGGAATCCGTTCAGGCAGACGAGCTCATCCGCAAGGTTCACCACACGCGCAATGCATCGTCCATCAAGTTGCGGGGCATCGCCGATCTAGATTTCATCCCTGGCTTGAAGAAGTTGGCGCCGAGCTCGATGGGGAAGAAGTCGGTGGTTCAAACTTTTGAAGATGCACTTGCCGCTGGATCCCTGAAGGTTTTCGCGCCATCGGACGCGAGAAATGCATTCCGGAAGCTCCTCGTTGACTTGCCGAAGTTGGAAGATACCCTAGAAGCAAGCGGCGGCGCCGACGCCTTTGGCGATTGGAATGCGTGGGGTAGTGTGTTTTCAATCATCGACGATCTGAACGTGAGCCCCGAAATCAGTGAGGAGGAGCTGTCCAGACTCATGAAATACCCGCGTCAATCGTACCAAATGCCTGTCGCGCAACAGCGGATTCGTCAGAGCGTGGCTACTAAGTACGAGCGCGTCAACATCAAGCTGCTACAGGCGCACGTGCAAAGGGATGTAGACCCGCACAACAGCTTCCTGAATAAGTTGATTGCGCGCTACCTCGAAGAGGGCACGGTTGTCGAACCCGCGTGGATGGGCATTTGGGAGACTCCAACGCGATACTATGTGAAGGAAGGGTACGGCCGGTGGTAGCTGCTGAGTACTCTATTCAAAATGCGTCCAGCATGGCGAAGTCATTTGCTTTCCGCACCCACGCCGTGGACGTGGACCAAGAGGACAGCCATGCCCGGCACTTATTGAACATATTGGAAGAAGAAGGGCTGCTTGAGTCCGAAGGCCACGACTTTTGCATGCTTCCTCTGCGCGTCAGGCACCGAGAATCGTGGCTGACTTTTGCGGAATGCTACGGCGGCATGAGCCGCAAGGAAGGCGAAAAGATGCACCAGGCTCTGGGTTACGGGCAGCTTCCTCGCAGCGAGGTGCCGCACCTGTGGAAACTTGCAGAGGAATGCCGCGAGGCTGCCAAGGTTCTCACCGGGATGCCAAAGCACGAATGGCTGCAGCAACACTACGCTGGCAGGCCAAATCCGCTCGTCAGCCGATTTGCAGCATTGCTGAGCTTCCGCGAGAACTCCTGCACTATCCGAACAGAAGAACTTCTTCGAGAGAAATGTTCGTCCACAGTGCTCGTGTACACGCGTGGCGGAAGCGTTTTCGGATGCAGTTCTGCAGAAGGAAGGCAAAGCATTGAAACGTGCTTGGATAAAATCTCGGAAGAATTGAACTTTCCGATCCGGGTGAAGCCATGGGCTGCAGATACTATGCGATCTGTTGCAGTAGCACTCACTCTTCGAGGACAGGCAGGCCTGGGACGTAAATCGCCCCCTACCTCGGCTCCCGGGCTTGGCCAAGTGCTTGCTCAATTGCATGCGACACCTAGCCAGCGACCAGCAGACGTGGGACATCGAGAACATGGGAGACGGGCCGCACTGCGCCAAGGATTTGAGCTCCCAAAGCTTCTTTGGATCGCAGCGGGCGGGAGACGATCTCATACTCGCGAACGTAGACGTGCCTTTCCACGTCGCCTCAACGATCTGTAGAAAGTTCGTGTTCCACCAAAAATTTCAAGAGCATGGCAACTTATTCTCCGCGTTCGTTGCGTCGGCAGACATCGCCGAAGTGCACGACGACCTCTGGGGGCAGGTTGGGAGGGCAACGAATGTTGCTTTGCCGTGTTCACGCCGTCGCATTTGGACGTTATGTTCAATTGCAAGGACGAACGTCTGGCAGGCTCCATTCGTTCCTTCTGCAGGTTTTGCAATGCAGCGCCGAGGCGTTTTGGTGCCGCGCCAAGCGGACATCGGACCTGACCGTCTTCGAGCTCAGGAGCAGGCAGCCCGCTGACTCCGACGACTTCGCGGTGAGAGAGGTATATCTACTGGAAGGCGGTGGCTCACATGAGGCGCGGCCAGCTGATCACCTAGCCACCCGAGCTCGATTCGTGGTGGAGATGGAACACATCTATTGTTTGTTCATGACGGGTCAGTTGGAACAGCAGAACTCGGCCACAATCATAGCGGTACTCCAGGCGAGCCGTAACACCGTTCACTGTTCGAAGACGTTGTTTGAGTTGTGCATGTATGTGTACTTGTACAAACATATACATGCAGCACATGCTGGTGCCAGTGTATATATGCATCCGCATGCATGTGCTCATGTGATAAATGTGTGTATGTGTGCACATGCAACTATCATGCATGCACGCAGGCCTACATGAGTATTTGCATGCTTCCATTCATGCACATGCACGTATACATTTGTACACAACATATATATATGTATAAGTATATAGCGAATCCCAAATCCCCGCCGCCCACGCGGCGAGTCGCGGACAACCTTGGGATCCTTGGGCCACCTTCCACGAATAATTTCTGGATGTTAAACATGTGAGAGGTCTTCGACGTAATCAGTGAATGGTGCGAATGGCTCCGCAAGGCGCGAAATGGACCTTCTTGGTGCCTTAGGTATTTGTTTTCTCACATGTTCGATGTTGAGGTAGAGAGCATATCGCCTGGTGGGTGCGGAGGTTTCTCATGGCCACAATGTTCTTCGCCAACTCCGAGCGCTACGGGGGAGTCGCGTCTCATACCGCGCAGTCATCTCGTAGCGCGGGGCAGGCCGCAGGAGTGTGATTGGATGATCATCGCCGGCGAGGCGATGCGCCGGCGCGACTTGCTGGACGTCGCACTGCACGGCGTTGACTTCTCCGATACCGGCTCCCCAATTCCAGCGAGACCTGTTCCGCGGCGCAGAGAAATTCCGTCTAGCAACCGTTTCGTTCGCTTCGGATATTCCGTCATGGAAGATCATCTGGTTTTCCCTTTTTACAGGCACCCCTTCGGCGCCGCACGGGCGGGGCTTTTCCACGCGTCCAGGCGCATGCGCCGCGATGATTTCCTGGCCGCGGCGACCGCCTTGGAGACGCATTCCCAGCGCAAGGCGACAGTGTTGAGGGGCCTGATGCTGCAAGAAACACTCAGACAGCCAGGCGGCCAAGAGTTTGCCGTCGTTATCGAGCAGGCCAGGCAGTGCGCGACGCTGCGGGAGAGCTCTATCTTCGCGAATATCTGCGTTGGCAAGGCGAACCGGGCGTCACTCAAGCTGGGGCGCAGCAGTTCGGCGCAACGATGCGAGGGGAATGAATGGCGTTAAGATTCGATCACTAGATAAGAATATCTTCTCGATGGGGCCAGACCCCGGCGCATTCCCCCTTGCTTCCTCAGCGAGGTGCGTGGCCCCAGGTAGCCGTCTGTCGGACGCGTTACTTTAGATTCCTTAACAAACGTCTCTTTATCCCAAAACGTCTTTGGCTCAAGGTTGGCTCAGGTTGGCTCATTTATTACCACAAGCCATTCCGGTACCGCAACTGTTCCTTGAGCCTTTGGGGATCGGTTATTGGGTTCAATCAGTGGGATATCGCCTCAATTTGGTGAATTCGTGAATCTTACTGGGTTTTGTCAATTCAGCGCTTCATTTCTATCTCAAATTTTGGGAAACTGGCTCTTGCTTCATCCTTTTGGCCATGCCGGCATTGCAGATTGGAGAAACCATGCACAAGCTCTTATCATTGGACACCGATAAGCAGAAAAGACTGAGGGACGAAGCTCGGATGGTAGACGACGACAAAGAAAATCAGCAAGAAGCCTCGAAAGCTATGAGAACCTTGGCGGCCAAGGGAGCTGCTAAGGGTACTGGTTTGGGAGAAAATGGTTCGATTCCATCGGGGGCTGCCTCGACCGCCACCGGTGCCGACGGGTTTCTTGCCCAACTCGAGTCTCTCCTAGACAAAAAGATCGCTCCTATCAAAGATCGTATTGATTCGTTACAATTCGATGTGTTGGGAACTCAAAAGGCGATGGCTCAGGAATTTTCAGTGGCCGTCACTCTGATCAATGACCATGAAGTAAAGCTTGCCAACCTTGAAGCGGGTGAAACCGAGGTGCAGAAAGCCTTCAACGAAAGGATTCTTGCCGTTGAGCTGGAGCAGAAGTCTCTGCGCGCGGAAATGGCAGCCAAACAGTTAGAAAGTCAGTCGAGCCAGGGTCCGTCGAGGAAAAAGGGTCCGCCGTGGGCTAGCACCCCAAGGGCAGATAGGGACATCTTCATTCTCACCAACCTGGGCTGGAATCTCAAGAAGCAGGAGGCCCTGGAGAAGGCACGGGCTGTCCTTCGCCGGGCGGATGTTCCCCAGCCCACGCATATTGTTGCACCATTTGGGTATGGGAGTTGTGTGGAGATTAAATGGAGTTCGATTGCAGTGGGACTTCAAGCGGCAGCTGCGATTCGTGATCTTAAGATCCCTGGGCACTTGGAACATACGATCTGGTGTGGCCAGATTAGTACGAAGGAGGAGCGTGGCCCAGCAAAATTGTTCAAGACCGTATCAGAAGCCCTGGAAAGGGCAATGGGAGATCGCACGGACAGTTACGTGGTTTGCTCTCGGACTCGAAAATTTTTCGTCTTGGACCGTCAGATAGGTGCTATCAAAGATGGGGAATTTCAGTGGCACGAGTCACTCAAGGAGATTCCCGACGAAGCGCTCCGTAAGACGCTCAAAGACACAATCGACGAAGCACTATCTCTTTGAGATGCTCACGTGAGGGGTCTCGTATGTGCACTCAATGTGCAGGGTAAATGGGCCGACGAGACTCAAATGCAAGCCAACCTAGATTTGCTCGAGCTGAAGTGCTGGGGCTTAATTTGTATCTTAGAGGCGGATTTTAAGGGCTGTCTTCAAAACGATGGGCTACTACGCCCTGTTTTCAATGGCCACGCTTACTACCGCCATCACTCTGGCCCTGGGTGTAGGGCCATGGGCGTGCTTGTGCACAAATCTCTGAGAAAACGTGTGAAAGACATTGTCTGCGATTGGAGATCTATCCGTGTTGATCTTCGTCCCGACTGTCTCGATGGTTGCCACCATCATGCCAGATCCTTTCTCTTCTCTCATCTTGCCCACGATTTTTTCCATGATTCTCTCAACTGTGCCATCCAACTCGGTCGATCCCGCCCCGTGGGGTCTACTCTTTCTTGGTTGGGGGACATGAATGCCGATCAAGGTAACGGAGATCCGAAATTCCGATCATTCAGTGAAGCTTGTTCATGCCTCAATCTCCGTTGGTGTCCTCTCAGGTTCCAAGAGACCTCCATGCAATTCACTAGGAAGCCTGATGGTGATCAGGCGCTCTCTCAGGCCAACAGCACGATCGATCACATAGCTCTCGCCAGGAGTGATCTCACTTTTGATTGTTTCGCCCGCTGGGCGGGCGTCCCAGGGGACCATGCTCTTGTTGGCTGTGATGTGCTGGCCTTTCACCAGCAGATGCGTAAGAGGAGACCTCTCATGTGGACTCCTACAAACATTTTGGAGGTTAGGAAGATCGCCCAAGGTCTGTTTCCCGAATCATCGGAACTTATTCGTTTAAATGACGAAGAACAGCCCGATTCATGTGCGGTCAGGTATCATGACCCAAGGGACCTCACCCTCTCCTTTGATTTCTGGGAAAACATGTTGGGCCAGGTTTATGAAGCGACTCAGGCTCTCCCAAGGAGTTTTAGGAGATTTGCCGAAGAGCCATTTTGGGTCAAGAGTCTCAGGACACGGTTCAACTCCGAACTTAACGAAGCCACGAGGGTCTCATTGGGTCAGCTCCTCTTGAAAGCTCTCAAAATAACTAAACTTCAACGCGATTTGGCTCAGGTTGCGCTCAACGCCTCTCAAGGAAAACAGGTCTGGGCCTCCCGCAAGACACTCCTACCCATTTTGGGTTTCTGTGTAGATCAAGTCAAGATTTTTGAAGTGGACCGCTGTACCAAACTGGTGGCTGAAGAATACAGCGAGAGGTGGGGACTCTCAGAATCGGAGCGGCAAGAGGACTTCGCCTGGCTTCGCTCTTTGGGTTTCTTCAACTTCTACAACGACCCCATCATTCCTTCCCTGCTGGAAGACGCGCTGGACAACATCAAGGCACCCCGTAAGATCGACACAGAGTTCGCCTGTACGGCGGTAGTAAAAGCCTCGGGATGGTCCCAGAGGCTCACGGGGTGTATACAGGCCTGCTTAGGCGATCCCGAATTTTGGAATGATGTCACATTCGGGGGCCACCTGGGTAACAAGATCAAGGGTTTTGGAACCCCCTCTCAAACCAGAGTTGTCATTCCCCAGCCAGCAATTGCCAAGATCGGGCACGCATATGTGGCAAGGGCCATTCTGCCAGTTTTGGATTCATACACTGATTCAAAAGGTCTCAAAGGTCTTATTTTTGGGCTCAGCAAAGGTGGACAATTACAAGAACTTCATACCAGTGTCTATCACATTTTAGAATACGGCCGAGATCATTTCAACAAAGGAATGGTTGGGATCACTGACATCAAAGCTCACCACGATCAGATTCGTTATGGATTAGTCCTGCGGAGTCTACTGGGACGGGGAGTCCCTCTTTTCTTAGCAGTTGGCTGCATCAGATTGCATAGGAACCCTCGAGTCTCCATCTCTCTTTTGGACTCAAACACTGGGATTATCCAGAGAGACCGTGGGTTGATGCAGGGAGCTGGGACTGCATGCATACTGGCGCGCGTTTCCGTAGAAGATTGCTTCGCCTCCACCCTGGAGAAAATCACCCATTCTTCTTTGGGAATCTCTATCCGTTGTGAGCAGTTGGGCTTCGATTTCAGGATTGCCCTTCTCAGCTGGTCAGATAATATCTTCGTGGTGGCGTCCTCGGAACAGGACCTTGCAACTCTGACTGCACTGGTAGAGTCGGAGCTCTGGAATGAACATCGGCTCAAACTCAAAGACGATCGGGAAATCCTTCCGGCCTACCCCTATTTCTTTCAAGGATACAATTGGTCCGATCCCTTTGGGAAAACTTGGTCTGTTGTACCGGAGGCTAAGGTGTTGGGTCCGATTCTCTCTGCCACTGGATCCTGTCACGAAGATGTCAAGCAGGGTATTTCACAGATTAACAAAGCCTTTTGGGCTAACAGTAGGTTCTTGATCAACGAGCAGATCCCCATGTCAAAACGTCTCTCAAAACTTAACTGTATGGCGGGGGGGATTATCCGCTCCAGAGGTGCTGCCTGGGTCCCTTGTAAGACGACGGCGGATTTGATTACCAAGGCTCAAAATCAATGTATCAGGATCATGTTGAAACTCAAAAGGCTCCCTGGGGAATCTCCCGAACAGTTCAGTTTACGCAGAAATCGTAAAACCAAGGGATGCAAAGATGTTTCTTGGGCTATTTTTCATTTGGATTCAGCTATTAGTTGGGTTTCACACATGCAAAGACATCCAGAAGATTTTTCGTCGAGGCTGTTTCAATATTGCAAGCATTGGGTCATTCAGAATCGCTCCTTTGATAACTCTGGGGGCAGCCGTACCTTCTCTCGCTCGCATAGGGGATATGTTTTCAGGTATGACAAGGATGCCTGGACCACCTTATTCTCCCCTCAGGGCTCCCGGGACAAAAAGTTTCGTTTGGGTCTTGCTCAAGAAATGCTTGATTGGGTTCGGCAACCGCTTCACCTTCGCCTTCAGTAGCCATTGGCTTTGTCTGGCGTGATCCAGACTCACATTTGTTACCGTACTGCGCCCAGCGGGGCTACCTTTCTTTTCACCACGGACACCTGTTACTCTCAGGATCTGGATTTGGTTGGGAATCAGATTCAGCCGACAGTTCCTCTTTTCTTTGGATTCGATCGCCACGCCTTGGATTGTTGGGCTCGGAAGCGTTTTGATAAGATGGAGCCGAAGCCCGTGCTTACCACGAATGAGAAGAAAGCCAAGCTGCAGAAGAAGCTCGAGCAGAAAAAGGAGGACCAAGCGAGGACGGTCGAGATCAGGAATCAGGGCCTCAAGGCCAAAGCATCGTCAGGTGCTGACTCTCGCGAGTCCAGGGTGCTCCCTACCCCGCCTCCAGCACCTGTGCACAGGGGTGACTCCTTGTCTCGGAGCCGATCACCGATTGCCAGGAAGATGCAGTTCTCAGGTGGGTCCAAGAAACAATTGCAGGGTGGTGCGTCGGTTTCCAAGCCAGATCCGGACGAGGCCTTGCCAGAGACACAGGGCTACCGAGAGGAAGCGCCTGTCAGGCACTCCCCCCCGTCTTCGGGGGGCTCAGACACCAGGAGCTCTACCTCAGGATCTGAAGCGGAGGTCGACTCGCCTGACAGGAGGTCGCAACCAGCTCCCAAAAGCTGGGAACAGGACAAGAAGCCCTGGATCAGCAAGTTGGGCCCACCTGTGTTCAAGTCACAGTTGGAATACGACCACTCAGGCTGCCCAATATTCGCTCCGAAGGGCGGCACAGACCACACGAGCTCAAGGCGTTACATTATGGTTTTCGTACCTCAGCTCACGGGTTTGAATACCTTCAAGGCCAAGGTTGGAGAACATTTCCAAATCATCACAGTTCGTGAGCTGACGCCTTTCATCATTGATAATCAAGGTCCCTTGGTTTCAGACAGTATTCCAGTCTTGGGAGAGCACGGATACCTCACTACCAGGGATGTCACGAAGATTCTTTGGCACTTTGGGCTCCAAACATTTCGTTTCAAGGACATTCATTTGTTCAATGCGCGCTTTTACACCAAAGAGGCCTTTATTGGCCCAGAGGTCTGCCCAAAGAAGGAGAGGCTCCATGACAAATCGCAGATCTTTGCTGGCAGCTGCATTGTGGCCCTCCTCTTCATTAAGGATATGTTTGAAGATGTGGGAGATCTTATCACGGTGGAGTCTGGGAGTAACGGAGCCAATGTAAGGTGCCATTTGCTTTGCAAACCTCGCTTCCTGATGTGATCAAGGTCGTTCCGAAGATACGGCTCAAGTGTTTCATTCCATTGGGCCCTCAGCTCATTTCTTGGTTCAATCTGGGAATATCTGGGATTACAAGTGCTTCATTTCATTGAGCACTCAGGTCATTTCTCTGGGGCTGGGATTACATCATGTTCTCCTCAATTCGATTGTCGGGGCCAAAGTAGTGGGGTCGATTCTTGCTCTTTGCCCACAGCCTCGACGTGACAAGTTTCAACTTGGGATTGCTTTGCGCTTAGTTTGATTCTACACTTCAGTTCTAAATGGGTCTGGCCTGGGATTGTTAATCTCACTACGTTGGCCAGGACGGTGACTCTTGGTTCAATCTGGGAATATCTGGGATTACAAGTGCTTCATTTCATTGGGCCTTCAGGTCATTTCTCATGAGCTGGGATTACATCATGCTCTTCTCAATCCGATTGTCGGGGCCAAAGTAGTGGGGTCGGTTCTTGCTCTTTTCCCACAGCCTCGACGTGACAAGTTTCAACTTGGGGTTGCTTTGCGCTTAGTTCGCTTCTTTACTTCAGTTCAAAATGGGTTTGGCCTGGGATTGTTAATCTCACTACGTTGGCCAGGACGATGACTGCCGTCCGATCCCTGATAAAGTGTACCTCGCACCCCTGTCTCCCCATCTCCTGGATCTCCATCTGTCGATTGTCTTGGTGTCCTGGTGCTTTTCTGTAGTCATTTTGGTTCAATCCGCCTTACCTCGTTTTGCTTCAACCTCTTCTCAAGTTATCTGGGAACACACTCTCATGCTTGCCCCTCAGAGGGTCGTCAGGCCATGGAATTCAAAATCTCTCCAGTGTTGTGTCTTCGAGGCATGGGCATCCGTCTGCTCACGTGCACTGGCAATTGAAAGTTCCGAGATCGTTCCTGTGACCCTGCGATCTTAGGGATACCGTGGCTTCGCAACAATCCTTTCCTCCCCTCAGGAAGCCTCTGAGTCCTTGGGCCTCGGCGTCTGTTCACCTCCCTTAGGCTTTGGAGGGATGGGCCCCTTCTCTCCACTTGACCCCTGTCGGCTCCTGCAGTCTCGGGCTCAAGCTTTCGGTATGTTACATCACACGGTTTCGGATCCTTACGTTATCTTTCAGGGGAATCTTTGCAGGTCTAACCGCAAAGTCTGCTTCCTATCTAAACGGGATCTTGAGGCACTTTCATACTGCTCCCCGCTACTATTCCGAAGGGTGGTCAAGTTGCCGGCTCGGCTTCTTATACCGACGGGCCTTGGTGGTCCTCATTTCACATATGACTGGTGCAAAATCCCATACTTCAAAGCTTGCCGGGACAGCGGCTATCATGGTCTGTATGTCAACGTTCGGGGTCCCGATGAGAGGGTTCGTAGAGTTCCTTGGACAGAATTTGTTGCGGGTCAGTAGCCGTTTTGCCTCAAATCCTTTCTGGAGCTCCTGTCTGGTACGGCTGGGAAACTTTCAACTCCAGTGGATGGCTAAACGCTGCCTTCCAGTCATGCTTGCTGCCAAGAAGCGTCTCAAGTGGTCCCATGGCTCGGGCGGAATGTGGAACTACTGCGAAGTAGACGAAGTCTACACGAAAGTGTGGAAAACGGAGTACTTTGACACGTGGATCGATCCCGATTCGGGCTGGCCTCACCCGGTTGTGTGGTGCTTGTCCGATTACTGGTGGGATGGAGATTTCTTCGTGGAGAAGTGGCGGTGGAGGTATGGCTGAAGAGCACTCCTGGGACTTCCTTAGACTGGAATCTTCTGGTGTCCGTGGTGCGTGGGCCTGCGGCTTCTTGGAGGGCTCTCAGTCTTTCTCAGTCTTTCTTGCATGTATTTCTTATGTCCTGGGGATAGGGTCCTCAGACATTTCAGTTCAAACGTCGGCGGCTCGCCTACGATGGTGGTTTGCAAATACAAAAGGTTATAAACAATTCCAGCCACCTTGCGTTCTCCATATTAGTTTGAATTCATCCATATTACATATTCCTCGACAGGTCTGGCGTGGGTTCTCATGGTTGGGATCTCATTCAGCTTTGACCGTTCATCTTGCGTGCCTCCGTATCTTCTGGTTTCATTGCGTGCTTGGGTCGTTCAGTTTATCATTCAGATTCTCTTTTAGTCATATATATCAGCCTTGATCACTACTCATGTTAAATGGGATTCATGGGACTTAATGAAAGTTTTCTTCACCTCTTACTTTAGACCTTGGGACCATGTGCTTTCAAAGTTGGGACCCAATTGTCACTCATGATCTTGTTAGTCAAATTTGGGCATCCCTTTTCTTCTGTTTCTCTATCTTCATTCAACACAAGAGGAACCTAGTGGTGGGATTTATTTGGGATCTTGGACAGTCTTTCATTTATGTTTTCTTTCAGTATCCTGGGTTTCAATCCTGGGTTGGGCTTTACCTATTCTCCGCTTCTATTCTTTCCTGCTTCTTCGCCTTCTTTCTCTCTCTACCTCACGCATTTGGCGTATTGGTGGCTTCTCAGGTTTGTGTTATGGGAGGACCGACCTTTCAAGGCGCTTCATCATCATCATCATCATCATCAAAACTGCTGCATCGCTTTGCATGTGTATTTTGTGGTTTCGTTATTATTGTTCGTTTGTTGCGCCGAGCTGCCGCGCGTCTGCGAGTGCCCACTCAGTTTGCGCCCAGGCATTGCACGATCACGGGTTCGCTGTAGTTGTCGACCGTCACGGACCAGAGTGGATTGCGAGTGGAGGCACAAGGATGCTCGCCCCTTTTCGGGCTCGCAATTACTGCTTGCGCTCCAGAAGCGCTGTTCTCGATAGGGAAATACGTCATTGACGACGGGGCGGGGCACGCTTGCGCTTTTCACGTAGGCCAGTTCGCGCTCATCAGTTTTCAACGGGGCGGGCCTGAGATAATCTCTACGTCGGCATTCAGAACTTTGGTAGTTGACCTCAGAGAAGGCGCAAAGAAGGCCTACGTGATTCACCGGCAGGGCGAGTCGTCGGAGAACTATCGACTATCTGAGGGGGGTGATTCATTGTGCGGGATGAAAGGCTCTCATTCATCGAAGACGCCTGACCAGCTTGTCGCCATGATGAAGGAAGAGGCCGACGCCGCTTTGTCTGTCCTCAGCGATGCCGATCGAGCTGGTTCCGCCCGGCTCGACGGTATATGGCATTGCCCAATGTGTCTATTCAACCCTTCAGCGGAGAAGGTTTTTGGTTGAGCACGTGAGCAATCTCCACGTGCACAAGCACTGATGTGGCATTTCGAAGCGGACGCATGGGGAGCCCATCTTGGGACAAGGTAAAAAACGAGCTTACGTGGACTGACTGCGACCGACACACGGTCCTCTTGCTCGACGTCGGTGATCAGACGCGCTTCGTCTTGCGCGAAGATGCAGATCAGTTCCACCGCGTCAGCGAGCATTACCGTTGTACCAATGGTTTCGTGGCATCGTTCCTGGCAGCGATATTGCTTCCCGAAACCAAGGGCTCCAAGGAGCGAGCTTGGGCCCACTTGAAAGATGCCGTTATGTGTTCCCAGAAGATTCTCGAATTCATTTGACTTTCGTTGAAGCGTTGATGCGAAATTCTACCGTGAAGCAAATGATCGCCAAGTGCCGCCAGAACGCAGACAAAACGGTCATTGGCACTGATGGGCAATATTCTACTCTGATGTCCGTGTTGTACCAGACGCAGCATGGAGCAACAACAGGTGATGCCCATGCAAACTATGCGTGACTTTCGATCCTGGCCATGCTGGCCTTGCGCCGACTACGCGAGATTAACGCGTTAGCTTCCCGACGTAGCGAGGAAGTTCACGCGCCAAGGCCCAGAGACAGCGTTGGTTGGATCGACGTGAGGGCATGGTTTGCAAAACAGGTGGCGATCGAAAACACGGGGTTCATGTCCAACTGTCGGTCCAATGCATGGATTCCGTTTTACTGGTGCAGCCGGCGCAGTCCGAGGCGTTCAAACACGCGCAGAAGGCTCTATTTGACGCTGTTGGCGACGAGAGCGGCGCGAGACAGGTGCGCATGATCTGTTCTGATGCGCCTGCTTCTCTAGAGGAAAGCGCTCTTCGAGAATATTTTCGGCGTCTGCAATGCATTGCCAAAGACCCGCTTCACATCGCTCTCAAAGTTGAGCAAGCATCTAACGAGAAACGGACTCGGCTATCTAACCTCATCCGCAAATGCATCGTCAAGTTCTCCAAAGGACTCGACGATGGTAGGCCGTATTTCCGCGGACAACGGCGGCAAACGGATACGCAAGCCCTGGATGATGTGATTGCTTCGATGTCTGATGCCTTGGCTGCGCGGGTGCAGACGGTGATCGAGTCGGAGGGCTACTCTGAGCGGCCATGCCGCACCGCCGCAGCCTCTGTCAAGGACACGGCCGCATTGTGCAAGCTTTTCCCGAAGGAGATGACCAAGACAACCAGCAAGAATACGACTATTCTCGGAAGCTTGCGATATGCAACATCATCTGAGCAACTTGACTACCTCCTCAACCTAGGGGGGCTTATTGCCCGGAATCCTGACATGGAAGTCATGTACGGGACTACGAGGAATGAGGCGTTGCACATGCAATTGAAAGCGTTTTTTCCGCAATGTGTTCATCCAAACCGAGCGGAATGCGCGGGCAGTATGCTCAATCTGCACGTTCGCCAAGTTGTTGGTAGGGTGGGCCAGGAAGAGCTTGCCCTTGACTGAATCTCACCATGAGCGCGAGGTTCTGCAGGCTGCACTGGGCGCGCTTATTCAGAGCCCGCCAAAAATCGCCCCAAAGTTCAAGGTGTCGGCGCGAGCAAATCCTCGCGTTGACCTCGGCAGCTTGCCTCGCAGTGCAAAACTATTGCGCAAGAGGCCAGCGACCGCTGTGGCTGCGCGCAACCTTCGCAAGCGACCTGCCTCCCGTGCGTTTTCCTGAGCTGATACTTGACCTGCGATTTGTGCGATTTGAAAAAAGGGTTTTACCAACACGAGCCCAAACGCAGCGATTCAACGTGGTTTTCAAAATGCAGAACCAATGTGGAATAAGGCATGTGGTGACCGTGGTGCAACATCTTGAAGTGTGTTTCATGTGGTGGAAGTTATATGGTGCAAGGTTCGTGTTAACGTTGGCAGCTTCATTTTGTATGTTAGGACGATGTTATTGAACCACGGTGTTCAGTGTGCGTTCGCCTCAGAGGGCGCGATTTGTTCGCTCCAATGGGCGCAACGAGTCGACATCACGGCTCGTCCTTCGCAGCGCGTTCGAATGCATGATTGGCAGTCACTTTAACGGGGAAGTTGGGCAGGCAGTGACCAGCGCAGCGGTATATATTGCACTTGTGAAGGATGTTGCGTGCTTGCCTCAAGTTTTCGTTTGGCTCAGATCCTCCATGTGTCATAGGTCTGGCGGATGCACGCTGCTGATTCGGAGTGTTACAACTGACGCCTGACGCCCCCGAGAAGCTATTCCACAGCTCAAAGATGCCTTGTTTGCAAGCGCTTTGATACGACCTCCACGGGGGGGGGGGGGGGCGCGAGGTGGGGCGGCGCGCGCGGGGCAGCAGAGCCCGCAAGCGCAGGCCCTGCCACGGCCAGAGACACCAGCGGGGGCGCGTCACCAGCAGACACAGCAGCCCACAGAGTCACTCGAAGGGCAGCGCCCACAGCACCCTGCCCCTCAGCGGGGAGAGCCAGGTGCTGCACAACCGACGGCACGGGCACTGGCTCCCCAGACGGAAAGAGACGGACCAATGGGCGAAGGGGGCGAGGGGAGCCAGGCCCAGCAGAACCCAGCAGGCGAAGCGCAGGCAGACGGGCTACCGCGAGCTCAGACGGGTAGACCGAGACCCCCCCCGGACAGCGTCGCCCGAAGCCCGCCCGGAGACCCACTCGGAAGAGGCGACGCTCCCAGAGCGAGCTTGCATCTGCCACCTTGCATGAGGCACCAATGGGGTGTACTCCTCAACAGTGCGGCAGAAACGCTTCGCACTCTTGGCCCACCCGCCCAATGGGGGGGGGGGGCTGGGATGCACAGACAGAACAAAATGGAAAACAGTACTCAGCGCCATCGCCTGGGGCACATGCATGCTGCAACTCGAGAAACAGACCCGGCAGAGCACGCTTATCGCACAGACTGATCACCCCCTTCGAGGCGCACTGGACACGGCGCCCACCGGTCGGCACGAGGAGCCCGACCGGCAGAAACATATTGTCAAAGAACGCAGCCCTGACGGTTGACGACGCCTGCGCACACCTACAAGCCGCGACAGGCAGAAGCCCCGACACAGGAGGACCAGCAAGCCCCGTCTCCCCCTTAACTGAAGAAGTCCTAGAAGAGATCCTCTCCGCTGCCGCCCGCAACAATCCCGGCCCCAGCCTCAGCAGGCTGAGTGCAGTTGACCCCGCATGGCCCAACCTCAGGGGGGACCCGCCTCTTGGCAGCCCCGCCGAAGCGACCATTGCAAGAGGCCGAAGCAGGACCCTCCCCCCCCCCGACCTCCCAGCAAAGGACGCACAACCCCGAGGGGCAGCCTATAGGGGTCGGCGTGACCGGGGGGGCCGCACCACAACACCAACAATCAGACCAGACAGACCGGCAGGGCAGAAGCAGGACGCGGATGGGCCCGGTGCGACGGCAGAATAGGAGTCGAAGCAGACAGGTCCAACAGGCAGGCCCCCAGGAAGCGAGGATACGGCACAGGACAAGGGCGGGAGCACCGAGGACAGCAGAGAACCACCCCTGGACCCTGATAAGAATTTGGGAATCCCACCCGATAGCACCGTCACAGACGCGACCTGGAAGGGGCCGCGCGCGCACCTCAACTGAGCATCCGGGAGCAAGAGAAGGAACAAGAAGGGCAAGGCCCAGAATCACCCCCCCTGCTCCCAGTGAACCCACCGCAGCTCCTCAACCAATCGATGTCCTCCCACAGATATGGTCACAGCACAGAGACAGCGAAACTGGGCTCGCCCCAGTAGCCCCTCCCGACCAGGTGCTGGCCGCCTGTCAGGTAGCAGGCCTGGGCAACAGCACCATCTGGGAGGCGCTCCAGCCCCTGCATGAACAAGGCACCATCCGGTTAGGACCTGACCAAGCAGCCAACACCATTGCGGGCAGACTACACGTTCAGGAAGCAGCGGATCGAGACTTCACACAGCAGGAGCAGAGGGCAGGTGGAGACGGACATGCAGCACAGCGCTCCCCCACAAGCGAAAGCTCCCTCCTACACTTGGTGTCGCTCTTCGACGGCTGGGGAATCGCCAAACTCGCGGTGGGTGACCTCGTACACAAACTAGGTGCAACCAGCAACTTCCGATCTTCGGTATTTGTAGAACAAAGCAGGACGGCGGCAGAGGCTGCGGCGCGCAGATGGGCAAGCACACCAGACCCCCAGGACGGGGGTCCCCCGTATAGACAAATAGCCGAAGATGTTTGGGACCTGTTCAGACGTAAAGACCCCCGCGACAACACACCCCCCTGGGAAAAGCACTTGGGCTCGCTCGAGCAAGGGAGCACCCTCCTAATAGTGGCAGGACCCCCGTGCAATAACCTATCGGCAGCAGGCGCGCATGCCGGCAGGGACGGCCTGGCAGGAGCACAGTCCTCCCACTTCTTTGCAGTCCCAGCGGCCTGGTACCTCGCCAACAAAAGGAGACCAGACGTGACCATGCTCGTACTAGTGGAAAACGTGGCCTCCATGCAGCTGGTTCACCGAGACGCCATGAGGACGGCCATGGGGGAGCTCAGCCTGGAATGGGCAGTCAAGATGAACGCGGGGGACCATGTGGCAGGTCCTAGGGAGCGGCTGTGGATAGCGAGCTCCCCACACACACACCAGCACGATAGTATATGACCGACTCCCCAGCCCCTGGGAGCCCAGATGGGCGCACAGACCTGGCGGCCGGATCCCCACGCGGACGCAGCCCAGGACGGCCCAGGACGATCCAGACGCCATTTTACCCAGCAGTTACCAGACCCACCTCCTTTGCCTCCTATACAACGAAGACAGTAGCTACAGGCGGTTCCTTCGGAATCCGACAGAGCTGAAGCAAGGGGCGAGACACATGCTCGACGGGCGTGGCGCAGAACAGCGATTTCAGGGGTGCACCGAAGGCCTCGGGCTGGTCATGTCCGGAAATGGAAGGGAGAGCCGTGCCGCTGAAGAGGGCTCGGGGGAGATGGCTAGTGAAAGAGGGCAGGGCCCACGGGCTCAGACCCCCCAGTGCCGACGAAAGAGCAAGAGCCATCGGCTTGGCGGGGCATTACCGCGGGCTCGGAGTAAGCGACAGGGCGCTCTACGACGCGGTCGGCATACACTTCGACCCACGCTGTCTCCAGCGCAGAATTGTCTCAGCGATGCGCGCCTGGAACTCAGGCAGGCAACAGGCGCCTGCCTGCTCCCCCGCCCCGACGGGCTCTCAGATAGCGCGCGCGTGGGCAGCAGCGCGAGCATGCGCCGGGAGGCAATGCCCGTGGGCGCAGCTCAGAAACCACCCGTTCCCAGATGACATCGCGGAACAGCTAAGGCGCGATGAAGCTCTCCTTCCCGAGTCGGCGCGCCCCTAGATTCGACCAGGGACCCCAACACGTTCCACCGAGCGTTGGGGCCCCCCCCCCCGCCACGCACTTGCGCCGGGGATTCGCACGCACGCCTGGGCGCAGGCACGGCGCGCACTTAACGAAGCGCTCGAAGCCAGGTGTCAACGCAAGATTCGTGGACCAAGAAACCTCTGGTCTCTCCTACGCACTGACCCCTGGTCGCAGCCCGCATGGGATAGCATGCGTGGTAGCCTCTCACTCGAGGACGTGATACGAGCTCTCAACGCCACCCCCCCTAACATCCTACCCAGATTCAGCAGCTGGAGCGCGAGATACCTCAGAAGCTGCACCGCCGGAAAGAATCAGATCAAGCACGCTCTGCTGACCCAGGTCACGATGAACAACAAGATCGCCATTATTCAGGAGACACACTGGTCCGAACATGAAACTGAGGTGTGGTGAACCATGTTTCCAGCGAGGACCCTAGTGGCCTCCCCCGGGTACCTTGGACCGACCGGAGGACTCGCAGGAGGAGTCGGCATCCTCCTCCCGCATGGTATTCCCCTCCTGCAGCAGCAAACCCTTGTCCCCGGTTGCGCCGTCGCCGCCTGCGGTCGTGCAGCAGGGCGAAAGGAGGATTCGACTTGTGTCAGCGTGCCTCCCCCCTATCAGAAAGGAGGAAACCCTTGTTGGCGTCGCCATGGCTACCGAGCAGTGAGAGCCGCTCGGAGTTTGGAGTGCCTGGGTCCGTAAGGCAGGAGCCAAGCAAGGGAGCGCATGGGTCAACATCAAGTCCGACCCCAGGAAGAATCCGGCGCAGCAGTGCGACGACTTCCTCCAGGCATGGAGCAAAGCAGGCCATGATGCCTACAGGATGGACAAGGAGTACCAGCTCCAGGTTGAATGGCCAAACAGCATGGACAAGCAGCGCAGGCTCTTACAGCGCGACACGAAAAGCCGCACCCCCGAAGGACCCGTCGGAGGCGGTCGCTGGAACCCATGGGCCGACGAGCACAATGGCGCGTCCAGCACCCCCCCGCCGCCCGCCGACGACAAAGGCGCCTCGCAGACAGCTGCCCCGGGAGGGCCCATTGGAGGCGGACGCTGGAACCCGCGGGCCAACGAGAGCACAAAGAGGCTACATGCCCCCCCCCCCCCACACTGCACACCGACTACAGAGTCGCCACACAGACAGGCGCATCAGGATCGGCCGCCCCCCGGGGTTCATAGCAATCCTGGGACGGGCGGGACCGCCAGCAGGACACATGGGTCGACGCAGACTGGAAGGCCAGTGGGAAACGGTCTTCCCCCAGATGGGGAAACCCATTATGCTGATAAACGCCATCGGGGATGGGACTCCGCCCCCAAGTGAGCGCGACAGGGGCCCGCCACTGGGTACCTGGTCCCCTCCCCCCCCCTGGCCCGGGGAGTCGGCCCTCCTGACTGGGGGCAGTCGACATGTCCGCTACTCGCCTTCCCACCTGCACGTTTGCCCCTTCCCCGCCCTCTCAGGGGCTGTCCTGCGCAGCTCGTCTGCGGCTCAAGACCTGCCCCCCCCCCCCCCCCCCCCCCAGTCATGTCAATGCTCCGAGTTGCCACTCAGCCCGTCACGGAACGCAGCGCTTGCTTTCTGGACAACATCGACCTCGGGCAGTTGGGGACAGCCTCCACCTCCCTAAACAAAGTGGTCTCCATCGCGCTGACCCTGTGGGCCATATGGGGCCCCTTCTGCGCCATGCGGGGCCCAATGGGTCGGCAGCCCTGTGGTCCTCAACCGCTCCTTTGCTGCGCACAGGCACGCAATTGGTGAGGAATAAGAACCGCACGGACAGCTGCCCCCCACGGGCCACCGCTTCCGTGGGCGGCCCCTTCACGACGGGGACTAGTTTCACCGCAGTGACAGGCCGAGGCCTTAATAATCTTTTGCCACCTCTTGGGGCTGACTCCCGCGCCTGTTCGTGGGCTTCATAGTCCGTGAGGGGCCGGCTGAAAGAATCCTCCCCCGCGGTTCCCTTTGGCCTTGTTCTCGCCGGACAATGGCCCGTCTTTGTCCGACTGGGCACTCACTTTGGATGGCTGGGACTGCAGGCCGAAGGCCCACCCCAGGTGCTCCACCAGTCGTACCGCACTCTTCCACACTACTACCTACGGTGACCCCGGTCAGGTGGAGTCGCCCCCCCCCCCCCCCACACCTGGCGGGCGCTTTCCCCCCCTCAAGTGCACCGCGCTTGCAACGCTGTGTTGGGCCCTCTGCGGTCACGGCCGCCACCTGGCCCACCGGCTTTGCCCCTCTCCCCCCCTCCTTCATTTACCCGATTGGCGGCTATCGGCTGCGCCCCCCCCTCCTCCACGCGCGCCGAGGTGGTGCACCGCGCCGCTCGGCTTCCCCCCATCGTGGCAACGTACACGCGCACGCTCCGCGATGGTCACACCTATCCCCGCGGCGGGATGCGATCCCCCGCCGGCCGCGGCGGGTAGGCCTGAGGCGGCAGGGTTCCTGTGCAAGTGGTCCATCCTTTGGCGGTTCGAGCCCTCGCCTGGCAGGCCCGCCCCCCCGGCCCCCGGCTGCGCTTGCGACGTCGCTCGCTTCCTCCGGTCGGACTTGTTGCTGGCGCACGCATCACGCCGACGTCCCTTTCCACGGTGAACGGCGCACGTGGTTCACAACAGCCCTGCGGTTCTCTCGCGGGCGGTTCCGCTGGCCTCCCGCCGGGTGGTCCTGACGCGGTACCTCGCAGCGTTCCCCCCATCCACTGTGGCAAGGAAGGTGCATCTGGGATTCTGACGACCAGGCTGCCGACGCCCGGCATTCGTTGACGCCCCCGGCTTCGAGCACGTGAGGTGTTCTGTGAGTGAGGCCTTGTTATCTCCCCCCCCCCTCGTCGCCGCCCGCGCCCCCCCCCCCCCCGCTCCTCCTCGCCGCGTTTGGCGGTGCCTTTCCTGGGGCTCTGTGCTGCCCGCGCATTGTTCCCGCCATCGCGCAGGCTTGGTCCGCGGGGGCTGGCGCCGCAGTGCGACCCGCCGCAGGCTTTTCCAGTCTGCTGCCGTCTTCCGTTCCCGGGTCGGCGCTAATGGGGTTCATTTTGTCCCTCGCATGTGCATTGCGGCGTTGGCCTATGCGCCTTCGTTGCCAATCGTCTCGCTTTGCGCCCCGGTCGAGATTGACCCGCTCTCTGCAGTCGTCCTTACCCAGAGGTCTCAAATAACCATCATATGGTTTTGTATAATATGTTGATGATAAATAACTATGTGATGGTTTTGTGAAACATGTACAATGTAAGTGATAGTTATATGCGTTGTTGCGTTGTTATGGTCTTGACATTCGTTGGTCGTTGTAATGTTTGCCCGTCGAAGTCGCGTCGCGCGCTCTCTTTTCCTCGAGCGAGAGGCGTCGTCGGGGGAGACGTGAGATTAGCATTCGCACTGATGTCGCAAACCGCGCCCGAAGGCGCGCAGCAGCGCAGCGTGCCAGCCAAGCAGCTTGAGCCCGCGCAGAGGTGAAGGAGGAGGAGGAGGAGGAGGAGGAGGAGGAGGAGGGGGAGGGAGGGGGGGCAGGGCGAGGAGGAGGAGGAGGAGGAGGCCCCTAAACCAATCAGGCCTTAATCGCTGTCGTCGTAGATCGTCTCCGCCCCGTCGCTGTCGCCGTCGATCGTCTCTGCCCTGCCGTCGCTGCTCTCGCTGCTCGTGACCAATTCGGGCCTCGGCGGGCCAATGGGCCGAACGGCGATCGATCGATTGATCGATCGATCGATCGATCGCCGTTCGGCCTGGGGAATCACCGATGGCCCCGCGGGGGCCGCTAAGGTTCTGGCGTCGGCGGCTGCGTCGGCGTCGGCGGCTCTGGTAGCGGGTGTCGGCGCGGCCACACCCGCACATTACCCCGCTGCAATACCCGCAGGATAAGCCATGGGCCGGCTGGGGGGACCCACACGTAGCAAATAACCTCCCATACAGTTGCCGCCACGTCCATCTCGGGCCGAGCTCGGGAGGAGGAGGAGGAGCAGGGGGAGGCGAACGAGGAACGAGGGGCGGGAGGACGGGCGGGCGGGCGGGAGGGAGGTAGGCAAATTGAGGTCAGGAAGCAAAGGGAGGACCCCCATCTGTGCGCTGGGGAGTCGGATCGCAAGCCCTTGCGGGCCGACCGTATGGCCCAGCCTGCCCCAGAGCCCGCCGACTTGGCCTCTGGCCAAGTTTACTCGATGAGGGAGGTGGAGTCTCGGCTCTGTCCTTCCCCCCTCCCTCCCCCCCCCTCCATCCCTGCCCTCCCTCCCTCCCTCCCTCCCTCACTCCGCCCTTCCTCCACTCCCCCCTCCCTCTCCTCCCTCCCTCCTTCTGTCCCTCCCTCCCTCCCTCCCTCTCCCTCCCCCCCCTCCCCTCCCCCCTTCCTCTGTATCCCGCAGGTCGGGAGGGTGCACCATTCCCACGATCCGACGCGAGTTCGCGCTGCCGCCCGTCTACCTACCACGTCGCCGTTCGCTTCTACGTCGTCGCCGCTCGCCTCCGCGATCCATCGACGAGGTAGAATTCGGGATCGGACTCGGCATTGGATTCCGCACGATGGTTGAACCACTCGCCATCCTCGATCTTCGGATCAGCGCTCATGTTCAGCACGTCGAGGGGGCGCTCCACTCGATCCTCGAAGCTACGATCGTCGTTGTCGATCGCAGTCGTCGCCGTCGCCGTCGCCACCGTTGAGGGGGGGAGTCGCCCCGTGCAGCACGGTTGAGGGCCACGATTCGCGAGAACGTTAGCCACGGCGACGGTGCCTCCTCGGAAGAGGAGGTGCACGTACCCGTCGACTGCGAATCCGTCGACACGGCGGTGAGCCGTGCCCAGGGGTGGGGGCCTCGACCTATACTGAACATACACGGGGAGGAGGGAGGAGTGGGAGGGTCGGCGTGGGCGTTCTGTTACCGCCTAGAGAGAGAGAGAGAGAGAGAGAGAGAGAGAGACAGAAACAGAGAGAGAGAGAGAGAAGAAAGAACAGAGAGAGAGAGAGAGAGAGAGAGAGAGAGAGAGCGGGGCGGGCGAGGAGCAGGCGAAAAAGGAGGGGAGGAGGAGGAGGAGGAGGAGGAGGAGGAGGAGGAGGAGGAGGAGGAGGGGGAGGGGGAGGACGGGGGAGGAGACCTCTTCTTTTCCATATTCCTCCTCCTCCTCCCCCTCCTTCCTGGGGCGGGCGAGGAGGGAGAAGGAAGGAGGCAGCGCGCCAGAAGTTTCATCGAGGACCCCAGGATATTCACAGATCCTGAAAATCCAGGGCCCTAGAACACCATCCATTTTCCGATCCCTAGGGCACTCGGGAACAACAAAAATCTGGTGCGGCGGGTACTCATCCACCTGGCTGGGCGCGGCTGCAGAGGCTGAGCCGTGCGCCAGGGTGCTCTGGAGCTCCAGCAGCGGACGGGGGTGAACGAGGAGGAGGAGGAGGAGCAGGAAGCGGGTGAGAGAGTCAGTTACAGAACCCATCGGCGAGCGGTCTGGGCATGTTTGCACACGCCCGTTGGGGCGCGCCGGCTGCGTGCAAGCTCTTGCGTGTCGGTTGGGAGCTGCTGTGCTGCCTCTAGTCCGTACCACCTCGTTCATCCTCCACCTCTCCTCGCCCTCGTCAGTCAATCGGCTCCGGCTCCTCTGCCTCCTCATCCCGTTCCCACCGCTTCCTCATCTCCCTGCTCTTCTTCCTTCGCTCGTGGTTCTGGCAGCGGTGATCCACCTTCTCAGCCTCCGCGCTCTACTGCCCACCCCTCCGCCTTCCCCCTCGCAGTCCTCTCTATCGTCCTCCGCCTCCTCCTCCTCATCCTTCTCCTCCTCCTCCTCCTCCTCCTCCTCCTCCTCGCCATCATCATCACCGTCATCATCATCATCATCATCCTCCTCATCATCATCATCATCAACATCATCATCAACATGATCAGCATCATCATCATCATCATCATTAACATCATCATCATCAACATCATCATCGTCCTCATCCTCATCCTCATCCTCATCCTCCTCCTCCTCCTCCTCCTCATCATCATCATCATCGATCCATCCATCCATCCATCCATCCATCCATCCATCCATCCATCCATCCATCCATCCATCCATCCTCCTACTCCTCTTCCTCATCCTCCTCCTCCTCCTCCTCTTCCTCCTCCTTCTCCTCCTCCCCCCCATCATTCTCATCATCCTCCTCCTCCGCATCCTAGTCATCGTGCTCATCATCCTTCTCCTCATCTTTCCTCCCTGTCGCCGTCGCCACCATCCTGACCTTCCTTCCGCCTCCTGGACCACCTCTCTTTCTCGCCCTCGCCCTCCTGAGGTGCAACCCCCCCTCCTCTTATGCCTCATATTCCTCCTCTTCCTCCTCTTCCCCCTCCCCCTCCTCCTCATCCTCCTCCTCATCCTCGTCCTCCTCTTCCTCCTCTTCCCCCTCCCCCTCCTCATCCTCATCATCATCATCATCATCATCATCAGCATCCTCATCCTCATCCTCATCCTCATCCTCATCCTCATCCTCATCCTCGTCCTCATCATCCTCCTCCTCCTCATCATCATCATCATCATCATCACCATCGGATTCCTCAGTTTCCTCCTCCTCCGCCTCCTTTTTCTCATCCCCCTCATAATCCGCACTCTCCTATTCCACTTGTCGCCTCCCGTTCGTGGAGACCCCCTGTCGATGCGTAAAACCGCATTCAGCCGCGGCGACTAGCAGACATCGTGCTCGCGAGGCCTCCGCGTGCACTCCCGATGAAACACAAGCAAGCTGAAGGACATGCAAAAGCGGGCGCTCGACCTAGGGAACGACGCACCCCTGTGTACCCATGAGCCTAAGCGTTCATATATGGTTGTCTGGACCCCCGAATGTTCAGGGAGGGCGTGGGGAGGGCATGCCTGTCGGGGCCGAGGGCAGCGGTTCGTTCCCTATTGGCGCCAAGCTCTCTAGTCAAAATGACGCTCGAATAGCTTTGCTGCGACTGCTGCTAGGGCGTGGCAAAACTTAGCGGGGTACTGCTGAGAAGCTTTCAGCTCGGGCTTGTTCCCCGTCACGTGCACTGTGCATTTCCAGCCCTTATTGGCGCCACTCGGGGTCATCCTAGCAGTCTTCTTGGTAAGGGGCACTTTCTTAGCACCGACTGTCGTGTTCGACTGGGCCTTGGAACGCTTAAGCTCCAAAGCAACAGGGAGCGGAAAATTACAGAACAACTCTATCGGTTTCATCGAGTTGTGTCCGAAAGCTCCGAGACATGTGACCAGCCTCAGAGATTCTGAGATGCGGAACGCAGCAGCGAGCGAGGGCCAACAAAACATGAGCGAGTTGAGCGGTTGCTCGATGCACCAGTAGACGCCCCGGCTCGCCAAGAACATGATGGCGAATGACCTCGGGCACATTGCAAAATCGATCGATTCGGCCTCACCACCTGTATAAATTGGTTGGGGATGGGGGTCGGATACAGCCGGCTAGGGGTCGGGATGGTGCCTGGACGTAGATTCCAGGAGGTAGATGACAGGTAGCCACCAGGTAGACGCCAGGTAGACGCCAGGTAGACGCCAGGTAGACGCCAGGTAGACGCCAGGTAGACGCCAGGTAGACGCCAGGTAGACGCACCATTACTGGGTTTTGATTAGAGGGTAGATGCCAGGTAGACGCCAGGTAGATGCCAGGTAGACGCCAGGTAGACGACAGGTAGACGCCAGGTAGACGCCAGGTAGACGCCAGGTAGACGCCAGGTAGACGCAAGGTAGACGCCAGGATGACGCTAGGTAGACAAGTCAGGTAGACAAGCCAGGTAGACAAGCCAGGTAACGGAGTAGACGCCAGGTTGGTTATGGTCCTCATCCTCCTTCTCATTGCTCGTCATTGTCCTCATCATCCTCGTTGTCCGCTCCTCGTCCTCCTGCCAACGCGCTTGCTACCCGTCCTCCACCCTCCCGTTCCACTCCTGATATTCCTCATGCATGTATCTCGCATGATGTTGTCTCCCTCATCTGGCGTGCCTGTTCCTCTTCAGTTCCTACGTATCTTCCGTCCCGCGGTCTTGATATATTGTACTACTCCGCGTATTCCACCCCCTCCCTGTCCCACTCATCTTAACTTAACATATGTGCGCATTGATATGCCCCTTGCATGTCCTCCTCCCTCGTCCTGTTATCCCTCATCTTCTGTGTCCTGATGGTCGTTCGCCACCCCCGTCCAACGCGAACTCTGCAGCGTGATTGGCATGTAGAACGTCATCCCTCTGAGTATCACCGTCTGGCGACTCCCGGCTCCGTTTGGTGTGGCCCATGCACATCATGAGCCACGATGAGCATTGGGGGGACATGTGAATTGTGCCGCCGACGCACACGCATGCGAGGAGAAACATAGCGTACAAGAGCCCCGTAGCTGTCGTGAGGTCCTCATTGATGCCCCTATTCTTGTCATAAGGAATCGCTGCAGCATTGAAATTCGTGATGTAGGCGGACGTGGTCCCTGACTTGCCACTGAAAAGCTCGACGAAACGAGTATCCCGATCAATCAAGTGAGCATGATTCCAAATTGCCTTAGTGGCTGCATCCAGCATCGTCGCACTTGCAGCGCGGGAGGTGATGCGGTCTGGGAGACCTGCCGCTCGCCACTCCTGCGCTGTGCGCGATGCCCACTCAACCCCAGCAGCATGCGGTGCTGGTGGCTCGACGCCGAGTGCGGCCTGCAGCCCGATAACCAACAAGCACCACTGAGTCATGGAACCCATGGCTTCAAAGTCAGCCAGCGAGAAAGGCCTAAACGATCGTGGAGGGCAAGCATAAAAAACACCCTGAACTCGAATGTGCGACGGTGCGAAAACTTTGCCACGTCCCTGAGTACGATGTTCAGGGATTCGTCGAGCCAACAAGTATATAATTTAGGATTGCCTTGCCGCCGGCTCCTGGGAACGTGTATGCACAACGCCCTCATCCCCCCTTACACAATACAACGGGGCCCTGGGACCCATGCCCCCAGGGTCTCATTGGATTCAATACTCCAGGGCCCCTGACCCCATGGCCCCAGAACCCCGCGACCCAAGGACACACACCGCCGACGCCGACTACCCCCGAGGAGGGGTCAGCGATGCATCTCCGACGCCAGCACCGACCGAATCCAGCGATGCGCACAAAAGGACCCCCCCGCGGCGGCGGCGGCGAGAGAGAGGGGGGGAGAGAGAGAGAGAGAGAGAGAGAGAGAGAGAGAGAGAGAGAGAGAGAGGAGAGGGAGAGCAGATAGAGGGAGGTGACTGCGCTAAGTGCGGGGGGCGATGTTGGGAGAAGATGGGAGTGCGGAGGGATGGAGGTTGATGAGAGGGGAAGAGGGGTGCGTGCCGCCGTTTGCCCTTCTCACAGCCATTCCTCCTCCACCTCTCCCTCGTCGCATCCCTCCTCCTCCCCTTCATCGATCCTTGCATCCCGTCTCCTCCTCCTCCTCCTCCTCTTCCTCGTCCTCCTCATCCTTGTCCTCTGTCCCGGCTCCGTGTTGTAGCACTCCTCCTCCCCCTCCTCATCATCACCCCTGCCGCTCCCCCCTCACTCCCTCCAGCTCCTCCTCCGCGCTGTGGCTGCGCCGCCCCCACACCCTGTATCGCTTCTATTGGGCATATCACGGCTTAGTCGCACCCCTCCCACCTTCCCTCGTACCTCGGCCCTGCCACCAGCTTAACCGCGTGGGTGGGTATTGCGTACATTACCACCCCTCATTTTGGAACAGACATCACCTGTGAGAAATATGCCACGCCAAATGATGCTTCGGCGTAATAGAAATCCCAGCGAGCTTGCAGGCACGAATGTGCACTGCAATCATGCACATCAACCGAAGCTGCATCGCTTCGTCGATCACGGAGGGTAGCGTTCTCATGGCCTCCAAAAAACCACACAGCGAAAGGATTGCGCAGATGAGGTGAGGGCCAAACTTGTCACGACCGCCGTATTTGTGCACGATAAAATTGCAAAACGGAAGTAGCATCCCAGATTCACCCGCCTTCATAGACATACTAGTACCAGGGTGATCGGGTTTCTGGGAGCGTTTTTTTTATAATGGCCGATGCGATGGGATGGTGTTTGGAGTTGTTTATGCCAGGACTTCTTGCGAGTCCAGCCGTGGCGACGAGCCTAAGAGGTGTGCGATCAAAGTCTGTTTCGAACCCCCTCGTCACCTCAAAGTTGCAGTCCCTCATGTCACCGATCATTCCCGAGGTAATGCTGCCGAGACGATCCTTCGGGTCGATGCCAGTAGCAGGGTCATCCTGCCACGATTTAAGGTCGCACCACAGCTGTCGAAACGTCAGGTCGAGCAGAACTTTCTGGGTACCCTGAAGCCTCCAAGGATTTGAAAATATCACGCGATAGAGGACAGCCGAAATCAGACGCTGTACGATCCCGAGGTGGAGTGTATGCATTGCATCAGCGGCCAAAGTCCGAACGGGGGAGGTGCCTAACCTTTGATCGAAGAGCGGGCACCGACGCTGCACGGGATCGAGCGGAAGCTTAGTAAACGGCCCATACCGCGATCTCCAAAACGTGAACATGGCAGGCAACTTCACACCTAGGACATCACCGATATCACGAACGTGTGTGTTGGGTTCCAAGCGGTCGCCAGACTTCAATTGGACGCCGGCTACGACCACGTCTCTGGCAATACCCCTACCCCCAATCTTTGGTAAATTCTTCAACCACACAAGGTTCTGCTTCAAGAAACGTAACTGCGCCTGCGTGCGTATTTCCACATTAATCTCGCACCTCCTACAAGCCTCCTCATACTCTTCATTAGTGCGAAGATCGAACACGAATGAATCTAGCGTCTCCATGCCGTCAGTGCTATCCAGCTCTGACTTCACACTTTTACAAAATTGGCACGAGTGATGGTACTGCCCGTAATTGCTGAGCGCGAGTGAGCGGCAATGTTCCATCCAATCCCCTTTTATGTATAGCAAACAAGCCCGAAAACTCAAGTCTGATAAATTTGTCCCGCATTCCCAGTCATCCCCATCGTACCGAAGCTGGGGCCGAGTTCCATCCTGAAGGGCTTGAAGTTGCCATCTAATACAATCCATGATTGGATGAACTGAACACCACCCCCTACACCCACACGCGCACTCGTCCGAGTGTTTCATGGTAGCTACTAGATGTCTCCTCCCCGATACCAAATTGACCACCCACCACCCCGTCACTGTATCACTTCGTCCCGCAGCTTGCTGCTGATAGCGGACCCCATCTAGATATACAGCTAGGGGCAAGGGAGGGTCACGCTCGCTGTCTCGTGCCTGCTTGGTTGCAGGATGTTCTGTGTAAGCTGGTACATCTAATATGTTTGGCTCTCTCTGATCTGGCCGCGCCCTCAACGCCTCAAGAATGGAGGGGTCCCCAGCCAACTCATCCGATAACGATTCATAAAACAGCTTGACAGGGTGGTCCCGAACAGAACGCAATGTGCTGTGATTCTCAGAAATAGGCACACTGATACGTATTAGATGTTTAGGAGCTGGCATAACACAATCTAGATGATGCTGATATTTCCCACTTTGTAAATCAGCGGACCTGCTGCACATACTCCACGTTGCCCCAGGGGCCCCCGCTTCGTCGCACATGTGGCATAACACACATAGTTGTTTGGCAGTGATGCGACACGATCCATACAGTGTCAGGAACTCCTGCAGGAGCCTTGCCCCTGCCTCCCGTTGACGGTCGTTGCCCCGTAGAGACGCCATTGCGACAGATGCCAAAGATGGCGCGCGCGAGGGGAGTTTGGGCACCCAGGCTAAATTGCGAGAGAGGAGGGGGGCGTTGAAGGGACGCGAAGAAGGGGATACTACAGAGGGGCAGGTGCAGGGGGGGGAGGAGGAGGATGAGGAGGAGCGCTTGGAGGTTAGAGCTTTGGGCGATGGGGGGGGGGGGAACGATGAGGTGGAGGAGGAGGGGGACTGGGGCACGGCGAGAGCGGGCGAGTGAGGCGGCAGTGGGAGGGAAGCGCGAGGAAGGAGGAAGAGCAGGAGAAGAAGGAGAGGGACGGGGAGGACGAGGGCGAAGAGGAAGAGGTGGACGAGAAGGGCGAGACGGAGAACAGGGAGCACGAGGACAAGGGGTGCGACACTGGGAGGACGGGGCCGAGGGTGTAATGCGCAGAGGGAGGAGGAGGAGTAAGAGTAGTAGGAGGATGAGGAACATGAGGAGGAGGAGGATGAGGAGGAGGAGGAGGAGAGGGACGAGGAGGACGAGGAAGGAGAGGAGGAGGAGGAGGAGGAAGACGACTACGAGGAGGAGGAGGAGGAGGAGGAGGAGGAGGAGAAGGAGGAGGAGGAGGAGGAGAGGGAGGAGGAGGAAGAGGAGGAGGAGGAGGAGGAGGTGGAGGACAATGAGGAGGAGCAGGAGTAGGAGGAGGAGGAGGAGGAGGAGGAGGATGAGAAGCAAAGTCTTGACGCTTCGCGTATCACCACCAGCCCATCCACAATTGATTGCCAGTTGTCTTCAAGCTTATTGGAGGCTGTCTTGAGCCATGCTCGGCTAGAGGCTGTCGGGAGCGATATTGAGCCATGCTCGGTTATCTTGTGCCATCCTGAGGCTGCCTTGAGGCCTCTTGGAGGTTTGTCGGAGGCTATCTTGAGCCATGCTTGGCTAGCGTAGGCCATTTGGAGAACCACATTTGCCAATATAGGGCTCTCTTGGAGCGATAGTTGGCCAACCAGGGCGGGGTGGAGGGTACGCGGGGAGAGACTGGGAGGCCTCTTGGGGTCATCTTGGGCCTCATGGCTCAAAAAGAGGAGGTCCCTCAAGTAGATTCGTCTCCTCGGAGGCTCTCAAACGGCATATTGGGGCCCTCTTGGAGCGCTCGTGGACGCCTATTGGGCGATCGTGGGGCCGTATTCGGCCGTCATGGGCCCATCCTGGGCCTCGACTGGGCCACATTGGGGCCATCTTGAGGCGTCCAAAGCACATCGGAAGCGAAAAGGCGATAATGCCAACCACAGTGGTTTCCTTAGGATGTTGAATGGTGTCGGCATCTCGGAGGGCGCCGTGGAGGGCTCGGAGGGCAGTTGGATCAGTCGTGGGGTCTTGGGGCATCTCAGGGGTATATCGGAGGTTATCTTGACCCACCTTGAAGTAACATGGGCCATCTTGGAGGCCATCTTGCGACTTTGAGGCCCTCTTGGGGCCGTCTTGGGCCATCTTGGACGCGGCGGCGCATCCGCCCCCCCCCCCCACCCTCAAAGGCCCAGGGGGGGGGGGTAGGGGACGGGGTAGAGAGAAGAAAAAAAACCCAGAGGTGTGATACCAGCTCGACCCCCGCACAAGCAGGACCTCAATTGCCTGCAAGGCGCTTGGAGCTTGCTCCGAGAGGGCTGTCCAGCGCAAGAAATGCACACAGTCTCGCATGTGTGATCATGCCCGGCTCGCGTCTCAGAGTTAGATTACCAAGCGATCACATCGTCCCTCTACCGCCAGTGTGTGTCTACTCCTTCCCACGCTCGTATCATATATTATAATATGTTATATTGATTTGTGTTTGTTATCCTTTTTTGTTCAGTATTTGCCGTGCCCCTTTTCGAAACAGTCTTCTACTCCCAGCCATCGTCCGAAACACTCTCCATTTCGGCGTCGCCCGTCCAGCGCAGGACAGACCCCGTGCACGACGTGCCCGACCAGCAACGACGGTGCTGGGGTGGGTCAGCGCACTGAGGAACAGGAGGAGGAGGAGGAGGAGCGAGAGTTGGAGGAGGACGAGGAGGTGATGGCGAGGTTCAGGAGGAGTGGGCAAGAGGCAGAGGATATTTGACCCAGAAGTGCAGCACTCCTGCAGTTGAAACAGCGCGTCGAGAAAACATCACTCATACCATGAGCCACCACGAACATGAGTGATCTCAGCTTCCGCCTCGCCTATTGGATGCACCTCTCCAGGAACACACTCGAGATTACAAAGCACACGGATCGAACCAAACTGAGACAACGAGAAGTAGCACCAACGGCGGATGGGCAGAATGTGTTGCCATGCAACGCCCCCGAATAATCAAACTCGAACAAACTCACAGCACGCTCTCTCAATGCACATCCCCGCCGCGCAGGGTGCTATGGGCAAGACCACTCGCCTCCCCCCCTGCCCGCTTGACCGTTTACCTCACGCCAGCGGTCGGAGCTAGCTGGTAGCAGGTAGTTGGCAGGTAGATGGCAGGTAGATGGCAGGTAGACGGCAGGTAGACGGCAGGTAGACGGTAGGTAGACGGTAGACGGTCGGGTAGACGGTCTGGTAGACGGTCGGGTAGACGCAGGTAGACGCTGCCAAACCGTGTGTTTTTACAGTGTTCGAGGGTAGGGGTAGACGGCGGTAGACGGTGGTAGACGGTGAGGTGGTAGACGGCAGGTAGACGGTAGGTAGACGGTAGACGGTTCCCGAGTCAGACGCCAAATCAACGATTTTACGTGTTTTTGATGATTTTCGCATGTTTGTTTGTGTTTGCTGTGTTTTTTCACGATTTTCATTGTTTTTCTCGGATTTCCACCTTCCACCCGCCCTCGAAGCGTTGTGGCACGCTCCGCGCACCTTGCTCGGCTGCGCATCACATGATCTCATGACCAGAACAAAAAAAAACGTAGCACTGCATGCCTCGATGCACCCACGAGCAAGGCTCACCACGTCAGAAGGCATCGAGATGCGGGCCCCACGGTCTGAGGAGGCCAAACACAACAAATGCGGACATCGGCCCTAGACCGCAGGGCACAAGTTTTGAACGCTCATTCGGTGTCCTACTGCCTCGACCTCTTCTTACCACCAGCCTTGCTCGGGGTCTGCTCGCTGGTGTTCGTCTCGCGGGCCTTCAGGGAGGCGAGCAAGACCTTGGCCTCTAAGTGGATCGCATCCGAGAAGGGCTTGAGCTCGGCGGCGTACTTGATGGCCTGCATGAAGTCGGAGTCGCCCATGGCCCTCTTCTGCCCCGCGATGTCCGCAACCTTGACCGCCATGATCTGCCCGAGCAAGGGCCTCTCGTGGATGAAGGTCTCCGAGCGCTCCCAAGCCTGGCGCAACAGCTTAGAAGCATCGACGGCCCACGCCTTGGACTTGTCGTGGTCGATCTGGCCGAGGAGGGTCCGCGCCTGCGCTGAGGCGCCAGCGTACTGCCCCAGCTCCTTCTTGGCGGCCCCGATCTTCTCCGCGAAGTCGGCCCTCTGGCGCTTGGCAGCATCGTCATCACCAGCAGCACCGCCTGAACGAGCTCGCTTCACTTTTTTATCACCACCCCCTTTGCCAGCAACCACGGCACCCTGTGTGTCAACACCCGCGGGCTGGGCCACCGCTGCGGTCTCGGGGCCGCCGCCGCCTCCTGCTCCCTCCACGGGCGGGGCCGCCGCTGCGACTGCCACCTGCGCCGCCGGCTCCGCGCAAGAGGCAGCCGCGCCTGCCGCCGCCTGCTGCGCCTGAGAGCCCGCCGCGCTGGCCGCCGCCTGCTGCGCCTGAGAGCCCGCAGCGCTGGCCGCCGCCGAGCGCGCCTGAGAGCCCGCCGCGCCTGTGGCGCGCGCAGCCGCAGCCTGCGCCGCAGCCAGCTCGGCGCCCGCGTCGTTGGCGACCTGGTCGAAGCCGCCGTCCTCATAGGAAAGCAAACAAAAGGAGGGGGGCGGAGGAGGAAAGAGAAGAGGAGGAGGAGGAGGAGGAGGAGGAGGAGGAGGAGCAGGAAGAGGTGGAGGAGGAGGAGGAGGAGGAGGAGGAGGAGGAGGAGGGAGAGGAGGGCAAAGAGGTGGGAGACTGAGGGGGAGGAGGGGGATTGTGTTTACTGAGATTATAGCGCTAATGTCCTGGAGCCACGACTCGTGCTTCTTGAAGCTGACTGTGAACGACTCGCGGAGGCCGTGCTGAACATACAAGTATTTCAGCGACCACGTCATAGTGTCCCACATCACCCACGGGGGCCCCATGCACATGGCGTTGAAAGCGTAGGCTACAGCCTCAGGGGCACTGTAATTAGGGACCCCCACATCTGCCTCAACATCCGTCATCTCTCATCCTCCTCCGTCCCGTCCTTCTCCTCTCCGTTTCCTCCCCCTACTATTATCCACCCTCATCCTCCTCATCTTCCTCCTCCCTCCACTCTCCTCTCCTCATCCCACCGTTTTCATCTTCCTCCTCCTCTTCCTCCTCCTCCTCCTCCTCCTCCTCCTCCTCCTCCTCCTAACCCCCGACACCCCCATCATCATCGTTGCCCGGCTCCTCCTCTTGCCACTTCCTCATGTGTTGGGTCGCAATTGCCTGGCGCCACCCTGCGCGCCCACCCCCTTCGAGGTGGGCGATGCGCCCGAGGCTGAGGTAGGTCGAGGTCTTCCAGTTCTCGCGAACCTCGGACGTGACCTTCTCGAAATGGACCTTGTAGGTCTCGTATCGCTTCTTGAGCCACTCCGTCCTGAAGGCCGATTTGGCACTATCGCCAGTGACCTTGGAGTACTCCTCTTTCAGCTTGGGGTCTTTGATCGCCCTCGCCCACTTGCCCCCCACAGCGTTGCCCTTGACCGCCTTCGTCGAAAAAGTGAAATCCTGGGATTTCATCTGCTCCCAGAACGCAAACTCATCCCGCTCTTTCTGGGACCTGTCATCCAGCCACTGGCCGATCGCGAACTTCTCGGGGTCCTGGGGCCACTTGTCCACGTCGTTCGTGTCGTGGCCCTTGGCGGACATCAGCGCCTGGAACGGCTCCGTACTGAACATCGATTTGAGCGTGTCCGTCACGTTGTCGCCGAACGCGTCGTTGATGTCAGCTGCGCTCTCGACCGCGTCCTGGGCGGCGCGGGCAGGGGAGGAGGAGGAGGAGGAGGAGGAGGAGGAGGAGGAGGAGGAGGAGGAGGAGGAGGAGGAGGAGGAGGAGGAGGAGTAAGTGTAAGAGGTGGAGGAGGAGGAGGAGGAGGAGGAGGAGGAGGAGGAGGAGGAGGAGGAGTAAGAGGAGGAGGAGAAGGAGGAGGAGGAGGAGGAGGAGGAGGTGGTGGTGGTGGTGGTGGTGGTGGTGGATGGGGGTGGAGGCTGGATGAGGTGGGGGAGAGGAGCCAGAGAAACCTCGGGGACGAGTGGGAGCCACGGCCAAAAGGGCAGCGCGTGGAGTGCGAAAGAGGGAGGGGCCAGGAGGAAAGACGGAAAGAGGGACGGTGGGGGCTACAAAGAGAGAGAGAGAGAGAGAGAGAGAGAGAGAGAGAGAGAGAGGGAGAGACTCAGGAACTACCGCGACTAACGCAACGCGCGACCTCGACCATCACAACCACGACCACCCCGACATCGACGACGACTAACGCAACGCTCACGACCAACACGACCACGACCACCGCTAAGACCACGACGACCACGACCACGACCACGACACCTGGACCACCACGACCAGTACCGAGATTACGCAACGCACGACCATTGCCGACGCCACGACCTCGACTTCGACAACGACGACCTCGACCACGACAATGACGACCACCACCACGGCCACCACCGATGCGAGGATGAGAAGGAGGTGGATGAGGAATAACATAAGCAAAGAGTTTTGGACATGAGGGGTTTGGTGGCCCATATAGTGTCCTCGAGTCGGCGCTTCATCGCATCCGTGTGCATCTTCATCCTCGCCCCGTCGAGCTTCTTGGGGGGGGTGTAGTCGAGCCCCTGCGGGTGGATAGCATGCGTCTCTCTGTGTTGCCTCTCCCCCGTTATGCCACGTTCTCACTCCCTCATTTCCTCCTTCCCTCCCTCCCTCCCTCCCTCCCCCTCCCTCATCTTTCCTTTTCCTCCTCCTGCCCTACCATCTACATCAGTTTAGCCAGACCCGCTGCCTGGAACAGCGAGCGGGGGCCGCTCGGCTGCGCAGCTGCCTTCGGCATTGGCACCGCCGTGGCACTGGGCTGCGGCGCCTCGGCCGCCTCGCGCGGCGGCATCAAGGCTGTGGGCTGCGCCGCCTTGGCCACCTGCGCGCGAGGCACCGCGGCGGCAGGCTGCGACGCCTGCGCGGGAGGCACCGCGGCGGCGGCGGCTGGCGCCCCCACGGAGGCGCTGGGGCCGCTCAGCATCATCGCGGAGGGGCTGGGCTGGGCTGTCGGAGGCGGCACCAGCGCCACCGGCTCCTCTGACGTTGGCGGCGGCACAACCGTCACCAGCTCCTGCTCCTCTGACGTCTCCGCTGGCAGCTGCGGCTGAGATGGAAACGGGGTCTCATCCTCATCCTCCTTCGCAGCCCTCGGCAGCGAGGCCTCATCCTCTGCAGCCGACATGGTCGGCGACGGCTCTGCCGGCTGCTCCACTGGGGGGTCCTCGCGGCGCGGCGCAGCCTGGCTGCGGGGCTGCGTCGGTGGAGCATCGTCATCAGGGCCCTCGTCCTCCTCAGAGCTCGCGTCCTCCTCGGCCGCCGCTTCGGCGGCCGCCTCGGCTGCCGCCTCAGCGAACGTCTGGGGGGCCTGCTCGAGTGACATCTTCTCCTTCCACGCCCAGTCGAAGTCGCCGTTGGGAGTCCTCTGGGACTCGCCACCCTCGGGGAGCTCAGCGGGGTACGATGCCACGGTCTTGCGGCCGAAGCGGTCGCGAAGTGCGCTCCACGTGCCCTCCTCTACCTCGGCGAACTCTTTCATGTCCACAGACGCCCACATTGAGCCCATCGGATCAGCCGAGGATCTGCCCCGCTCGCCCCCTTGAGGCGACGGCGCCTCCTCAGGAACCTCACGCAGGGTCTGCTCGGGCGGATCGGTGGGAGATGAGCTCACTTCGACTAAGGTCTCCGTGAATACAGCGCCGTGCACCATGGCTTTGCCGAGCGGGGACTCCTGCCATTTCTGCTTGCGCACAGGTGACTGGAACATGCTTGCGATCTCAGGTGTGGCCAAGTTGGTCGCTCCGAAAACCTCGATCCCAATATCTTCGGTAGGCAGGATGATGAAGGGGACGGCGGAGGAGGAATATCAAACGCCCTAGCAGTCTCGACGGGATCGGACGGGGCGGGAGGGATTGCGGGGGGAGTCAGAGGAGGGGACCGCATCAATCAGTGGACCCCCTGCCGACGCCCCTTGTGCGGGGTGGATGGAGGAAGAGCGAGGAGGAGGAGGAGGAGGAGGAGGAGGAGGAGGAGGAGGAGGGGGGACATTGGGTGCTGCAGGAGACCTCCCACTCCCGCCTCCTCGTTGTCCTTCTCCTCATGTTTCTCCCCTCCTCTCCTCGCCCACTTCCTCCTCCACCTCCTCCTACTCGTCGTCCCCACCCCTCCTGAGTGGGAGGGGGGGTTGCGAGGTTACAACTGACCGACACCAGCGTGACATTCGAGGCTGGCGCCGCTCCGTCGGCCATCCTGGGACATCGAGGCCGTCGAGGCCACACTCGGTCGCGGCCCTCCTCTTAAGGCCAGCCGTCCCTCATCCCAACTCCCTACCTCTCCGTCCGCCATCGCTTTGCTACACCTCGTTTCCATCCCGCCACCATTCCTCCTCATCCCTCCCTTCCCCCTTCTCATCTAGACTCTTATGTTGTTGTTGCTGTTGTTGTTGTGGTTGTTGTTGTTGTTATTGTTGTTGTTGTTGTTGTTGTGGTGGTGGTGGTGTTGTTGTTGTTGTTGTTGTTGTTGTTGTTGTCATTGTTGTTGTTGTTGTCGTTGTTGTTGTTGGTGGTGGTGGTGTTGCTGTTGTTGTTTTTTGTCAAATGCGCAGCTAAAGCTCCCAAGACGACGCCAGCTGCGCCACTGTTGCAATTGCGGTGAATCGGAACATTCAACCGAACTTGAAACACATATCCGATTTCACCGTCTGGCCCTGCAACAGCCCCCAAAAGAAATGCGGTGGCGTGGAGCATGCCGCCTAGCTGAAGAACATGTTGTCGAAGAGGCCAGCGCCGATGCCGTCATCCTGGGGGCCAGGGCCGGCTGCGACCCTGCACGTCGGGGCAAGGACAGCCATCTCGCTGCCCGAACGCTTGCCACCGACCGTGGCGCTGCCCGAACGCTTGCCACCGACCGTGGCGCCGACCACGCTGGCGCCGCCGAGCCTCGCAGCGGCCGGCCTGCTCTTGACGCCCGTCGTGGCGTCGCCCGCGGGGTCGATGGCCCTGTCGAGCTTCAGCTTGGGGGTCTCAACCTCGATCTTCTCGACCGTCATCTCCGACTTCGAGGGCTCCGTGTCGTCGTCCACGCCCTCTGGCTCCTTGTCGTCGTCCACGTCCTCTGGCTCGTCGTCGTCGTCCATGTCCTCGGCGTCGCCGCTGGCGTCGAGGTCCGACTCGTCGTGCAGCACGGGCTGGGCGTCCTCGTCGTCGTCGGGGACGGGCGTCGGCTTGGCCTTGCCCTTGGCTTTGGCCTTGCCCTTGGGCGCCGCCCCGTTCCCCTTCGACATCTGGTTTTTGCGATTCCACGCGGAGGTAGAAGAGTGGGAGGAGGAGGAGGAGGAGGAGGAGGAGGAGGAGGAGGAAAGGGAAGAGGAGGAGAAGGAGGAGGATGAGGGAGAGTAGGAGGAGGAGGAGGAGGAGGAGGAGGAGGAGGAGGAGGAGCACGACGAGGAGGAGGAGAACGAGGAGGAGGAGGAGGAGGAAGAGGAGCGAGGGGGAGGAGGAGGAGAAGGAGGAGGAGGAGGAGGATGAGGATGAGGAGGAGGAGGATGAGGAGGAGGAGGAGGAGGAGGAGGAGGAGGAAGAGGAGGAGGAAGAGGAGGAGGGGGGACGATAGAAGAGGGTGGTATCGCAATTCCAGATGTGACCTTTGCCGCCACACCCGCAGCAGCTGGCCGTTTCTTCGCCACGGGCTCCTTCGGGTTGTCCTTCATGTGCTGCTTCTTCTCGTCCTCCATCTCGTCCTTGCCGCCCTTGCCATCGCGGTACATGCAGAACATGCGCCGCATGAAGGCCACGGCCTGCTCCTCGTCGCCGTAGCTGCAAAGCTGCAGCACCTGCTTGCGGCCCTTGTCGTTGGGCTTCTCCCACAGCTGCAGCCAGCGCTTACCATCCTTATTCACGCACTGCAGGCAAAGCCTGCTGGTGTCGCTCACATGATCCTCGATGATGAGCTTCCCCTTCTCGGACTGCTGCGCCTCGGCGACGTGCACCATCTCATCGCTGACCTCCTTCGGGATGGTCCACTGAAACCCATCCTGCCAAGTCGCAACATGTTTATCACCACGCTGCTCTGGTACTTGAAACTCTGGAATCGTATGGGCGCTAACGTCGCGCCTCCAAGCAGCCTACGGGCGACGCACATGTAACGATTTGTGGTTAGGGTTGGGTTGGACCCGCCTCATTACTCCAGTCCTCCTGCCCTCCCCCTCCTCTTCCCTTCCCCCTCCCTCCCTCTCTGCTTCCTCCTCCCTCATCCTTTCCGTTTCTTGCTCCCCCTACTCTTCCTCCTATTCCTCTTCCTCCTCCTCCTCCTCCTCTTCATCCTCATCTTTCTTCCTCCTCCTATGCCTCCTCAAGCACCTTCGCTGTTCGTGAACCCTCGTTCGCCGCCGTCGGATGCCGCAGGCACGGTGAGCCTCGAATCTGCGTGGGACTCCGTTTTCAACGGCAGCGAGATGTCTTGCAGTCAATGTGAGACTGTCTCACTCGGCGATCTCGACGAGAGCGAGCTGAGCGAGATTGAGACCACATGTAAGAGGTCGAATGAGCGCGAGGAGAAGGAGGACGAGGGTGAAGTTGCTCGGAGAGAGGAGGAGGGAAATAGGAGGAGGAGGAGGAAGAAGAGGAGGAGGAGGAGGATGAGGAGGAGGAGGAGCAGTCGACTGCAATCGCTTACTAGTCGCTTGTCCTCCCCTTCGTTGAGGGATGAAAAAAAAAACGACCCTACCCTGGATTACAAGTGCGCGGTCTGTAAACCTCCTGGGAACCCCCAAAGCCTAGAGCCGCCAGGACGCGGCACATCACGCAGGGTTTACCCTGTCAGCCCACAGGAGTTTCAGAGCACAGCGCCTCGTGAACCAGGGTAGGGGCGTTTTTTCTGTCCTTGACTTCGAGCCCTCTCTCCCTCCCCTTCCTGCCTTCCCCATCATTCCTGAAAATTCTGCCCTCCTCACTGCCGCCTCCTTCCCAGCTCCCTCAGCAGCCCTCCTCCCCCCTCCCCCTTGCTCCTCCTCTCCTCCCCATTTTGTTTTGCAATGCCTGCGACCTCTAACCTCGGCACGTAGCCGAGCTCGTACTTGCCCTTGGTCTCCAGGACCGCGAGGTCCCCCTTGACGCCGAGGCTCCGTCGGCGCCTCTTCGAGGGGCCAGCGTCGGCTGCAGCGCGATCGCCGACCGGCTCGCCGACGGGCTCGCCGACCGACTCGGCGCCTGTCGGCGCGACCGCCGCGCCGTCGCGCGCCGGCTCGGCAGCGCCACCGCTCTGGCCGCCCTGGCAGCCGCCGAACGGGGCCGCCCAGGCAGGCACGCTCCTTCGCGCAGACAGCACCACCCCGACGACCCGCGGACAGCCGATGTCGAGCGACCCATTCACCCGACCTAGTCGTCGGTGACGGGAGGTCGCTCGACATCGGCGAAACGTGGTCGTCGGGTTGTTGTCGGCCCCCGCGAGTGTCCTTTGGCCCACGGCCACGTAGACGTGGCGGAGCATCGCGCGCACCTGCCCGCACGTCCGCTGCACCCAGTCGTCCAGCTGGTCGCCGAGGTGCCAGCTGTCCTCGAGGCTGGTGGCGATGCCGCGCAGCGCCTCCTGTTGGCAGTATTGTCCCTCCTGCTCCTCCTTCCTGCTGTTGCTGGTCTTCCTCCCCCCTCTTACCTTTCCTCCTCCTCCTCGACCTCCTCCTTCTCCTCTTCCTTCTTACTGTACCTCTCCTATTCACTCTCCTCATCCTCATCCTCCTCCTCCCGATCCTTCTCCGCCACCTCCTCCTCCTCCTTCTCGTCATTCGATCCTCCTCTTCCTCCTCCTCCTCCTCCTCCCGCTCATCCTCCTCCTCCTCCTCCTCCTCCTCCTCCTCCTCGTCCTCCTCCTCCTCCTCCCCTCTCTCCCTGTTCGTTCAACTCTCCTCCTCTTTCTCCTCCTCCCCCTCCTCCCTATTCCTCGCACTCTCTCTCTCTCTCTCTCTCTCTCTCTCTCTCTCTCTCTCTCTCCCTCATCATCGTATTCGTACTCCCATCTATCGGTCCTTCGCGGCCGCGCTCGTGACCTGATTGCCGAGCGCGCGCGTGGACTTCAGGAACAGGGCGTGCTCCACCAGCTCGTGCTTGTTCAGTCTCACGTCGTCGATCTTCGGTTTCGAGTCGTACTTGAAAACCTCGGGCCCTGTCATCTGCTCGAAAAACACCTTCCAGACCCCCATGAGCGCGTCGGCGTCGCTGAACGCCGCGCCCTTGCCCTTCGGGGGGGGGCAGATGAGGACGAGAAGGAGGAGAGAGGGTAAGAAGTGGAGGAGAGGAGGAGAGGGGGTGAGAAGAGGAGGAGGAGGAGGAGGGGGAGGAGGAGGAAGAGGAGGAGGAGGAGGAGGAGGAGGAGACAGAGCGAGACAAAGGGAAATGGACATCGAATAGAAGTGAATGGGATCACGGGCGAGGTGGACGAGGAGGGGAAAGGGCCGTGGCTCGGAGGAGAAGTGGGACTAATCCCACCAGCCATCTGGGCTTAGGTGGTATAACACGTTGTTCTCTTTTCCCTCCCCCTCCCCCTACCCCCCCTGGGCCTGGGATGGGGGGGGGCGCTGAGGCGCCGCAGCGTCCAAGATTGCCCTAGAAGGCTCCAAGAGGGCTTCAAAGTCGCAAGTCGGCCTCCAAGATGGCCTAGGCTACTTCAAGATGGGTCAAGATAGCCTCCGACATACCCCCAAGAGGCCCCAAGACAGCCCCAAGACGGATCCAAGTGCCCTCCGAGCCCTCCACGGAGCCCTCCAAGATGCCAAAACTTTTCAAACGCCGAGAGGAAATCATTGTGTTTGGCATTCTCGTCTTTTCGCTTCCGATGGGCTCTGGAGGCCCCAAGCTGGCCCAAAAGAGGCCCAAGAAATGGCCCAAGAAGGCCGAAGCCGACCCCAAGATCGCCCAAGAGGCGCCCACGAGCGCTCCAAGAGAGCCCCAAGATGCCGTTTGAGAGCCTCCGAGGGGGCGATGTAATTGAGGGACCTCCTCTTTTTGAACCATGTGGTCCAAGATGACCCCAAGAGACCTCCCAGCCTCTCTCCAAAGACCCTCCACCCCGCCCTGGTTGGCCCAATATGGCTCCAAGAGGGCCTTAGATAAGCAAAAATGGTTTTCAAAATGCCCTGAGATAACCAAGCATGGCTCAAGGTAGCCTCCAACATGCCTCCAAGAGGCCTCAAGGCAGCCTCAAGATGGCCCAAGATAACCGAGCATGGCTCAAGATAGCCTCCGACAGCCTCTAGCCGAGCATGGCTCAAGATAGCGCCCAAAGAGGCCTCAAGAAAACGTGCAATCAATTACGGATGGGCTGGTGGGGATACTCGAAGCGTCAAGAATTGAAAGACTAGGCAGATGAGGAGCAGTGATCGGGCGAGGGCGAAGACGCGGGCGACGACGGCAGGAGAAGGGGAAGGGCCTCTTCCTCCTCCTCATTCTCCTCCTCCTCCTTCTCCTCCTCCTCCTCCTCCTCCTCCTCCTCCTCCCTCCCTCCCTCCCTCCCTCCCTCCCTCCCTCCCTCCTCCTCCTCCTCCTCCTCCTCCTCCTCCTCCTCCTCCTTCTCCTCTTCCTCCCCTCTGTCCTCCTCCTCCTTCTCCTCTAAGCCTCATCCCTCCCTCCTCACCTCCGTCCTCCTTCTCCTTCTCCTCCTCCTCCTCCCCCTCCTTCCACACTCCTCATTCCCGTGTCCCGCCTTCTTCCTCTCCGCGACGTCCTCGCCCATCGCGGACGCCGTCGCGCGGTCGCCCCGCGCTCGGCGAGCGCGCCCGCTCGCGGGATCTCCAAGCCAACGCTCGGGGCGGGAGAGGAGGGGCAGGAGCAGGAAGAGCAAAAGCAGGAGGGAGGAAAGAGGAGAAATATCAGGAGGAACCGGAGGATGAAGTGGAGGAGGAGGAGGGAGAAGAAGAGGACGATACGGCAGACACAGAGTAGGAAGAGGAGGAGGAGGAGGAGGAGGAGGAGGAGGAGGAGGAGGAGGAAGAGAAGAAGAACGAGGATGAGGAAGGAGAGAGGTTTTTATGATTACCTCACAACGATTTCGAGCCGAATCCAGCAAAGCGTTGCGATATCATCACAGTTGATGGTGTTTTTTGTTATTGCATTAATATCAACGTCGCGCTCTTTATTGATGTCTGAATAACCATTGGTGTGATTGCATAACTATTGGATGGTTATATGATATCTTGTTGTGTAATAACTATATGATGGTTATTTGAGACCTCTGGGGAGCGCCTCGGAGGCGAACACTCGCCTGGAGCACATGCTGGGCGCCGTGTCGGCCGCTGGAGTGGACGCCTCGCCAGAGCCTGCCGGCGCTCCGTTGCTCGGGTTCGAGCTGGACTCGACGGGCACCCAGTGGCGGCCGACGGCGAGGAAGTTCTGGAAGGTCGCACTGGCCCTCCGCGCTCTGGGCTGGGGTCGCCAGCGCCGCACGGGGCGGCAGATTGCTCGCGCCGTCGGCCATGCCTCTGCCATCATGCTGCTGCGGCCGGAGATGCTGTCCATCTTCTCGGCCGTGTACGTCTTCGCCGACCGCTACTTCGGGCAGCCGGCACGCGTGTGGGCCTCTGTGCGGCGCGAGCTCCGAGCTGCCTGGGCGCTGCTGCCGCTCGCCGTCGCCGACATGAGCCTGCCCTGGTCGCCCGCAGTCGCCTCGGTCGACGCCTCGCTGCACGGCTTCGGCGTCACCGAGAAGGTCTGGCCACCCGCCGAGGTGGGCCGCGTCGGCCGCGCCTCGGAGCGGGGGCGGTACCGAGGGGCGTTGCGCACCTCCCGCCGCCCGCGCTGCCTGGTCGAGGGGGAGGAGGCTGAGCCCTCGCTGTGCGACATCGTCGACGCCTCGTCCGAGCAGCTGCGTGCGCTGGGGCTGCGCTCCGCCTTCGAGGAGGTGCCGTCGGCCCTGGCCCGCGGCGATGACTGGGGCGTGGTGGCAGCTCGCCGCTGGAGGCGCAAGGACAAGATCCTGGCGCTCGAGGCGGAGGCAGCCCTCTGGCAGGTTCGGCGGCTGGCTCGCAGCCGCCAGAGCGCCCAGAAGCGGCACTTAGTTTTGTCTGACTCAATGGCCTGGGTCCTCACCGCGTGCAAGGGGCGGAGCTCGTCGTGGTACCTGCTGCGGAGGTGCCGCGAGTTTTGCGCTATGAGCCTGGCCCTCGGAGCAAGTGTTTCCTTTCGGTGGATTCCCTCGGAGTGGAACTCGGCGGACGAGCCCAGCAGGAGATATGACCCATCGTCGTCTCATCATGCTCGTCACTTTCACACCGCACTTGCTCCGCCAGCTGATCGTACAGGGGGCGTCGATCTTGGTCGCCAGCCGCCGCCTCGGCTCGAGGGTGAGTGCGGCGACGCGCCCTTCCTGCGGCCGATCGCGCTCGCCGAGGCGCGGCTCCACGGGCCTGCGGGCGCTGCAGGGCTTCGCGAGCAGCTCGCGGCAGGGCGCTCCAAGCGGCGGGCCTTTGCAGGGCCTTTCGCCGCGGGGCTCCCCGGGCCCGAGCCCGCTGTTCTGCGGGGCGCTGGTGCCGGCGCAGAGCCAGAGGCCGAGCCGGGCCCCCTTTGCCCCGAGCCGGGTGCTGCGCCCTCTGGTGGCGCCGGAGCCGGAGGGCGGCGGGGCCAGCTGGAGGTCGCGGCTGGAGGGCATCGCCCTGCCGCGCCGCCACGCCTGCCCGAGCAGCCCGCCCCCCCTGCAGCCCTCGCTGGCTGCGGGCCGGCTGCCCTGCCGCACACTGGCTGCTGCTGGCCCCCTGGGCGTGGGCCGCCGCCCGGCGCCGGGACGCCTGGTCCCCTACCGCAGGGAGACCGGCACGGCGCGCCGGCAGCGCCGCGAGACGGCGCGGCGGCGCCCGGGCTCAGCGCTGCACCTTGCCGCCCGCAGCTCGGAGGAGGCGGAGGTGCTGGGGATCCACATCAGCTCCCTGGCCGCTGCGGCCGTGACGCCGGTGACGCAGGGCAACTACCTGAGGGCCTTGCGCAAGCTGCGGGCGTGGATGCACGAGACCAGGGCCCCCCAGCGCCTTCCCGCGGGCGAGTGGGACCTGCTGCTGGAGCAGTACGTGGAGCTCCTGCTCGACCGCGGGCTGCCCGAGTGGGATGCCGCCAGCACGCTGGCTGCAGTGCGCTGGGCGCTGCCCGAGCTGCCGCGCCCGCTGTGCCGGGGCCTACCACTGGCGACGGCGGCGGTCACTGGCTGGCGCCGGCTCGAGAAGCCGCTGTCGCGCCCGCCAGTCCCTCGGTCGCTGGCCGTGCCGATGGCCCTGCGGCTCTGTGCCGACAGCATGGCGGACTACGCCCTCTTCCTGCTGCTGACGCTCAAGACGTACATGCGGCCGAGCGAGGCGCTCATCCTCCTCGGCCTACAGCTGGTGCCGCCCGTGCCGGGCGAGAAGGGGGCGTGCCTCTTCTGGGCCATCCTGATCCGCGCGAGCGAGCTAGACATGCTTGGCAAGAACGGCGAGCTCGACACCAGCGTCGCCCTGGACCTGCCGCGGCACCGCCTGCTGGAGCCTGCGCTGCGCCTGCTGAAGGCCAACCGGGGGGAGCGGGAACGGCTCTTCAAGTTCTGCTACACCGGCTTCCTCCTGGTCTGGAACAGCTGTCTCCACAGCCTAGGCCTGGCGCAGCTGAACGTGACGCCGTACTCCCTCCGGCACGGGGGGGCCTCGGAGGACGTGTCCTCCCGGTCGCGGGCCCTCCTCGACGTTCCGAAGAGGGGCGGGGGGCGCTCGTTCCAGAGCGAGCAGCGCTACGAGAGGCACGCCAGGCTGGGCTTGATGATGTGCCGCATCCCCGTGCAGCCGAGCGAGGACGCGCAGCGCCGCGAGCGCGGGCTGGCCCGGCTCTTGCTGTCAGCCTGCGTGCGGCGCGTGCTGATGCTACCATGCTGAAGCACAGCGTCTTCGTGGACCTCTTCGCTGGCACTGCGCCGGTGAGCAGGTACTTGCGCAGCAAGGGCTACGCCTGCATCGCCTTCGACAAGCTGCAAGGACCGCAGTTTGACCTCAGCCGTCGTGAGGTCGTGCTCACTATCGCAGGCTGGATGCGTGCGGGCCTGGTGTGGGCGCTGTGGTTTGCGACGCCGTGCATCACCACGACTCGAGCCCGCACTGACAGGTCAGGTCGCATGCCGCCGCCGCTGAGATCGTCTGAGCACTACCGTGGCTTGCCTGACTTGTCTGCTCGTCACCGCGCACAGGTGCGCGATGCTAATAGTCTGATCGACGCGGGAGGACGCCTCCAGCAGCTCGCCTGGGATCGTGGCATCTGCTGCGGCGAGGAGAACCCACAAACCTCCATCCTTTGGTGTTTTCCCTCGCGGTACCGAGCTATCGCTCGCGGCTCCGCGGTCGATGTGGATTTCTGTGCTGCTGGAGGGCCCATGCGCAAAAGGACCAAGCTCGTTTTTCAGCATTGTGGCACTGTCGAGGCCCCACACCTGCGATGCCATGGTCGTGGGGGGCTCTGTTCGTTCACTGGCCGTAAACATGTGCACATCCGGGGGAAGATGGGGGGTAAATGGCTCTCTAAAGTTGCGGAGCCATACCCTCCTGTAATAGCTAAGTTCATCGGCGATGTCCTCATTCATGTAGTCCATCGCCGTGCTGTGGCCACGCTCAGCCAATTGTGAATTGCCCAGCTCTGCCAGCTTACTTCATATGAATGGCGTGATTACGGGATTTCAGTCTCTGTGCCTGCGCCTGCGCTATTTCAGCGTGTGCGCGGCGTCCCGCATGATAAATCGCCTGCGTCGCACTTCGACTGACAAAAAGTGCTGGCCTGAGAGCGGGTCATGCTAATGTCAATGGTAATGTTGACGATCGCCATGGACACTGACTCTCAAGCCTTTTTCTGTCCGCCCAAGGCCAGCCCTCGCCTCGACACACTTTTTGATGTGGATTTCAGTCTCTGTGCCTGCGCCTGCGCTATTTCAGCGTGTGCGCGGCGTCCCGCATGATAAATCGCCTGCGTCGCACTTCGACTGACAAAAAGTGCTGGCCTGAGAGCGGGTCATTGGTATTACTATCAATTCACTATCGATCGCACGATCAATCTCACCATCGATCTCACCATCGGGCTCACTATCGCTCTCACTATCGATCTCACTATATGTTTCACGATCCCCCTCACTGTCGATCTCACCATCGATCTCACTACTGATCCCACTGTCGATCTCACCATTGATCCCACCATCGATCTCACTATCGATCTCACCATCGATCTCACTATAAAGCCCACTTTCGATCTCTTCACCGATCTCAGCATTGATCTCACCATCGGTCTCACTATCGATCTCACTATCGATCTCACGATCGATGCCACTATATCTCGTACTATCGATCCCACCATCGTTCTCACCATCGATCTCAGTATCTATCTCACTGTCGGTCGCACCATCGATCGCACTGCCGATCTCATCATCGTTCTCACTATCGATCTCACTATCGATTTCACTACGGTGTACCGACGGGACACCCTCGGGACACCCGCGGGAGACCCCAGGGCATTGCCGGACAACCAGGGAGAGGGGGGGGGGAGTCTATTGGCCCGGCGGCGCCCGTCCTAGTACGAGGAGGGCTCGTTCCTCTCGCCCGCCCGCGCAGATTCGCCTCGCTTTGCACGCACGACGCGAACACGAAGCCGACGCCGACTGTCCAGTGGGGGGCTCTCAGTTGCACTGCGATCTCGCCTCTGCAGCCTGAGCCAATCTCATCACGACACGGTTCTTGCCCAGCATGGGGGGGCCCGCTCTCGCGCTGCGGCGGGGTCACGGCGCCAGGTTCGCAGAGGATAGGGGGCCACATGCGAACTGCGAACCCTGCCCCTACCCCCCACGATTTCTGAGAGGGAGGGTGGGGTTCACTTCGTTCGGGAGCTCCCAAACGAAGTGAACCCTGAACCCTGCCCCTCAGAAATCGTGGGGGGTAGGGGTAGGGTTCGCATGTGGGAGGAAGCGAAACCGATGCCGCTGCCCTGGCCTCCTCCTCGCCCTCTCGGGCCTCCCAGGAGGCCCTCGTCTCCACCACGTGAACTCGCTTCGAGAGGCCCTCGGGCTGGATTCGCCCAGGAGGCCCTTGAGCCCAAGGGCCTCCCAGGAGGCCCTGGGGTCGGATTCGCTTTGAAGTTCTGGTCTGAACGCACCCCAGGAGGGGTCCAGGGAGTGGCGGCATGGGTACCTTTAAGTCGGGCGTGTCCCTCTACAGGAGGAATATTCAAAAATAGTCAGCAAAAATAGTCTGGGGACGATTTTTGATTATTTTTCAACATGTTTGGAGCATTTTCTGAGTATTTGATGTTTCGTCCAAATCCGCCTGCAGGGGGACATGCCCGACCTAAGGGTACCTGCTGGTTCCCCCAGCTTCCCTGAGAACCAGGCGTCGCATTTGTTCCAAACGGGGCGGGCTTGTCTCGTTCCGAGCCCTGGTACCTCAACGGACCGATCTGGCTCGGAAAATGCAACGGAAAGATGGGGTCCAGGGCACTGGCTGCTTTTTCCGTTGCTGCAATTTTTTGTGACGTCGCATCGAAGGGTTTTTTAGCGTTGTCGGCCCTGTTCCGGCCCCGAGGCCGAAACGACCTCAGCCGAGGGCTTCTTAGAGGGGGCTGAGGGCCCGGGGTGCGTGGGCATCACGAGTGGCTCCTCTTGTTCTTTTTGGTGCGTTCTTTGGCCCCGCCTCGTTCGCGCACATGCCTCGGGCGATGATGCGATGCGCCCCTTCCCTCGGGCTTCGAAGAGTGCATGACTGCACAAGCACGATTTCTCAGAGCTCCGCGCAGATCTTGGATCGGCGCTGGGCTCCCCTGGCGGCGCCTCTGGCACGCCTCTGGCACGCTCCGTGCGCCAGGGAGGGGGGTCCAGCGCCGATCCAAGAAATGCCGTTTTTCCCCCACATGCTTCGTGGGGTTCTGGTTTTCTTCCCTGCCGCGCCGCACCCGCGTTCACCTTCACCTCCTCCTCCCTCCTCCCCTTCTCACACAGCGCAGCACAGCCCAGCACAGCACAGCACAGCATTGCTCAGCACAGCTCAGCACAGCCCAGCTCAGCTCAGCACAGCACAGACAGCAGAGAACGCAGGGCTAGCGCGCAGGGCACGGCAGGCGTTTTCTCGACACCCGCTATGCACGACGGTCGTCCAGGGCATGGCAGGCGTGGCACTTTTCTCGACACCAAAGGGGATGCGCAGGGGGTGGTCCCTCGGCCGCTATGCACGACGGTCGTCCAGGGCATAGCAGGCGTGGCATTTTCTCGACACCATTGGGGGTACGCAGGGGGTGGTCCGTCAGCGCGGCCGCTATGCACGACGGTCGTCTAGGGCATAGCAGGCGTGGCATTTTCTCAACACCACTGGGGGTGCGCAGGGGGTGGTGCCTCAGCGCGGCCGCTATGCACGACGGTCGTCCAGGGCACAGCAGGTTCGTGTTCGAAAGCAACGACCAGGACAGGTACGACGACTGCGCTCCGGGAGAGACCTTCCGCCCGCGCTGTCTGCCTGTCGGAATCTGGATGCAGGTGCACAACTTCGAGAAGCAGAGCCCGGACGTGGTGGAATCCCTCGTCAACTCCTTCGGAATCCAGAAAGAGAAGGCGAACGGCATGTTCTGCTTCCCGCTCATGGAGGCGCACTTCAAGTGGCAGAGCGCCAACATTGTGCACCGGGTCAAGAGGTTCGGGTACGCGCTCACGCACGGGCGTTTCTTGACGTCCACCGCGTCACAGGGTCCAGGGCATAGCAGGCGTGGCATTTTCTCGACACCAATGGGGATGCGCAGGGGGTGGTCCCTCAGCGCGGCCGCTGGCCGCTATGCGCGACGGTCGTCCAGGGCATAGCAGGCGTGGCATTTTCTCGACACCGCTGGGGGTGCGCAGGGGGTGGTCCCTCACCGCGGCCGCTATGCACGACGGTCGTCCAGGGCATAGCAGGCGTGGCATTTTCTCGACACCACTGGGGGTGCGCAGGGGGTGGTCCCTCAGCGCGGCTGCTATGCACGACGGTCGTCCAGTGCATGGCAGGCGTGGCATCTTCTTGACATCGAAGGGGATGCGCAGGGGGTGGTCCCTCAGCGCGGCCGCTATGCACGACGGTCGCCCAGGGCATCGCAGGCGTGGCATTTTCTCGACACCACTGGGGGTGCGCAGGGGGTGGTCCGTCAGCGCGGCCACTATGCACGACGGTCTCCCAGGGCATAGCAGGCGTGGCATTTTCTCAACACCATAGGGGGTGCGCAGGGGGTGGTCCCTCAGCGCGGCCGCTATGCACGACGGTCGTCCAGGGCATGGCAGGCGTGGCATTTTCTCGACACCACTGGGGGTGCGCAGGGGGTGGTCCCTCAGCGCGGCAGCACTGCACGACGGTCGTCCAGGGCATAGCAGGCGTGGCATTTTCTCGACACCATATGGGGGTGCGCAGGGGGTGGTCCCTCACCGCGGCCGCTGTGCACGCCGGTCGTCCAGGGCATAGCAGGCGTGGCATTTTCTCGACACCACTGGGGATGCGCAGGGGGTGGTCCCTCAGCGCGGCCGCTGGCCGCTATGCACGACGGCCGTCCAGGGCGTAGCAGGCGTGGCATTTTCTCGACGCCACTGGGGGTGCGCAGGGGGTGGTGCCTCAGCGCGGCCGCTGTGCACGACGGTCGTCCAGGGCATAGCAGGCGTTGCATTTTCTCGACACCACCGGGGGTGCGCAGGGGGTGGTCCCTCAGCGCGGCCGCTATGCACGGCGGTCGTCCAGTGCCTAGCAGGCGTGGCATTTTCTCGACACCATAGGGTGTGCGCAGGGGGTGGTCCCTCAGCGCGGCTGCTATGCGCGCCGGTCGTCCAGGGCATAGCAGGCGTGGCACATTGTCGACTCCATAGGGGGTGCGCAGGGGGTGGTCCCTCAGCGCGGCCACTATGCACGTCCAGGGCATAGCAGGCGTGGCTCTTTCTCGACGCCAGACGGGGTGCGCAGGGGGTGGTGCCTCAGCGCGGCCGCTATGCACGACGGTCGTCCAGGTCATAGCAGGCGTGGCATTTTCTCGACACCACTGGGGGTGCGCAGGGGGTGGTCCGTCAGCGCGGCCACTATGCACGACGGTCGTCCAGGGCTTAGCAGGCGTGGCTCTTTCTCGACGCCAGACGGGGTGCGCAGGGGGTGGTGCCTCAGCGCGGCCGCTATAGACGACGGTCGTCCAGGGCATAGCAGGCGTGGCATTTTCTCGACACCATTTGGGGGTGCGCAGGGGGTGGTCTTTGTGCGCGGCCGTTATCCTCTCCACTCCTCCCTCCTCTCCTCTTGACTGGCGTTGCCAACGGTATCGGCGGGGCAACGGCCACCAACATCCTTCTCACATGATTCACTTCAGTTGTCACCACTCCAGTCATAATGTAAGTATGTGGGGTTCCTCGGTAGCGTAATTGGCCCGTCAGGTCACAGCCTCTTTCCTCTCTCGGCACGCCCGAGTGAGAAGCCGTTCCCTGGGTGGATGTCCAGAGCTCCTGGGGTCCACCCGGCAAAAACATCACGACGTCGGGGGTTTGGGGAGGCCTCCTGGCTGCGCAGTTCCTGATGGACGGGCGCACCGCCAGTGTAAGCTAGGTAGGCGCGCCAGGTGAACTAGGAGGACCTGAATTGGGATTGGAAGAATCGGGACGAATACCGATAGCAGATATTGACCGTTGTGAACTGGATTCGCTGTCGGGCTCGGCGCGGACGTCGTCCGTTCGTAGCGAGAGGCGCTTGCCTAGCAGCGGCCCGTGTCAGTTTGGACAAACAGTTGCTGTTGGGCATCGTCCCCACTCTTGCTGCCCCTATTTCGGGCGTCCAAGATGAGGAGCCAGTCTGCCAGCGGGTATCCCAGAGAAGTCCTCTCTATCCCCCTACTGGCCCCGTTGACCCGTTGGATTTCTACGGTGCACTACTGGTGTTTTTGATCCATCCAAGATTCACATTTTGGAGCAATGTGTGATTGTGTCACCCGTGGTGACTGCGAATGCATGTAATGTTGGGCATTCCTCGTCGCACCTGTGCGAGCTCCTTCTTGGGGGTAGGTCATCGACCAAATGAGAACCCTATATCTATGTATATGTATATATATATATGTATATACCTGCGGGTCCAGTCGGCGCTCAGGCACCGAGCACCCCGATTGAGGTTCACCTTGCTACACACATCCTGCACATTCAATGCCACCGCTGGTGTCTCAGGCAGGGTAGGGTCCACATGAGCGACGGAAGACATGGGGTCGACTGTGCCGACATTCGTGCGGAAGTTTGCCCGCGTTCGGTTGCGCGTGAGCACCCTCGTTTCCACGAGGTGTGCCGCGCTGGCGGCCCACGAATGCCGCGGCGTAAGGTCGCGATGTCTTCTCGCATCAAACTTTGTGCCGTTTTTGTTCGCATGGGGCGCCCCTCGGGGCGCTCGTGGGTGGGCTGGCCCTGGCAGATCTGGCTCTCTTCCCGTCCGCGCTGCCACGCTGCGCCCGGAGCGGAGTGCCCGACCAGCAGCGCACACGGTCAGGAAAAAAACGGTTTGCTGCCCAGACGGTGCAGATGAGGAGATGGGGTTGTGAGAGGCCATGGCGTGAGGGAAACAGGTCACAAGCAGGGGAGCCCCCACGACGACGACGACGACGACGAAGGAGACGAGGCGCGCAGACGATCCGCACCGAAGTACGGGGTTTGGGAAGGGCCCATCCTGCAGGTTCGGTGAAACAGCACATCGTTGAGCGGTGCTACAGCCTCCCCTGAACACGGGCCCCCCCCCGACGGCATCAGCCAGACAAATCGGGTGACGGGAGATAGGGGAAGAGGACGCGGGGAGCAACATCGCCATGGGACTTGTTGTTGTCGTTCATGCTCGGCGCTGGAGCTCCGCTTCCTGGCCCCAGGACCTCAAAACGCCGACCCGGGATAAACATGTGTTGTGATGTGTCTGGAGAAGGGTTCTGGGGTTGGCTTTGAGCGGGTGTCGGAAAGCCGGGAGGGGATCGGGGGCAGTCATGGGGCGAGTATTTCGTTCGCAGGGCTGGTGGCCAATAGTTCATATGCAAGCGGCACCACGGTGCCTTCGCGTCAACATCTTCGCCGTCGCATGCACTCTCTGCTCTCGTTGGCCGCCGAGATTACGACTCGCATGCGCGAACATGTAACGGTGTGCTCGCGAATGTCCACGCGCTAGCAGGTCTCAGCTGGAGCTCTCCCTTGAAGATCGGGGATCGAAGGGGGGCCCTCCGATGTGAAATCCCAGGGCAGAGCCACCAACCTCGCGGCCCGGCGCGGTTCGAGCTGGGGACGGCACGGCGGCATATTCACGGAGATTTCTTCCGTAGCCCCCTCACGTGAATTCTAGACGATTTGCGTAACCCAGCTAGCCCATCCAGACACGATGCCCTCATGAGTTGCCCTGATCGGGGACGTGGAAGGGCATGCAGCATAATGAAAGGCTGGGTGAGAGTCATACCCCAAGATGGGGAGGATGGAGGCGGAATCGGATGAGGAGCAGAGCAGGATGAGGACGAGGAGGAGCAGGGCGAAGAGGAGGAGCAGGAGGGAGGAGGAAGAAGGGACACCAGGCGGAGGAGGAAGAGGAGGAGGAGGAGGAGGAGGAGGAGCACGATGAGGAGGAGGGTGAGCAGAAAGGCCAGAGTTCTTTTGGATGCCTCTTGGGGCGTCTTGCGGGACTCTTGGCACTCCCGGGGTTCTTTGGGAACGTCTTGGGTGCCTCTGGGGGGCCTCTTTGGGCCTCTTGGGTCAATCTTGGGGACCTCATAGGCTACTGAGGACCTCCTGGGCGACTCTTGGGGCCGTCTTGGGGCACCCTTGAGAGCCCTGGGGGTCATCGTGGGGCCATCTTGGAAGAGATCGATCAAAGGAGGGGGGCTCGTTAATTGACCCCCCAGGTGGCCAAAATGTTGCCAAATCATGGTGAAATCATTGACTTTGGCCTTCTCGCAGAGGCCTCTTAGAGCGTCTTGGGTGCCTCTGGGAGGGTCTTGGGGCCTCTCCGGGGTCTCCTGGGAGCCTCTTGGGGGCATCGTGGGGGCCTCTCGGGGGTCTCCTGGGGCCCCTGGGCACCTCTTGTGGCCGTTCTGGGGCACATTTCGGAGCCTCGAGGGCTATCTTGGGGCCATCTTGGAAGAGATCGATCAAACAAGGTGGGCTTCCTTAGTTAGGTTGCCTCCCCCAGGAGGCCAACATGTGGCCAGAACCTTAAGTCAAATCAATGATTTTGGCATTCTCACCGAGGCCTCTTGGTGCATCTTGGCTGCCTCTAGGGGTTCTCTTGGGGCCTCTTGGGGCCTTTGGGGGGAATATTGAGGGCGTCTTGGAAGTCTCCTGGGGCCCCCTGGGCACCTCGTGGGGACGTCTTGGGGCACCCTGTGGGGCCTCGGGGGCCATGTTGGGGCCATCTTGGAAGAGATCGATCAAAGGAGGTGAGGTCCCTACTGAGTATCCCCCCCTGGCCAACATATGGCCAACACCAGTAAAATCAATGATGTCGGCTTCCTCGCCGAGGCCATCTTGGACTCTCACACCCCTCGCGGAATTTTAGGTCCAGGGGGGGGGAAACCCAGAAAATGGGAGAATTTACAACCAACTAGGACGGATTCCGACCATGTCGGTCCCAATCCTCACCACTTGGTATCAATTCCAACCGCTTTTCAAACTCTTGAAAAAGATTGTTGCTAAGTTTCTTAGAGGCTCCTTGAAGGATCCTTTGAGGCTCCTTTGAATCTCTTTGGAGCTCCTTGGAAACTTCTTGCAAGCTCCTTAGACGCTCATTATAAGCTTCTTAGGAGCTTCCTAGACGCGCCATAGAGGCTCCTCAGGCGTTCCTTAGAGGCTCCTTAGAAGCTCCTTTGAAGTTCCTCAGATGCTCCTTAGAAGCTCCCTTGAAGATTCCGCATAAGCTCCTCAGAGGCTCCTTAGAAGCCCTTCACAGGCTCCGTAGAGGTTACGAAAATTCTTCTTAGACGCTCCTTAGAGTGTCCTCATAAGCTCCTTAGAGGCTCCTCAGAGGCTCCTTGGAAGCTTCTTACAGACTCCTCATAAGCTCCTTAAAGGCTCCGTAGCAGCTCCTTGCAAGCTCTTTCAAGGCTGCTTAGCCGTTCCTTAGAAGCTGCTTAACAGGCTCCATAGCAGCTCTTTGGAAGTTCCTTGGAAGCTTCAAAGAGCCTCTTTAGAGGGATGCCAATGGTTTCTGGAGAATTCTTGGAGGTTTGCTGGAGGATATCCGAAGGATTTCTCGAGGATTGCTGGTGGATGTGTGAAAGATTTCTGGAGGATTCCTGGGAAAACCTGATGACTCCTGGAGGAGGACGAGGGGGAGGAGGAGGAGGAGGAGGAGGAGGAGGAGGAGGAGGAGGAGGAGGAGGAGAAGGGAGAGGAGGAGGAGGAGGAGGAGGAGGAGGGAGGAGGAGGAGGAGGAGGAGGAGGGGGAGGAGGAATAGGAGTAGGAGGAGGAGGAAGAGGAGGAGGAGGAGGAGGATGGAAGAGGCAGGAAAGGAGGAATGAAGGAACGGCCGAGGACAACGAGGAAGGGACATCGGGTTTTCGATATGTGTTGTTATTGGATGTGTGAAGTTATGTGTTCTGAATACATGTTTTGTGTTGGATATATGTTGTTGATTCGAGGTGGTATGGTTTGCTGCGAATTGTTGTTGCAAGACAGCAAAGATCCCAGACCCCAGAAAGTAAGCTGGTATCAGTTCCAACCAGGGCACTCATGTTGACTCCCAGAATGAATGTGGGGGTTCGAGCCCCCCGCCCCTCTCCCCCCCTCCCGTGACGGAGGGGGGGGTTCGAACCCCCCCCCCTCCCCTCCCTCTCTCTCCTGTCTCCTCGGGCCCGCGCCTGCGTTGGCGGGCGGCTGGAAGCGGCGGGGACGACGATTTCCTTTTCTGGGCCGACGCCGGCGCCTGCGGCGGCGGGCGGCGACGGCGGGCGGCGGCGGCGGGGAGTGTAGACGAGGACGACGGTGGTGGTGGTGGTGGTGGTGGGTTGTGGTGGTGGTGGTGGCTGTGGTGGTGGTTGTGGTGGTGGTGGTGTGTTGGTTTGTGGTGGTGGTGGTGGCTGGTTGTGGTGGTGGGTGGTGGTGGTGTGGTGGTGGTGATGTGATGGTGGTGTGGTGGTGTTTTGTGGTGGTGGTGGTGCTGGTGGTGGTGGTGGTGGGTTGTGGTGGGTGTGGTGGTGTTTGTGTGGTGGTGGTGGTGTTGGGTTGTGGTGGTGGCGGTGGTTTGTGGAGGTGGTGCTGGTGGTGGTGGTGGCGGTGTGGTGGTGGTGGTGGGTGTGTGTTTTGTGGTGGTGGTGGTGGGTTGTGCTGCTGTTAGTTAGTGGTGGTGATTGTGGCGGTGGTGGGGTGGCGTGGTAGATTGTGGTGGTGTGGTACTGGTGGTGGTGGTGGCTGTGGTGGTGGTGGTGGTTGTGTGGTGGGTTGGTGGTGGTGGTGGTGGGTTGGGCGGCGGTGGTTGTGGTTGTGGTGGTGGTGGTGGTTGTGGTGGTTATTGTCGTTGCGTCCCCACCGTCGCCGGCGCCAGCCCCGCTTCTGTCTGCCGCCAGCGCCAGCGCCGGCGGCTGGCGCCAGGGGGGGGGGGGTGTTAAACCCTCCCCCCCCCTCCTCGGCGCCAGGGGGGGGGGGTTGAACCCCCCCCCCCGCCCCCCTTTTGGGCCGCCTCTGGTCATCGTCGCTGTGTCCCCGCCGTCGGCGCTGCTGGCGGCCGCCGGCGCCGGAGCAGGGGGGGTGTTTGGGAGGGGGGGGTTTTGGGTGGGAGGGGAGTCCGCTTGGTTTTGATCGACGGCGCCGAGTGTTGGGGGGGGCCACCCCCCGTTCGAAACGCGCCGCCGAATGTTCAGCGCCCGTGAAACGCGCTCTTTCTGATGTCTGGATCGTTTTTCAACTTGCTGTATAAAAGGAGTCGCAGCATAGGCCCAAGTTGGTCCATTGTAGTCGGTACGAATCGTTTTTGTTGACCGGGTTTGAAAGTGGCCAGGTCGGCTGTATTTGGTACCAGTCGCTTGGGATTGGTCCGACATGCTGTAAACCACTCTTCGAAAGGGAAGAGGGGGTTGGAAGAGGAAACTCCCTAAACCACTCACGCCCTAAACGGCTGGTGGGACACTGTTATGGTATTTTCCGCCGCAAGGGGGGAGACATTAATCAAAGGGGCTATTTCCGGGAAGCGTGCAACAAGGAAGGGTGGATGGCATGCGTCGTTGCTTGTACAGCCATAGTGAGTTAGTGGATGACGACGGCAGGTCATGGCATGTTGACGTGTTGGTGGGTTCCGAACCTTCCAGTGCACGCACACGGTGTTCTTCGTGAGCCAGGTTGCATGCCGTTCGGGTTTCGCGAGGGATCGGTGTGAGAGTGTTGATTTGCGTTGCCCCGATACGCCCGTGCTGACACGCAACATCCACCACGCTAAGAACGTCTGAGCTGAGCACGCTGCGCTTGGTTCAGCAGGCGTTGGTCCACGTGTTGGGGAGTGTATCGCGCCAGGCTTACTCTTACAAGTTCGTGGTGAGCTTCGTGCCAACACACGTCCGCTTGTGTGTGTCGTTCCAGGGCAGTTAAGTGGTTGATTATTCTTTGCGCTCCACAAGTCTGTACGATGAATAGTTTCAGCGTGCTGGCACAGCATGCGCTCATAGTTTGGAGTGCGCTGAAAGTGTCAAGTCCTAGGCGTCCAAGCTTCCTTCATCGGTCTGCGCTTCCGCGGAGGAAAGCTTATGTGTTTGTGTGCGCATGTGACCCTGGCACGGTTTGTCTGCTGTCGTATGCCTCGAATGTCTCATCTGTTGTGCTCTGCCCAAGTGACGCTGAAACCATGCGTCCGTCTGAGGCACTCGTGCGGGACGGATGTGACCAGTGTGAACATTACGCTGCTGGTGATGTCAAGGAGAGCCGAAGCACCGGTGAATGAAATAGCCACGTCAGGACGATTGCAAACAGATGTATACCAGCGTTGGCTCCAGTAATAGCATTTCACAGGATAATAGTTGTAATGGCCTTTTGATTTGAGCGCGTCAAGCTCTACCACGCCGGCAAGCACCTCGTCATCCGTTTGCCGATTGTGGCTAGGTTTTGCGTCGTAGCTAGCAGTTTTTGCATATGTTTCTCAATGCCATTCACGCCCTACTGTTGACTCGCGTGAAGATGTTCGTGCGCGATGTGCCTTTTTCACGGCTCTACATTTGATCAATTGTTCGTATCAGTTGGCAGCCTTTGTAGTGCATTAGCTACAGTCTCCCTACGCAGTATGCTCCTCACCACGTATCTACTTATTATAAATCATGACGTGCGAGCAGCGTGCCGCGTAAGTATTTAATGCGCGCGTCGCCAGTCAACATTGCACGCCGCACCCGTTGCTCTTAGTCGTGTATTCCTGACTTCTTGGTGATTCCGCAATCAGTCGTTACGCCACGCATCCTGCAATGTGCCCATGGCCACTTTATCATCGACCGGGGAAAAACATGTGTACTTCGTTTGGCCACATTCCCGATGTTGTGTGCACACGGGCTTTCGTGTCCACTTGCTTGTGGCAAGCCCGCCTGTGGCAAAAATTACCGCCAACGCGCCAGCCCAAAAGCGCAGCAGGATGGTGGGTAATTTTTAGGATCGGTCCTGTCAGCATCGTGTCAGAACTGTCGTCCTCAATAGTCCTTGTCATCCACCTCCCCTTCCACCCTCATCCTCCGTAGCCCTGTTGGTTACAGCTGGCTTGCACGTCAGACCACCTCGTGCGCAGCATCTAGCATGAAGTAGCCTTGAACTACGAGGATATCTCAGGCGAAACGGGTCAGAACACTTCGCGCGGAATCTCGAAGCCAAGAGTTGCGAGGATGTCTCAGGCGATACGGGCCGGACCAGCTCTCGCGCGGCATCTCGGAGCGAGGATGTCTCGGGCGAAAGGGGCCGGACCACCTCTCGCGCGGCATCTCGGAGCCCCGATTGGGGAGCACATCTCGGGCGAAACGGGCTGCAGCACTTCTCGTGCGACATCTCGAACTGGCCCCCCGCTGGGCTGCGGGGCTGCATGTGGTGGCTGCGGGGCGCGCGGGGCGCAGCGGTGGCTGCGGGGAGCTGCCCGCTGCCAGCTGCTGGGCGACCCGCGGGGCACCGCCCGGCTCGGCCCAGACCGTCGAGCAGACGGCGAAGGCGCTTGGCGCGTGGCGCGAGGGCAGAGGCACGCAGCCTGCGGCCTGCGAGGCCTGGCCGCGCACCGACCCAGCGCCACTGCACCCAGGGCTCCCGCCCGCCGAGCGCTGCCGCAGGGGCTCCGAAGGCGGCGCGCGCAGGCGGCGGGGGCGCCGCCAGCCAGGGCAGCCGCGTGCCGCTCGCGGGCACCGCCCCGTGCTCCGGCCCGTGCTCCCGCCCGTGCGGCCGCGGGGCCAACGCCGGGGACGAGCCCAGCGCCTTCATTATGACGAGCCCAGCGTCGTGCACCTCGTCCGTTGTAGTTTCGGACGCAGGCGGCGTGCGTGCGCGTGGACACGGGACGGGCCAGCGCCAAGCCGGAATGGGTGAGGAATTCCTAACCGGAGCGACTGGACAGCACCAGCTGCTGAGGCCAGCGCCACGGGGAACCCTCACGGCCAGGCGGTGCTGGGCTCCGGCGCGCAGGCAGCATCGCCTCCCGCACCGTGGCCGACGCCGCGGCGGTTTGCGGCGCCGCCGCGTGTCTCCGAAGCCGAGGCGGATCTGCCGCCCCCTTCTGGTGGGGGTGGCTGCGCCGCCATTCCATGGGGGCGGATGTCGCACTCGACGATGGCCATGCAGTCGTTGGCGGCTCCGCGGTCGACCCCGACGGTGGAGACGACAAAGAGGACCCTCGAGTCGGCGACGGTGTCTCCCGTCTTGCTTGAGGGAAGCACGCATCGGCGCTGCCGCGATAGCTTGCGACCCAGTTTCGCGGCAAGTGCCGTTCACGACGATGACGAGCTGACGTCTACCGTGCACGGCGGTCGCCGTGGATTGGACTGACGAGCATCATCCCCTCGGATTGCAGCGGTGGCTAGCTGTGCAGGCGCTTACTGCAGCCTCGCAGCGCCTGCTCAACCCAAACCACCCTCGTCCAGACTGCTTCAAAACGTGGAGCTCTGGAACTCTCGATCCAAATTAGCAATCGTATCGACTTCACGCCGCGGGTTGTTTCTTGTTGGGCCTTGGGGAGGCGCATCGGGACCTTGAGCATCTCATTTTCGATTCCTCCTCCTGAGTCGTCGCCTTCCTTCTCCTCGTCCTCCTCTCCCTTTTCGTTATGGTGCTCCACTTGCTCGGAGATAGCGGCCTGGAGCTTGAGGCGATGGCATTGTCCTTCCGAATTGTGCCAGGCGCTTCCTCTCCGTGGAGCTGCGCATGCACCAAGAGCTGCGCCCGCACAGGAATCAGAGATCGGGAACGGTGGCACTGTTGTTGTTTCTGGAGGTGGCCCCGGGGCAGCGCAGGCCCGTGGCCTGGTCTACGAGGCGTCGCGGCGCTCGGAGCGCGGTGCCCTTGTCTTTTGTACACGATCTCAGATGGCCCCAGGATTCCCAGACGGCCCATGCGGCTCCAAGAGGCATGTGGGCCACAGAGGAGGCTCCACGAGGCCCCGAGCGAAGCCCGAGCCAGCCCCAGATCGTCAGAGCATGCTCTCTTTTCTCGATCCACCTATGTTGTCTGCGGTGGAGCGTGGCTGCAAGAGCGCTGCAGGTAGCTCGAGGGCTTGCCCAGAGAACCCGCGGACCAGCCCAGAGCCCCATGGGGCCCGGAGGCTGCCAAGGAGAGCCTCCAGAGGGGCCCAAGGTGCCCGTAAGAAACCTCAGGGCGTTGCAGGGAGAGCGCAAGACTTGTTAAGAGGAGGAGGAGGAGGAGGAGGAGGAGGACGAGGAGGAGGAGGAGGACCAGGAGGAGGAGGAGGAGCAGGAGGAGGTGGAGGGAGGAGGAGGAGGAGGAGCAGGAGGAGGAGGCGACCCTTGTGCCATACGTTAAGAGGCCCCCCAGGATGGCCCAAGAGGGCCCCAGCAGAGCCCCCAGACAGCCCCAAGGAAGCACCACGGTTAGTCAAATGGCCCCGAAGAGTTGTAAAACGCGACAAATGAATCAAGCCGCAGTGCGCTGCAGGAAGCACTAGCAAGCGCAATCCCTTCTCGTCCATCGCCGTTTTGCTTCAAGACGGCGTGCCCAAGTGGACATTTCTCATCTAAGACACTCCTTTCCCGGAACGTGCCATCCGGAGCATTCATTTGTACACATCCTAGCCGTCGTCACCGCAACGATGGCGCACACTTTGACCATTGCGATGGCGTTTGCGCTCGCTGGCACCGTGGCCGCCGATATGCAGTTGATACAGGTTTCTGCGCAGCAGCCGGAGGCGGCAAAGCTGCGAGTTTCAGCAGGGATCGAAGACTTCACGGAACCAGGGGTAATCATTCTAAACGTAACCGTCGTAATTTGTTTGATATGCGTCGTTTGTTCCCGCCCCGTCCGCGTTCTCCGCCCTCGGCTTCTTCTCTTGCCCTCTGTCATCTCCAATGTTTGCATATTTGCCAGGGTGGATCCCAAACAGCGGTATTGTTGCATTCTCGATGTGTACCCAATTTATGTGGCGCAATATATGGAGTGCAAGCCGATGTTGTACAACACATGACATGTAATGTATGTTGTGCAGCGTTTGTGCATTGTGTGGGATTCGACTCATGTGGTGCAATATATGTGTTGCCATATAGTGGGGACTTTGATGACACTTCACGCATTGCATACCCTCAATAATAGTGGATCTTGAAACGGTTCAATGAAATTTGCTCACATATTTCGACATGCGCGCGTGGGAGTGCGCGCGAGTGGCTTGCATGGTCCAGAGTTCAGCGAACACGTGCGTGTTTTATTTGACGAATATGGTGGCGGCGGGGGTCAGCATGGTTCTTGGTCGGCCACCGGTTAATGGGGGGGGGTAAAAAATAGGAGCAGTGATCAAAACCTCCCCGAAGGGGAAGGAGGGGGTTGGAGGAGGAAGCACCCTAGACCACCTTTGCCCAGAGGGATGGGGGGATGTTCCACCCAACTCCCCCATCCATGGCAATTGTGGCTGAATGCCCTCCAGGCCAGCTCTCCGTTCTCCCGCATCTGAGTTGGACATGTGTTTTCACCTTTTCACAGCATCGTCGTGAGAAGCCCATCGTGACACGATATCATACGTATTTGGCGTTTCGATGCCCTTTGCATTTGTCTCCATGGTCGGCGAAGCAATCCAACTCATACATATGTCTGCGCAGGGGCTTGACAAATTATTCATGGTTCCTGGGGCATTGTCTTGACCGTATATTGCATGATTGGTTTGGCATGAGCCTTTCTCATCCTGCCGCTCCTCCTCCGCCTCCTCCGCCTCCTGATCCGCCTCTTACTTTTTGTTCTCCGTATATTAATATAAAAGGGGGTTTGACAGTGCTCCCTGTAGGACTCCAACGGCCGGCCGGTGGAGACGCCTGAACCGACGATGGAGCCCGGGGTTCCATGCATGTGCAATTGCACTGGTTCGTGCTGCTCGTTCGTGTATTACGACACGGATGGTAGTGGATGTTTGGAGCAGTCGGAGGCCCAAATTGCGGGTGCAAACGCGACGTACATGAGTCCACCTTATGAGCAGTATGATTTGGATGGGGACGGTTGTCTCAACGAGACCGAAGCAATCTGCCCTCCAGAACTGCCAACGAGTGGCGAAGCCCCTTGCGGACAGTATGTGGCGGTTGGCACGAGCGTTCCCCAATCATGCGCTGGGCAAACCAGGCGTCGCCGCACGAATGAGTGCTCCAGTTGCGATACTGGCACGTTCGCCGTTGCCGACTGCGACAATTGCATGGAAGACGATGCGATGTACCTCAGCGCGAGTGCAAGTGTGAGCGACACCAGGATCTACGTCAACAAGGACACCGACTTGGGCGGATTTGCTCCGTCCGTCGGGGATTCAATCACGATCTCGAAGTGCTGCTGTGAAAGCGCTAGCGACCACGGTACGTTCGTCATCACAGGCGCCGCGCCTGCCATTCCGGCCAATTCCTTCGACATTCCGGCATTGACTATGGATTTCAGCCAGTTCGATCGCGTTACCAAGACGTGTTCTTCGACAGATGGAGTTGGATATCCCAGCTTCTTCCCGTGCGGATGTGGCTCCGAGGTTTGTGGCGAGTCAACGAAGTGCGATATTACCGGCAATGGTGGTTGCGGCGCTTGCATCCCCACGACTTTGCCGACACCTGCCCCGACAGTGTCGGCCAAGGGTGACCCGCATTTGGTCAATCTGAATGGGGAGCATTTCGACGTGAACCACGGAGGGGAATTCGTTCTCCTGCGGATCCCCCAGAACATTCTCAAGCCCGCCGAGGTGGAGCTGAAGGCTACAATCCTCCCCGAGCACGGGAAGCCATGTACCACATATATCACCGAGGTGGAGCTCTCAGGCAGTTGGCTCGGCAGCAAGGTTGTGCAGGTGCGCTCCTACCTCAGGTCGCATGCCAAGAACGAGACCGACAAATTCCTGGGCCTCCGCGTGCTGGATCGATCCCCCAACGCGCTTGCCGACGAGGCCCCTTGGGAGAAACTCTCGCAGTGGGCCGACGCGAGCTACGTCGTCTCAGAGCCTCAGACGAAGGATGGCTTCGGGGTGACCGTGTCCACGGCGAAGTGGCACAGCAAGAAGGACGCCAGGGAGGATGTGCCGACCGTGGCAGGGCAGGTCGAGATCCAGGTGAAGAATAAGTTGTTGAGCAGCGAGCCCACGAAGTTCGTCATTCGCCAGGACCTTCCCAGGCAGGAGCACCTGAATCTGGCCGTGCGTCGCCTGAGCTCGCTGGGCCGCGCGGACGTTGGCGGCTTGCTTGGGTTCGACGCGCACCCTGAGTCCCTGGAGGATGTCACGCCCGAGTGCCAGCGCCACAGGGACGGTCTCGACCGCGAGACTGGCCCCCGCCACAACAAGCCAGACTGGAAGGTCCGCTGGGAGAAGATCAGGGAGCAGCGCATGCAGCCGCGCCACACCGACAGCCTGAACGACAACGAGGCTGCCGCCAGCCTTGCCAACAGGGATATGATGTGCGTGTGCCCCGGTGACACCTCTGGCGGCCTCGCAGAGGACGTGTTCGTTGAGGGCCTGGTTGGCGGCGATCACAACGGTGGCGTCCTCGTCGAGTTTCAGACGGGTAGGCTCGCCGAGGCGACGTGGGACTGAGGCACAGGTGCATCGACCGGCTGGTGGCCGGATTCGCAGATTTTTGTATGCAGCCTCTCAGAACGCCTTCGAGCGAAGGAGCGCAGCGAACGCCCGTTCTTCCTCGTCCCATCGTTCGCTTCACAATTACTCAATATGAATATTACTCTCCTCACTCCCCTGGCGACGTACGGGAAATGCCCGGCCCCCCTCCGCGGACTGGCTTTTGACACAGGATTCCCAGGAGGTGGGTTTCTGCTGCGTTGTTTTTCCCAAAATGCTGCCCTCGCTGAAGCCCTGGCCTCATTTTCGGGCTACCGCTCGTTCCGAATCGTGCTCCCTCTGCAGCGCTGGCCTCATTGCCGCGCTTCCGCTTGCTCCGAATCGTGCTCCCGCTGCAGCGATGGCGTCATTATTTCCAGCGCCGTGCCACGGTATGGTTTTCGGTCCAAGTGAGCCCCAATATCCAAAAATGCCCCCCTGGCAAAAACCATCAGAAGTGATGACACATTCGGTGTCGATTCGTTGATGTTTGGGGCCGCAGAAGCCCCCCCCAGTTTGGGCCTTCGCCACGCCATGCTATGTCAGGCGACGCGTCCTCCGATTCGTGCTCCCTCTGCAGCGCTGGCCTCATTGCCGCGCTTCCGCTCGCTCCGAATCGTGCTCCCGCTGCAGCGTTGGCGTCATTTTTTCCAGCGCCGTGCCACGGTATGGTTTTCGGTCCAAATGAGCCCCAATATCCAAAAAAATGCACCCTGGCAAAAACCATCAGAAGTGATGACACATTCGGTGTCGATTCGTTGATGTTTGGGGCCGCAGAACCCCCCCAGTTTGGGCCTTCGCCACGCCACGCTATGTCAGGCGACGCGTCCTCCGAATCGCGTTCCCTCTGCAGCGCTGGCGTCATTTCCGCGCTTCCGCTCGTTCCGAATCGTGCTCCCGCTGCAGCGCTGGAGTCATTATTTCCAGTGCCATGCCACGGTATGGTTTTCGGTCCTTCCAAATAGGCCCCAGAATCTAAAAAATTACCCCCCCGACAAAAACCATCGGAAGTGATTCCACATTCGGTGTCGATTCGTTGGTTTTGGGGGGCCGTAGAAACCCCCCCAGGGACCTTAAAAACGATCCGGCTGGAAAGCGCCGATCCGACTTGACCCCGTGAGGGGTCCAGTCCAGGGGCCCAGTGGAAGCCAGACCATCGAGCCTGGCAGTTCGCCGTACTATTCCCTGACATCCGTCCTCGCCCGCCGCAGCTTCCCCCGCCGCCGCCGCCGTCGTCGTCCGCGTCGTTGTCGCCATCGGCAATTTCTGTGCCTTCCCTGGAGCTTCCGGAAGTCTTCGGGCCATCCGCCACGCCTCGTGCAGAGTTGTCCGGGGAGCCCATGGAGACTTGGAAGGGGGCTCGGGGAACGCAAGGCAGCGTGTCGAAAGCAGGGTGGGGGGGGGGGGCTGATGCTATTACAGTACCCCTACCAGGCGGCACTTGGCATTCGAAAGCGCCCACATCGGGCAGGCACGGTTGCGCCGGACATGGAGCGGGGATTCCGAACAGGCCTTCTCCTTTCGCACACGGGCCATTTACCCTCCAAGGCATCCGGTGCCATGCCATGGCATGCAATGCGACGTTGCGTTGTGTTCCGCTGTGTGATACCATGCTGTGCGATGTTACGCTTTGTGGTACAATGCTACACTGCGCAACTCCAAGCCATGCTATGACATGCTCAGCTCTGCCGCGCTCTTCTACACCATGCTATGCCGTGCTTTGCCGTGCATCGCAAGCCCTCTCGGGATCATAGCTTTGCTCAGCATCAGCCTGTGCGCATAAAGAGGATATTTGCGCCATGGTAAGGGTTGTGAGGGAGGGGTCTGACGACAGATCTGACGCGAACGCACCCAGCTGTCCTCCCCCCTCTTGGATCTCCTGACAGGCCTAGGATCGAGATACATAAGAAATCGATCCAGAGCGTTCTGGCATGCTCGTGGAGCGCTCTGGAGATTGCTGCGGTGCCCGATGCATCCGCCAGACCCGTGGGCTCTCGGAGATCCCCGATTCATCCCGATCCGATGTTGCCCCGATTCTGGCTTCGTTTTGCGCAGTTGCCCCCTCCTGCTCTCCTGCTCCCTCCTCCTCCGTCATGCCTCCCAGGATGGGGCCTGGCCATGACCAGTGCAGTGTGGACCGGTCGGCGTCCTCTTGGCATCCTCCAACCTCCCCTCCTGTTGCTGGGGGCGTCTTTTTGGGCGCGTCTGGGGGCTCCTCAGATTTCCCTGGAGTGTCTCTGGGGGATTCGATCGATTTCGCTTGAGCCTGCTCCAGCGTCAGCCACGATCGATCCCCAATCGGACGGAACGAGGGCCTCGCGGCCTCGCCAATAGACGAAGAAAAACAGGAATCAACATAAACTTTTGGCGCTGCGCGCGCCCCCCCTCCCTGGCGCGCGGAGCGCGCTAGCGCGCGGGGCCCGCTGGCGGTCTCAGAGGCCATTTTTGCACCAAAGGCTCGACATGCCAATTCGGGTTCCCCCGGGCTTGGGCGCAGGACCCTGCAAGATCCCGCAGGATTTTGCAAGGCCCGGACGGCCCGGGTCTGGACCGACCCAGGTCAGCAGATCCCCGACGGTGGTGGGCTTCTATCGGGCCGGACGAAAGGGGGGGACGAAAGCTGGTGTCGGCCCCGTCGCCGGGCCCATTCCTCGATGCATGGCCGCCTCCGGCGCCAGGAGGCGCCGGGAAAATCAGCTACGTGAGCTGATTTTAAGCCGGGCGTGTCCCCTACAGGGGAATTTTTGACAAAACAAATAATCCCAGAATATCTCCAAATGGTCAAACAACTCAAAAAATAGTCCCCAGACTATTTTTTTATGATTTTTGAATTTTCCTCCTGTAGAGGGACGGGCCCGACTGAAAGCTGATTCTTACCCCCCCCCCCTTTGCTATCCCCCTCTTCTCGCCCGGCCCGATTCCTGTGAGGGCCAATCGGGTTCCCCCTGGTGGGCATTCTTGGGAGCCCCTTGGGCCAGTCGCGGAGGCATCTCACGGGTCACTTTGGGGCAGTCGGAGGATGGGAAAAGCAGGACTGCCAGAATTCAAGCAGTGGCGAAGTGTCTTGGCTCGCCTATAGGCCTACCAAACAATGTTCTGAGAGCCTTGCGTGGTTTCCACGAAATGTTTCTAGAACATTTCTGGCGGGGACTGTCTTGTTTTAGCACATCGGGTTTATGTTCTAAGAACATTGCTTTTGTTCCAGGAACATGTTGGGGTTCTAGAACATTTCGTGGTAGGACTATAGGAATGCCGGGACGGTCGCTCCCTGCTCAAAGAACCTTCCAAACTTCCAGGGATCAAGGCAGTGCCCTCGGCGCCCTCTCTCGGCTTCCGTTTCGGACGCCTTGGGGGCCGCCTGGGCCTCCTTGAAGCCGTCCGTCCTGGGCGTCTTCGGCCCTGGGCGTCCTGGAGCCCTCCTGGACCTTCTCGGGGGGGCCTATAGAGGCCTTCCTTGTTGGACAGTCTTTCGTCAGGAGGGAAAAAAGCACACAGACACAATTAATCGTCGATCCCCAGGAAAATATGGGAAACTATGGGAAGTGGGGGGGGAGACGAAAATCAACAAAAATATGGACAAACATGGGGGGAATCCTGTTATTGGTGTGTATTTTACATTTGTGTGTGCTTCCTTTTGGGCCGACTGGCCTCGGGAAAAATTCGGCGAGAAGCCCCGCCGCGCCGGCACGCGAAACCGCTGGGGGCTCCCGGGCCCCTGGAGAGGTCATCTCTTCTGCAGTGCGGAGGACATTCCGGCTGCCTGCGGCGAGCCCCGCCACCGTGCCCGCACAGCAGCGCAGCCGGGAGGGGGATCGAGCGCACGAGCAGCGCAGTTCCGACGAGTGGCCTGACGAGGACGAGTCGTTGCGGAGTTCCCCGCGATCTTAGTTCGCTCGGTTTCTCGGCACGGGCGGTGGTGGAAGTGGCCCCGATTGAGGGGGACGCGCCACCCACCCGTGCATCAGCGGCGGACGGACTGTTCGCCTTCCTGTCTGGTCGAGGAGGAGGAGGAGGAGGAGAATGAGGGAGAAAATGAGGAAGAGGAGGAGAAGGCCTCTTGGGGCCCTCTTGGGGCATCTTGGGGGCCTCGTGGGAGACTCCTGGGGGCCTCTTGGGGGCCTCTTGGTGGGGGCCCCCTGGGGCCCCTTGGGGACCTCTTGGGGTTTCTTGGGCTGTCTTAGGGGAGGGACTTTTGTTCCGTCTGACGCTTTCGGATGCCGTCTTGAGGGCCTCTCTGGGCCGTCTTGGTGCCCTCGCAGAGCGCTTCGGGGCCGTCTTTGGGCCCCCTTTGGGACCCTCCCCTGCCCCGGCGCTCAATCTCTGGAGAGAGAGAGAGAGAGAGAGAGAGAGAAAAAGAGAGAGAGAGAGACGGTGAAATTGTATCACAGGGCTGGTTGGGGGCATCAGGAATGGTAGGAGTAAGGATGCGGAGGGCGCAGAAGGGAGGATGGAGGAGGGACGGCGAGGAGGTGGAGGAGGAGGAAGAGGAGGATGATGCCGATTGGAGGAGGAAGGAGGGGGACGAGGAGAAGCATGAGGGGCAGAAAGCATGAGGAGGATGAGGCTCACCCCCTCCTGCTATTCACCCCCCCATCATTATCCTCGTGCCTAGTTGGACATTACTGTTTACAGCCCTTACTTGCTCCCAGAACTGGACAGTCATTCAATCAAGAGGCTTACGCCATTCCGCCGACGCGCAGAAGAGGCGTGGAGTCCACGGTTGAGGTGTCGTAGGCCTCATGGGCAATATTTGCGGATTGTAGTGGGCGTCTTGGGAGCTGTTTGGGGGCCGGGCGGAGCTTCTCGGAGGAAGTTTTGAAGCGTCTTGGGCCCCCTTTTTGGGTCTCCTCTGAGCCTCTTGTGGGCCTCTTGAGGCTTAGTTGGGGCCTCGTTTTGGCAGCTTCGGGGCTTCTTGGGGCCTTTGGGGTGCCTCGCGGGGGGAAAGATCTGATGTTCGGTCCGCGTTCTCCCTCTTTGTCTCTCTTGGGGCGATGGTCGGCCGTCTTAGGCCCCTCTTTGAGCCGTCTTGGAACCCTCTTGGGCCGTCCTGGGGTGCTCCCAGAAGTCGATAGTCATGTATACACTTCCTAGCTGTCGTCAGCACAACGATGGTGCGTACATGAAGCATTGCGATGGCGCCTGCGCTCGCTGGCAACGTGGCCGCCAACATACAGCTGATCCAGGTGTCTGCGCAGTCAGCCCAAATCATCAAAGCCTTCTCGCTTATTTCGAAAACTAAGCACTTTGTTTGCGGTGCAGCATGGCTTCAGCACTGCTTCTGGTAGCCCGAGGGCTTGCCCACGGAAGCCCCAGACCCGCCCAAGGGAGCCCCACGAATCTCGCAAGGCAGCCCAAGATACTTGCAGATGGCCCAATCTGGCCTCACGAAGGTTCAGGACGGCGCAGAAGGAGGGCGCGAGACTTTTCTGGAAAACCCGTGCGAGATCCTCTGAGCCTCATGTTAAGCGGCCCGCAAGATGGCCCAAGACGGCCCAAGCAGAGCCCCCTGACAGCCCAAGGCAGCCCCAGGACCGCTCAACAGGCCCCGAAAGGCTGGAAACACGCACAGGAGAAGCCACAAGACTGGCCTTCGTAGGCGCGAGAAATAAAGCCAAGCCGCAGTGCGCAGTAACATACAGAAGCCAGCGCAGTCCCTGCTTCTCCATCGCCGTTTTGCTTCAAGACGATGTGCCCAAGTGGATACTCTTGTTTAAGACACTCTTTTCCCGGATCGTCCGGAGATTTCATTCGTACACGTTTTAGTTGTCGTCGACACAACGATGGCTCACAAGTTGACCATAGCGATGGCGTTGGCGCTCGCTGGCACCGTGGCCGCCGACATGCAGTTGATACAGGTGTTTGCGCAGCAGCCAGAAGCGGCACAGCTGCGGACTTCAGCAGGGATCGAAGACTTCACGGACCCAGGGGGATCATTCCCAACGTAACCGCCATGATGAATGTGTCATGCGTTGTTCGCTTTCGACCCGTCCACGTTCTCCGCCCTCTGCTTCGTCCCTTGCCCTCTTGCTCCGAAGTTTGCATGCTTGCCAGCCTGGATCTCAAACAGCATTTCTTTTACACTCCGATATGCACTCGATGTACGGCGTGCTGCAATGCAAATTATGTGGTGCAAAATGTGGGATGCAACGTCTGCTGTGCGTGCTGGGTATTCAACATCTGTGGCCCAATCTACGTGTTGCATTATTTCGGGTCAATGCGGCCTTGAGCGCACTCCACACAATGCCCATGGGATGGTGGTGAATCTAGGAACGGTTCGAAAAAACAGAAGTGCCGAATGAGCTCAAGGATGCGCGCATGGTGGTCTGCGCGTGTGGCCCGCATACGGTCCAAGATTTTTGGCCGCAGCGTGCATGCTGTTTTCTTTTCCCCAAACAGCGCTTGCTCTTGGGGCTTCCTAATTCTCCTCTAAAAAATGATGGGCCTGTTTTCACCACCGCCACCACCACAAGTTGGAGGGGGGGGAGGGAAGGAGGAGGAGGAGGAGGACGAGGAGGAGGACGAGGAGGAGGAGGAGGAGGACCCCCTCCCCCTCCAACGTATGGTGGTGGTGGTGGAAAACGGGACCGTCAAAAAACTGGGCCCAGGCGCCGCCCCGACGGCCCCGTGTCCGTGCGCCGACGCCGCCGTTTTCCAAACACGGAAGGCCCGCGTGCCGCCCCGGCGGCCCCCGTCTCCGCCCGTCGCCGCCTCCCCCGTTACATCCCCCCTCCCCCCGCTGCATTGCAACCGCGTTGCATGGCAGTCGCATTGCACTGAGCGTTGCGTTGCAATCGCACTGCTTTGCAATCGCATTGCGCTGCAACCGCACTGCACTGCAACCGCAGTGCAATCGCATGTCCCTGCAGTGTTTTGCATCGCTTTGCATAACATTGCTTTGCACTGCTTTGTATATGTTTGCGTTGCTCTGCATCGAAATGGATTGCTTTGCATTGCCTTGCATTGCCTTGCATTGCTTTGCGCCGCTTAGATTGCACCACCTGCATTGCACCACCTAGATTGCATGAACTACATTGCACCGCATAGATGAGAAATTCTAGATGCTTCGCGTAACCCCACCAGCTGGTACGGACTGAGCTGGCGCCACTGTGCGACTTCTCCTCCGTCAGTTTAAAAACCTTTTGATGCTTGCGTCCCCGCTTCCGGGTCGCCTGCGTCTTTATGGGGGGCATTTTGTCCCTAGCACGTGCACTCGCTGCGTCGGCCTATGCGCCGTCGCCGCTAATCATCTCGCCCTGTGCCCCAGCCGAGACCGTCCCGCTTCCTGGATCTGCCTTTGGAGCCGCCAATCAAAACAAGTAACCCCACCAGCCCATCAAGAAACGATGCCCAGAGGAAGTTCCTCGATCAGGGAAGTGGACAGCACAGAGAGGAAGGGTCCCCCGGTGGAGGTCTCTTGGAGCGTCTTGGCGGCCTCTTGGCGGTCCCGGACGCCTCCTAGAGCGTCTTGGGTGCCTCGGAAAGCTTCTTGGGGCCTCTTGGAGGTCTCTTGGGGGCCTCTTGGAGGCCTCTGGGGCGCCTGTTGGGGCCTCCTGGGGCCTCATGGGCGCCTCTTAGGGCCCTCTTAAAGCGCTGTTGGGAGCCTTGGGAGCGCTCTTGGAGCCCTCTTGGGCCATCTTGGAGACATTTTGAAGCCTCGGATGGCCGTCGGAAGCGAAAAGGCGATGAAGCCCCAAACAATGATTTCCCGCAGGTTTTGGAAGGATTTTGGCCTCTTCGTGGCCTCCTGGGGGAGCTCTTTGGCCACTTGGAGCCATCTTGGGAAGATCTTGGGGCCTCTTTCAGCATCGTGGACTTTAAGGGTAGCTCTTTGGGATATGTTATAGTATCGGGAGCATAGCTCGCGCGCCGTTGCCTTTGGCTCAAGGCACGCGCGCCCTATTTGCCCGGACACCGCGAGTGTTCGCTATGTGCTGGAAAGACCGATACATCGATCTTATCCTATCATATCCGCCTATTCCCCATACTGAACCACCGCAGCAGAGGAATGGACGCTATTTGCCATCCGATGTCCATGGAATCGGATGCTATTTGAGTTACCAGGCTCACTTTCGACTTGGTAGCGGAGCTGGCCGCACTCTCGTGTGGTCAGCTCTTGCTCTTCTTAGCCTCATACTCTTCGGCACGATCTTCCTGACCACCTACCACCCTGCGCTACCACTCCCAGTACGTTTACGAGGATCTATCCAAGAGCAAGAAGCGACACGAGAGGTACGACGTCTAGACAACGACATTGGTACCATATACGCTTCATCATTGCGCTACCACCAACCGCTCGGCAACGAGCCAAAAGCGCAATACTTGAAGCAGGGGCGGAGAGATCCGCCAGATAGAGCGCCTCGAAGACTCGACAAGGCGCTACCCCAGCGCGGCAACGCGCCTAATAACCGCCCTTCTCTACACAGCCTTGGGCTGGTTATCTTCGCCATTATATGGTTCGCGCTGGGGGCAGCAATCGGACGCATGCGTCGTGGAGACAACAGCACCGATGGGCAAACACATGGCCCATATTGGGACCCTCAAGGCAACGTACCTTTCCGTGAGTACGTTTATGAGGCCAACGCATGGCTCAACGTCACAAGCGGACGTATGACGCCACAGGCCCAAGCGGCCGCAATACAACGCGGCCTAGGTGGCCTAGCGAGGACACTCGCCATGAGGGCACCGCCTGACATTATAAATTATGGTGCTGACATCGATAGGGTCCACACTGACCCAGTGACCTACATCATGTTCCTCCTAAGCATGAAGTTCGAGCGCCTGGAAGATGAGCGCCAGCTCACTTCCGGCACACAACTCATCGACTTCCACGTGCCTCACGGGGAACGAATCGATGTCACCCTTACACGATTCGAAATGGCCCGACTTGAGGCACAGTCGGTGGGATTTGACCTTCCCAACTTCCAACTATTAACCACGATCTTGTTCCGCGCCTTAGGCGTCGGCAACCAGCGAGCCATGCAACTCTTACAGCCACTCAATCACCAAATGCCCCGAACACAACAACAGTATGATGAGTTGCTGGAGAGGATGCGTTCGATAGGCCACCTATCCGAACGGCCTCCTGGTAATATAGGATCTGTGTTTGGAAGAGGAAGGGGATCTGGTAGTGGAAATTTCTACACTACCTTGACTACTGAAGCCCAGCCTGGGAACGGGCCCTCAAGCATATGGGCTGATGATCCTGGAGAATCCACTGCTCTACTAGCAGGAGATCGATCACAACCAAGCTGGGCAACCAGCCCTCCTTCCAGAGAACCACAACCACACCGTTCCTTATGGGGTGAATCAAACCCCCTAACCGACGGTGTATCCACCTACTTGGGAGACGAGGATTTCGACTCCGGCACCGACACAGATACTATATCAGCAGACGGTGTTTAAGCCTTAGATTGGTCAGACATTATGAATATGGATAATGACAATCAGCGTGCTAAACATTTGTTCTGGTTATTACAACAGGCCAAACGAAGGTGGAGGAGGTTCACACGAAAACCAGTGCGTCGTGTTAGAAGGAGGATACGGAGGAGCTTTAAGGGAAAAGGTAAAGGTAAGCGTGGTCGTCGGAGGTTGAACGGACGAGGCATCGCGGCATTTCTCCAGAGACTCTCAGATGAACAATATGATGAGATTTTCTTTGGGGGAAAGGGCCGTGGCAAGGGCCGTAGAGAGACCTCAGGAAAAGGCAAAGGTAGGCGGGGAAACCCGCGAGGTAGAGACGGCCAGGTTCTTAAATGCCATGAGTGTGACAGCACCGACCATCTTGTGCGAGATTGTCCAGCGAAGGGAAATGGAAAGGGCAGGTCGACCGAAGTCCATTTTGGCTCAAGTGAACCATTCATTGAGTATCTGAGCCTCCAGGATTTTGAAGCCATGGAGCAGATATTTTACACTTGGGTCAGTTGCATGGACAACGTCGACGAGCTCGAGGCGTATGGTCATGGATTGTACGCGTACTACCTCGAGTACGTCCGCCGGTTCGTTATTGGCAACAACGAGCTCACTCCCGTGGATCACGGTACGCTGGGAAACCAGCTTCTTTCTTTCTACGACTGGATGTTCGGGAACCCAGGTAACATCATGGCTTACGAAAGCAGTGACGAGGACATCACTGTAGAGGCCTCGCCTTCCGAGGTTGAACGCAACCTCCAACCTCCCCCCGAAATCCCGCCTGGAAACAGGCCTACTCTGATGGGGGACTATCCCCAAACTACTGAAAACTTAATAGATATGGAGTCTCAGGCGTTCGTTCAAGCTTTCATTGCAGGTGAACCAGAGACCCCATTTATACCTCCTGGTTCGCTTGCTCCAGGTGAATACGGACCACGCACTCTTCTGCAGACCCTCATGAAGGAGATACTTATCACCGCGTATCCCGAGAGTCAAGAGCACATCGAAGCTGACAGCATGATACTGCAGGATACCGACGCCTGCGGTAACTCGGAGTTGTTGTTGGCAGCTCTGACTCTCATTAACAGCGTGCATCCTGAGGACGTGCAGAGACACCTGATATATTCCCGCGGTAGATGGCGCAATGCTTTGGAAATGGCTATCGCCATGCGCGGTCATGATCTTCCTCCGCCAGGACGGGGTCTCCAGGCGGTGGGAACGTGGCCAAACCATACGGCCATGCGCAACATTGCCGGGCAGCCTGTGCTCGGCAACGAGCCTGAGCCGACAACAGCGCCTCCTACCCCGGGGCAGCCGAGCGACGCACAGACGCCGGCCATGCAGGGAAACCTGCCTGTACCGGATACGCCAATGGCCATCATCATTGGTAGTTCTACATCAGAAGAAGAAGAAGAAGGCGATGGTTGCGGACTAGATGAGGATGAAGTTACAATCCTCATGATGGAAGTTAATGGCGAGGAAGAGGTTGACTTCGATCCTGACGAGTCTCATCACCATCGGCACAAGCGCCATTTGCGCCAAGCTCCAGCCAGCAGGGAAACCTGCCTCTGTCGGACGATCCACCTGGGATCGCACAGGAGCCTCCGCAGGCGCCCCCACCGGTTGCCGCTCAGGCTGCTTCGGCAGCCTCTTCTGATGAGAACACCAGAAGGTCTCGTTCCCACACGCGCGTCAGAGGAGAGCCACATCCACAGGCTCGGCTTCCTCGGGAGTGGAGGCAGGCTGGCCCGAAAGAACACGCTCTCAGGAGAGGTGGCCAGCTGCTTCCGTATAATGACCCAAGACGCCGAAAAGGGGAACACTCGGCCTTCGGCAAGGGCAACCCTGCCTATAGGGACACTGAGGGCAAGGCTATCCGCGGAGGATATCAGCTTGCAACAAACATCCGCCGCCCTGAAATTCAAGAAGCGCGGACTCAGCTGCGAGACATCATCGCGGCTCGCAAGCAGTATAGGCCCCAGGCAGCTTGCGGACCTTGTTCCGAGCCGTTCCAGAACCACAGGCCGGGATGCCCCGTTGGCAACAATGAAGGCCTGAGCCCCAACAGGGGCAAAACCCGCCATAAAGAGGGCCATCCGCAACTTATCCCGATGACACAGGACGAGATCGCAGAAGTGAATCGCCGTCTCGGGATCTTGGGCCACTTGGATCCGAAAGACGAAGAGGATAAACCTCCTACGGCTCCAAGGAGACTGGTGCCCATGACCCAGGAAGAAAAAGACGCGCTCTTTAGTCTTCCTGGAATGCGAGGAAACTCGCCCGGCGTTTCGAGTCAGTCCCAGCAACCAGAACTGACATCCAAGGATGAACAGAAGGCCCAACGTGTGGCGGAGGACGAGGAGCGCATGCGGATAGCAGACGAACGCGCACGCGAGGCAACTCGCCAGATGTTGGAGGATTCCAACAAGATTTACATGAAGGGGGCTAGAAAACCCCCACTCCCACTACTTTCGAAGGCTAAGAGTGAAACCCCTGCACCGAAGTCGCCCTCGGAGGCGAAACCGAAGGCGCGCTCTCAGGACCCTGGGCCAGATGCGCAGATGGAGGTGCCTCGGTCTGCAACTCCGAGGCCGCCGATTGGCGCAACTCCTGCACAAGCGCCTGAGCCCAAGCAGCAACCTCAGGACCCTGTGGAGGAACGGAGACGTCCGCCTAGTCGCAGCAGCTCCATTGCAAAAAGGGCCGCAGCTTTCGAGCGCACCGGGTATGCCCCTGCGCCAGCTTCGCCGGTGGCGGCCCGTTCCAAAAGGTCCGACGAAGGTGCTATGTCTAGGGGCACCTGGGTGCCAACGATAAGGGGCAGCGCCAGTCGCGGATCACCGCGGGGAAACCCGCCAGGCGCTGCCGCTGCAGCTTCCTCTTCTTCAGGAGCCGCAGCCTCTTCAGCGACAGAGGTTCCTATGCGGGGAAACCCGCCCGTGGATCAGCTGCACCACCCGGGTGACACGTCCTTCACTAGTGGGACTCCGAGTGTGATCAGGGATAGACTTGCTCTGCGGAAGCTCCCACCGATACGCTCGGTGGACGAGGCATTCATGAAGAAGTGCAGGCATGCCAAAATCCTTCCTACATCCAATCACACTCTCAAACAGCTGAGTAAAGCTCTCAGCAGGATATGCAGACATGCGCCAGACAAACCACACAATCCCGTGTGGGGCCTGGACTCCTTCGATGATCATGATGGTTGGGTTAACCTCGTGGAGCTCGTGAATGAATATCCGTGGAACACAGGAAAATCGAGACACGATGGGTATAATCCAAGATATGACAAGGCCAAAGTCATCAATGAGCAGCTATTTGCTCGCTCGGTTGACCAACTGGCAGCCATCATGATGGAAGTTGTTCATGTCCGTGAACCAGACGGAGAAGAAAAACAGCGCCTTCAGTTCAAGGTGTTGATGCGGGACTCCGGTGAGCCCGCTATCTTCATCCGCGCCTCTCAGGGACATTCATGGACACTGAAAGCTCCATGGTCGCTGTACAACTACATTGTACTGTGCGACCAACCTGCCGGGAGACCGGCCCCATACCCCGAAGTCGCCATGCATGGCACTCGGTGGCATGCCTTCGAAGGCATTATGTGGCACGGCCTGTCCTGTAGACCTGAGCACAATACGAAGAAACAGGGGACAGGTCGGTCGCACATCCACTTCGTGCCGACGGTCCGCCGCCGTGCCGTGAACAGTGGGTGGGACCCAGACTCAGACATCATCGTCTTCGTAGATTGGCACAAGGCCATACAAGATGGTATGAAGTTCTGTTGGTCCGATAACGGAGTCCTCTTGTCCGAGGGAAACAACGGTATCATTGAACCGTACTACATCTCTCATGTAGAGGACCTTGCCACGGGAAAGCACTGGCGTAATCCAGAGTATCTGGGGAATCACTGGGCGCGAGTCCCCGTTTCCATGATGTCTGCCCCTGACAGGTGGGCTAACGTTGGCAGTGCTAGCGTTAAATACCAATGGTCCCGAGACCAAGAGGGCGTCGACCCTCCCATGGTCTACCTCCACAGGGAAGTTGGGGACCATTATAGTCCCACCAAGCTGGGAAACCAGCCTGAGATCCACCGGATCTTCATGATCGCCGAGAGTGAGGCCGGGAGCGCGGCTCCAAGCCGCGCCCCAAGCCAAGGGCCCAGTGCCGTGTCTTGGCAGGCCATCAGCACCTCGGACCTGGACCAGATAGCGGCCGCGCTGAACCCTGACCAGGTAGAGCAACTGGCGGACAGGTTATATCAGCAGGACCCCTGGGCCGCAGGCCAGGGAGCAATGTCCGCCATGGCGACGCGAAATCGTCAGGCCACGCAGGGAAACCTGCCTATAAACGGACCTGCTCGGTTTGAACAAATCCAGGGAAGCCCCTCGCAGAGCATGCACACTCCGAGGGGCATGACTCCAATGGCCACGCCACCTGCACAGTCTCCGTTCGGGACTCCTGGCCGCCCTGCCACAAACGGCACCCTCATGGAGAGGATTGCTGCGGCTAGGGCTGAGCATGGCACAGCTCTTCTGAACATGATGCCGCCCGGCACCCCAACGAGTCAGCAGGGAAACCTGCCTGGCGCACCAAGCCACCATCGGGCTGGTGTGCCTGATGACTACCGTGCAAGAGTGGCGGCCGCTGAGCAGCAGGTGCAGAGCCATAATCTGCCTCACCCAAGTGGGCAGAGGTGGAGGCCAGCCTGGTCCTGGGAGCCTGAGGGTCCCAACCCAAGGGATCCTGCTCGGCAACGAGCCTTCATCCCGGCGTTCAATGCTCATCCGAGCATGTCCCAGGGCCAGAGGCCACCACCAGCGCAGATGAACCCGCCATTATACCTTGATGGGTCAAGAGTTCCGAACAATTTTGTTCGCGAATTGGCGGATCAGATGCATAGCCTCACTAATGTGCGCTGCAGTGACCTATCTATGTACCCGCACATGGCCTTCATGCCTTCACCGACATCGCCAGAGGTGGCTGTCCAGCCCACTGCCCATTCAATATCGTCTGGCAGTAGGGGCGTGCCTGATTATATCAGGCAGACATACCACACTCAACAGGCATGCTTCAGGAGAAGGCAGGCCGTGCAGAGTGTACGAGATCAGTCACGTGCAGCTGCACTTGAGGTTGTGAGAAATAGGGGCTCACCTTTGCGAGGAAACTCGCCCGCTGCGACTCCTACCACCCCCGTGCCAAATGCCGGAGTGCCGGAGGTGCTGGATCCAACAGGGACTCCCCCAGCAGCCTTCATGCCCTCCGAGACGGTATTGGAGAGACAGCGGCGGGTATATCCCAGGGCAGCAGATGTAGAGATTTTCACTGGGATGGAAGATACCTGTGCGGTATGCCTCGAAGAATTTCAGCCCAGGGAAAGTGTTTACCGTTTGAGGTGTAATCACTTGTTCCATGAGGGGTGCTGGAATTCAAATGTGGTGGGCCATGTCACAAATCAGCGCGAGGGAGATCCTCAGCAGCCACCATGTGCTATCTGCCGAGCACCTGGCATCATAGCGTCATCGTTTCCGTGGACCGGCTCCTTCATTCAGACTCCTGAGCAAGCAGCGAGGGAGCTGCGGGAGTTGAGGAGCATGGTGGAGGAGATGACGGCTAGGATGCTAGATATGCAGACAGCTCAGCCCCAACAGCAGGGAAACCTGCCAGAGGAGGTAAGGCCGCCGATGGAGACGGGATATTTTGATCAGCTTATCCCGATGACGGCGCCTCAGCAGGGAAACCTGCCTAATACTCCTCAGATGTCTCTCCAGAGTGGAGGCGGGGCTGAGATGGCACTGGACCCTGACCAGCTGCGTGAGTTGCGTGTTCGACATTTCCAGAATCAGATGGATAATGCGCACGCAACATTTATGCTGGATGCCGACAATCCTGAGACTGATAGTCCGTCGCTTGACATATCAGACTCCTCAGTGGCAACAGCAGCAACGGCAGCCAGGGCCGTCAACATCACAGCGACGAACGAGGAGTTCGAGGAGTGGCTGCAATACCAGGATCACATCACGAATGAGGGGCTGCAGGACATTGCCCTTCACTCGTACCTGACGCTGACGAGGCGCACGACCCGCGAGCAGTATAAGAGCATACGTGATGAGTATGCCAATTGGCGGGAGGAGCGTGGCGACCACGCCCAGCACGTGTCGTACTTCCAGTGCATCGACCTGGCGCGCATGGCCGAAAGCAGGTCGCATGCCAGTGTCACGCGGGGTAACCCGCCAGGGAGTACGACTGGGCTGCGGGGAAACCCGCCTAACAACACAGCCGACACTTCAGAAACGGTGCACATCAAGCAGCCGAGTAAGACGTTCTTGGATGATGGTGGAAATTCCATCCTCATCGATGTCGGCTCGAAGATCAATATCATGGGCGAGAACACGAGCCGCAAGTTCGTCCAGGCTGCCGTGGCACATGGCCGTACTTGTACGTTCGAGCCCCGCTCTCCTTTGAATATCAACGGAGTGGGAGAAGGGTCGGCCCCGGCGGATACCGTAGGCACATTCAGTATTGCCTGCGAGTACCAGGGGTCGGCCCAGCTCGGTTCATACAAGACGAATATTGTGTCAGGCTGTGGCAAGGACCTGCCAGCCATCCTAGGCCTCGATAGTATGCAGGACAAACGCACGATCATCGTGCTTGAACGAGGCCAGGAGAAGCTGATATTCCCTGGTAAGGGGCAGGTCAAAATGGAGCTCCCTGAGGGCTCCAAGATCATGCCGACGACGAAGTTGCCGTCAGGGCATCTGTCGATCAGGTGTGATTGTTTTGGAGCTGCGGGGCAACCCGCCTCGAGCTCAAGCAGCACGTCATTCCAGACAGTGCTGACGGGCGAGCCGACCCCGGCGCAGGAGCGCGAGCAATTGCAGGGAAACCTGCCTCAGGGGTTGATGGAGACGCTCGCCAAGGCCACTATGCGAGGCGACAGCATCGACGATCTTGAGACGTTCGATTGCTTTGTTGCCAGGACACTGGCCCAGCATGGTGGAAGTGTACCCATGGACGCTGTACAGTCCCGCCGGAAGATAGTGATGGGATACACTAACCGTGAGCTGCAGACGGTCAGCGACGCTAGGTCCAAAGGCGCGCTGAAACAGCTGATGGATAATCCATCCATGCTGACAGCATTTGCGGAGCAATCCGCCTCTGAGGCCACGGCGCGCTGCAGTGCTGAGCTCCAGCATCTGAGGGAAGCCCAGATGCTGGCAGACATTGCAGGCACATCTTCTTTATCTTGAAGATGGCAGGGCGACGTCGCCCCCTCGTCGTCTTGCCTGTTGGCCGAAAAGCCGGGGGGTAACAAGGACAGCGGGGTAACCTGCCTTAGTAAGAGGGCTTTTGTCATTGAAGATACGAGAGAGGCTTGCGCCGACCTCCGCACCCGAGGTTATATCTGTGATCGTATTTCCCACAATGAGCTTATGACAAGCGTGGGCACAGATTACCTGGGTGCGGTGATCAGTGGAGATTACACTCTCATATGGATTAGTACCCCGGGTGACTGGTATGTACGAACTCCAGGAAAGAGAGTGGCCCCACATTGGTCACGTATCCAGAACCTGTTGATAAAAGCCAAGAAACTCCGTATGAAAATCATAATATTTGGTCCCCCAGGATATGTTTGGAAGTTATCTCCAGTACGTGATACCCTGGAAGATCTTAAGTTGTCAGTAATACGGATGCGTTTGTGTCATTTCTGTATTCGGTTCAATATGCAAGACAGTACACCGAGTGGTACTTATATGCAGGTAGCGTCATCAATACCGATTAGCCCGAAGCTGTGGGCATGTACATGCAAACAGGCAATACCACAACATGTGTTGGATTGGTACGGCCATACAGTACGGCATGCTAAATGGCGAGCTCAGACACGTACTACACTCATCCGTCATCTGAACGACAACATCCTGGGGAGCACCACCACGCACGGAAACGTGCCTGTATATTAACACTTATACACGTACGGACCACAACATCCGTCACTACGTGACGACCAACAAGGGAGGACCGAAATGGTCTGAAGTTATCCGACGTGTAACAATTAACCTGGATACCAATGCGGTTATTCAGGATATCTCTGTTACCGATCAACCAACAGGGTATGATTGGCATGCACCACTACCTGCAGGGGTTGCCAACATCAGCACTCGGTTGTATTGGCAACCCGAGGAACCGGTCTTGCTCGGAAACGAGCCTACTCAATCACCACAGAAACCTCGACGCGTCATCATAGATGACTGTTCTCTCCCCCTCCCGACTCTGGCGATTGACGCATGTACCCACTCAACCACGACAATGGGCACGCAGACCGGCGAACAAGACGAGCAAGTTTTACCCACAGAATCGCGTATCAAGCAGAAGGAAAGGCTCAAAGCCGAAAAGGAAGCAGGCATCAAGCCTCGCCGCATTAAAAAGCACGTTGAAGACGGAAACGATGATTGCGGCGACGACTTGTCAGGACTCGGACAGGATCTTATGGCAACCTGGAGTACTGACGTCCCTATTGAGCTGATAAGCTCCGATGAGGACGATGACCTGTTCCTTACCCTCCCCACATCTATGCCCGACACACACGCTAACATATACAGCATAGTTGCTACACTATGCTATGGTCATAACAACTGCGTGGATATGTTGGAGCTTTGTGGCGGCGAGGGTGGCATCTCAGAGCTTGCCTTCTCAAGGGGACTTTCCTCAGGAGGCAACCTAGACAAGACTACATATGTCGACCTGGGAGACCCCTCGGTGCAGCGGGTTATAGATCATTACTTCGCTATATGCTACGCACGAGTTGCCATGCTACAACCCAGTTGCCGCACCACAGGACCACCATCCTACTACAACTACAAAGTCAACTACAACACTTGGGAACAGCACCGCAAATAAGATTTACCACACATAACTTATTGTGGTAAAATTGCTGTAACCCAAGATGACGCTCGGAGGTGGTTTATACGCGAACAACCTACAGGAACATGGGTGGATGATATTTCCCCATGGAAGAAACTTGCCAACCGACCACATATTACAACCGTACGCATTGACCAATGTGCTACGGGACTCAAAGATACGGCTGGTGACTATATTAAGAAGCCGACAAATACCACCAGCAACGACGAGACAATTCTTAAACATTTTGAGCGACTCAAGTGCAACGGTCAGCATGTGCACGCACAACCGTGCAATAAAGAGCTTTCACTGGCACAAAAATACACTCGACGACTGCAGCCTGCCTTCGTGGAAGCCGTCTATCTGGCGAAAGCCATTGACACTACGCGCGGAAACGCGCCCATAAGTACCGCACATGCTTACCCTGCAGACCTTCCCGATCAAGCTGAACCAGGCGAAGGTATGAGACGCATCGGTGATCGTATCATCCCAAAGGTGGCCACTTGCCCGGCATGCATCGACAACGTCCGAAAGGACAGTCCTAGCCATAACAGAGACCCTACGCAGTGTAAATATCATGATTCCATCTCTGTATACTGGCCATGTCCCGCATGCCAGAGGGATCTTACGAGAAGCAAGGGTGTTAAGAACCACCTCGATACCGAACCTGGTAAATGTCGTTTTGCTGAACCATTTAAACTTCCAGACGATCACGACCCCGAAGGCAAAACCGTGCCAGCTTGGTGGAAACCCTTACCTAAACCGGGTGAGGGCCAAGCTTCAGCTTCAGGTGGCCGCCAAGGCGCACACGCCAGGCCACCACGACCACGATCCTTCGGTAACGTCGATCCGACATCTGGTGCCAGCAGCTACGACATGCTACGAGACGCCCCCGAGCGTGGAAACACGCCTTCTGCGTCCTCTAGCGAAGCGCCACAGGTAGCGGCCCGTCGCGGCCGCCTACAAGGCGTACCACCACCTCCAGATGCAGTCAATACAGGGGACCAACTACGGAGAGCTACAAGGAACCCTCTTGCCTCTACCGGCTCTGGGGCTCCTCGACTACCCGACTGGACGAGATTCGACATCCAACACAGTCTACAGAGTCTCCGTAGTCACGAACCTCATGTCGTGAAAAAGGAACTCCGAAAACTGCATCTGCGATGGTATCATGCGAAGGAACCAAAGATGAGGCTAATCCTCGACAAAGTGGGGCTTGATAACGTTCGACTGAACATGATCAAGGAAGTTTGCGATACCTGTCGGGAATGCAGAGCATGGGAACGTCCAGGAAACTCAACACTACCCTCGGTGAGCCTTCCTGGTAACTGGCTCGACGAAGGTGAAATGGACCTCATGTTCTACAAAAAACGGACCATATTTCATATTATGGATCGTTGTATTCGCCTGGCAGCAGGCCTAGAAATTTCCGACAGAGAACGTGACGCTATCATTGACGCCTACCACTACTGCTGGATTGCCTATCACGGACCCTTCAAAGTCTTATACTCAGACGGAGAAGGCGCCCTGAATAACGATGCCGCTAAAACCATGATGGCCAATAAGGGCACGGAACTTCGTATCCGAGCACCTGGCCAACACGCGACTTCAATTGAGTCACGAAACGGCATTCTCAGAGGCGTCTTCCACATGATTGAGGAAGAACTGAATGGACACAACATCCCTGTTGTATTCACTAGAGTGTTGGCGGAAGGCATCTTCGTTACTAATGCTTTTACGTTTTATAACGGAGTATCGCCATACCAAGCACACACAGGACGTCAGCTTTCCTTCCTCCCTGATCTCGATACCCTTGTTTTTCCCAAGGGACCCGAGACTTCAGGACACGAACGAGAACGTCGTGTAAGGGAAGTCAGCCTAGAAGCTACAACTCAGGCCACTGCTGTGGCCAAGACAAATCGGGCTCTCAGGGCTAAAACGACTCCTGATGGTGCTCGCCTTTATTATGCAGGGGATTTGGTCGATTACCACCGACCCACTGCCACCAAGGACGACCGTGGAGGCTGGAATGGCCCATTCCCGGTGATCCGTAATGTGCCTGAAAGAGGACATATTGTTGTCAAGGCAGGATCTCGTGAGGTAATTGTGATGCATCCTGATGCTCGTCACACACTATACATTGAATGTCTCCTCACACGGGAACTTGGCATGGATAATATGGCCATGCAAACCGCCCTTACATATGCGGCACACCTCGGCGCAGGGAAACCTGCCAAAGTTTTCGGCTATATCCCCGATTACAAGGGAAACCTCAATCTTTCAGACGACAGCAAGTTTCACCCGCGCGTACATCTAGCACTACAGTATCTCGTACGAAACTATTTTCGAGTGGAACATGTAGTGGCAGTTAGATTGGCCAAAAGTGTGTCAAGCCTACCTGCAGTAAAGTACGCCACCGGGTCTACGCTGATCCACTATGACAACGATATCAGCCCGGCTTTCCACTGCTACGAGTGCGTGGGCACCGGCCTAAACATGTCTCAGATCACTGGTAGCACTCATTCCAGACTCATTCAATGCTTGACTTCACGTGTCCCTTCCTTAGGATTTCACGACGACCTAGCTAAATATCAGCACTCAAGCAACACGTCTGGAGAACGCGATTCGCTTGGAAACAGGCCTCCTCCAGACACCCCAGGTGCTTCATCGCCGAGTGAAGGTCGTCTGTCGACAATCTATGAGGAAAATGAGGAACATAATATAGAAGCTATGATGCTGGAAGAGTGGTACGACGAGCTACGTATGGGCCTTCATCCTACGACGACTACCGACGATTATCTTTACTGCGTCCCAACAACCATGCTGCCTGACCAATGTGTTTTGGTTTCAGCATCTGTGGACGAAGAAGATACCATATCATCGGACACGCTCGGAGACGAGCCTGAACCACGAGAGTCCTGTATAGTCTCTCTCTGCTCAACCACACCTGACGAGAGCTACTCTCTTGATAGTGATGAATATGGTCCTTACGTTGAGTTATGTTTTACATCAGAAATGTCAAACATAGTGTTAGATCAGACTCAACTTGCACAGCTCGACACCGATATGGTCGCAACGATGAGAGTATATGTATCCTCTGCTGCTAAACGTGATGTGGTCGTTAAAGAAGATGATCTACTGACCAAAGCCGGCATTGCAGCACACCCAAAGGAGGTTAGTGAAGCTTTGTATACTGAGCTCAAAATCTGGATTGACAACCGATGCTTTGAGATGTATGATTTATCCAAAGCTTCCAACATCATGACATCCAGGTACGTATACAAGTGGAAGTTTGTAAAGGTGGGCACCGAGAACGTTAAAACCATTCGTCTCAGACTTGTCCTTCGCGGATTTACGGATACTGAGGCTTTCGATGTGGAAACACTCTCGGGAACCGCCCGAAGGCAGTCCCAAAGACTCCTGGCAAGTGAGGCGGCACGCCATCCAGAGTGGATCTTAGCATCCATGGATATCGACAAGGCGTTCCTCAAGGGTTTGACCTATGAGGAACTTGCCCATGCCACAGGCGAGGAAACTCGCATGGTCTGCTTCACTCTTCCACCGGGAAGTGCCCAGGTACTTCGTGCACTACCCGGCTTCTCATCCTATGACGAAAGCCGACGCTGCCTCAGATGCCTCAAACCAGGAACGGGCACAAAGGATGCTCCAAGAGTGTTCTCTCTCAAACTTCTTCACGACCACACGAGCTATGGGTCTTACACCGACCAGTTATGACGCTGAATTTGAATTCAGCCAAGATCTGCTAACGGCAAAACATGTCGATGATATTAACATGACTGGCCTAGAGAAAAAGATATACGACTACGTACAGCGCGTCGAAAAGGTGTTTGGCAAATGCAAGCTAAACAAACACACATATACGAACTGCGCCGTTCGCTACACTAAGAATGATCAAGGGGATGCGATTATGGATCAGGACGAGCATATCAAACAACTACGTCCTATCACACACCCAGAACTTACAGGAGCGGCGGCCGATGCCAAAGCCACGAAACTCATTACCGACATGTTCGTCAGCTTGCGAGGAGCCCTCGCCTATGCCCTTCTTACTCAAATCTGGCTCATGGTATACGTTGTCTCTCTCCAGAAAATCCAAGAGCCCACCAATCTGCAAGTCAGACGCCTGAATGCTGTGACGCGAAAGCTGATCAGCAGCCCGAAACGCATCACCTTTCCTTGGATGAAGCCGACGAATGAAGTTAACATCCACAGCGATTCGGGGTATCGGAAGCTTACCGGGGAGGAGGAGGATGAGACCAAGGGCTACGGCATACGCGGGGCGAATGTACTACGGCGAGGAAACTCGCCTCAAGGCAAGTCCGTCGTTCACCTGTGTGACTGACTATGCAAATCACACCGACTGCAGGTGAGGTCCAGCTATGCTGCGGAGGCACTCGCAGCGGCGCATAACCTCGATGAGTGTTACCCTACGCTCATCACTTTCCACCGGCTCAAGGCAGGAGCTCTAACTCCACGACAACTACGAGCTATGCGTGAAGTTGGAGGCCTAGCCATCAAAGTATCTCTCACCATAGACGCTGAGTCCGTTTATAAATCGTCATCAAGCAAGGATCTTAAGATACCGACAGAGCGGACTCTGCTTGGACACATCAGTTGGATACGTGAGCTCATGGATATAGGTATAGTACATAACGTGCAGTGGTGTGATACTAGGGATATGACCGCAGACGGGCGTACAAAGGGAAGCATCGATCGGGAGCTGCTTCTGGAAGTGATGTCAGGCACTCAGTCATTCAAGTATGACGTGAAGCAGTTTGTCCCCTTTCGGGGTCCCGGGGACAGAGACAAACCCAAGTCTAATCAATTTTAGTCTGTCCTTGTTGCCCCCGCGGTCCAATTTGCCAGCATGGGCGCCTACCATAGAGGCGCCCTTCTAGTTGCTCGGAAACGAGCCTTACACTTCACGCCTGGCAACGAGCCGGCTTTGTATGACTCAGGCTCTTTGCCTTAATACATATTTGCTCGGTGAGGTATGGCCTGTTTGGCTTACCTCTAACTGAGCCGATGGCCCTTCATCGTTCAAAGGGGCTATCTTGTATTTGCGTGAAATGCCTTGCGAGGAAACTCGCCTTACAGTCGGGTGTTAGGCCAGACTGTACGCACTGTTTTCTTTCTTGCAAACAGTCGTGCGCGCGGCCTTTGAAGAGCCTAACGGCTGCGCGGCTATGCTCTCCGTCTCCTCCCCTCCCGACTTTAAGGGTAGCTCTTTGGGAGATGTTATAGTATCGGGAGCATAGCTCGCGCGCCGTTGCCTTTGGCTCAAGGCGCGCGCGCCCTATTTGCCCGGACACCGCGAGTGTTCGCTATGTGCTGGAAAGACCGACACATCGATCTTATCCCATCGTATCCGCCTATTCCCCATACTGAACCACCGCAGCAGAGGAATGGACGCTATTTGCCATCCGATGTCCATGGAATCGGATGCGATTTGAGTTACCAGGCTCACTTTCGACTCGTGGGAACCATCTTGAGGCATCTTGGGATATCTTGAACCATTTTGGAGTCATCTTGGGCTCCCAGGCGCTCTTGGAGTCATCTGAAGCAGTTCCCCCCCAAGAGGCCAACATGTGGCCAAACCTACGTACATTCAATGATGTTGGCATTCTCGCCGAGGCCTCTTGGAGCGTCTTGGGTGCCTCTGGGGGGCCTCTTGGGGCCTCTTTGGGGTCTCTTGGGAGCCTCTTGGGGACATCCTGAGCCTCTTGGGGGCCACATTGGGCTATCTTTCAGCCCATATTGGGGCCTCCTGGGGCCTCCTGGGCGGCTATTGGGGCCATCTTGGAGGAGATCGATCAAAGAAGGGCCCCCCCCTCGGAGAGGCCACAATGGGGCCAAAGCTCTAGTAAAACCAATGATGTTGGCTTCCTCGCCGAGGCCATCTTGGACGCTCCAACCCCCCGCGAAACCCGCCGTCCAGGTCCAGGGGAGGGGGTCGGGGGAGGGGTCAAGAGTCCCCCTCCCCGCCCGCAAGCCGTCTCGCTCACTCCCACCCGCCCTCCCAACACATACGTAGCACCCGGGCCTGGCCCGAGCCGCAGTATATGCAGCAGTCGTCTTTCGATGGGCAGCTACTGGGGGCGAATCCGCCGCCGCCGCCGCCGCCGCCGGCCGCACGACGCCGCCACCGCGCCGCCGCCGCCGCCGCCGCCGCCGCCGCCGCCGCTGTCCGCCGCCGCCGCCGCCGCGCCCGCCGCCGCCGCGCCCGCCGCCCCGCCGCCGAATCGCCGCCGCTGCCCCCGCTGCCACATCGCCGCCGCCGCAGCCGCAGCCCGCTGCCGCCACCGCTGCCGCCACCGCCGCCGCCGCCGCCGTCCCACCCGCATTGACCACCCTGGTTGGCTCCCAGTCGCCTGGGGGAGGGGGTGTATACTAATAGGGAACAGTGATCAAGACGACCCCCCCGTTTGCAAGCCGTCTCGCTCACTCCCACCCGCCCTCCCAACACATACGTAGCACCCGAGCCTGGCCCGAGCCGCAGCATATTCAGCAGTCGTCTTTGGATGGGCAGCTACTGGGGGCGAATCCGCCGCCGCCGCCGCCGCCGCCGCCGCCGCCGCTGCGCCGCCGCCGCCGCCGCTGTCCGCCGCCGTCGCCGCCACCGCGCCGCCCGCCGCCGCGCCGCCCCCGCTGCGAATCGCCGCCGCCGCAGCCGCTGCCGCCGCAGCCGCCACCGCTGCCGCCGCCGCCGCCACCGCCGCCGCTGCCGCCGCCGCCACCGCCGCCGCCACCGCCGCAGCCGCCGCAGCCGCTGCCCCCGCCGCAGCCGCCTCAACCGCCGCCGCCAAGTGTATTCCGTATTGTTTTTGATAGGGATGGTGGGGGGAGGCCGCATTGGGGTTCGCTGCGCATGCCCCGAATTTGAAGGCAAAGTGTGTTTTGTATGGTGGGTTAAAAGGGATGGTGGGGGGGCCCTCATTGCCCCTGGTTGGCTCCCAGTCGCCTGGAGGAGGGAGTCGATACTAGTAGGGAGCAGTGATCAAGACGCCCTCCCCGCCCTCAAGTCGTCTCGAGCACTCCCAACTCGCCTTCCCGGCACATCCGTAGCGCCCGAGCCTGGCCCGAGCCACAACATATGCAGCAACCGTTTTTGGATGTGCAGCTGCTGCGGGCGAAGCCGCCGCCGCCCGCCGCTGCCGCCGCCGCGCCGCCGCCGCCGTTGTCCGCCGCCGCCGCCGCCGCCGCCCCCCGCCGCCGCAGCCGCTGCCTCCGCAGCCGCTGCCGCCCCCGCTGCCGCCCCGCCGCCGCCGCAGCCGCCGCCGCCGCCGTCGCCGCCACCGCCGCCACCGCCGCCGCCACCGCCGCAGCCGCCGCAACCGCTGCCCCCGCCGCAGCCGCCGCCGCCGCCGCCAAGTGTACTCCGTATTGTTTGTTGACAGGGATGGTGGGGGGAGGCCGCGTCGGGTTCGCTGCGCATGCTCCGAATGTGGAGGCAGAGCGTGTTTTGCATGGTTTTTTAGAAGGGATGGTGTGGGGGGCTTTCATTGTGTTTGGTTGGCTCCCACTCGCTTGGGGAAAGGGGGTGTCTATTAATAGGGAGCAGTGATTAAGCTACCCACCCCGCCCGCAAACCGTTCCGCTCACTCCCACCCGCCCTCCCAACACATACGTAGCATCCGGGCCCGGCCCGAACCGCAGCATGTGCAGCAGTCGTTTTTGAATGGGCAACCCTTGGGGGCGAATCCGCCGCCGCCGCCGCCGCCGCCGCCTTTGCCGCCGCCCCTTGTCCGCCGCCGCCGCCGCCGCCGCCGTTGTCCGCCGCCGCCGCCGCCGCCGCCGCCGCCGCCGCCGCCGCCGCCGCCGCCGCCGCCGCCGCCGCTGGCCGCCCCCGCCGCCGCCGCCAGCGCCGCCCGCCGCCGCCGTCCGCCGCCGCCGCCGCCGCTGCCGCGCGCCGCCGCCGCCGCCGCCGCCGTCGACCCCGCTGCCGAATCGCCGCAGCCGCTGCCGCCGCTGCCGCCGCCGCCACCGCCACCGCCGCCGCCGCCACCGCCGCCGCCGCCGCCCCCCCCCCCCCGCCGCCGCCGCCACCGCCGCCGCTGCCGCCACCCCGCCGCCGCCGCCATCGCCGCCGCCACCGCTGCAGCCGCCGCAGCCGCTGCCCCCGCCGCAGCCGTTGCAGCCGCCGCCGACGCCAAGTGTATTCCGTATTGTTTTTGACAGGGATGGTGGGGGGAGGCCGCATCGGGTTCGTTGCGCATGCTCCCAATTTTGAGGCAGAGTTTGTTTTGTATTGTTTTTACAATGGATGGTGGGGGGGTGCCCTCATTGTCCTTGGTTGGCTCCCAGTCGTTTGTGGAAAGGGGGTGTGTACGAATTGGGAACAGTGAAAACCCCCCTTCCCGAAGGGGAGGAACGCGGTGGAAGAGGAAACGCCTTATACCACCTACGCCCAGAGGGCATGTGGGATTGCAGTTTGGGGCTGACGGGTATGGTGGGGACGGGGGTCGGCATGGTTCCTGGTCGGCCGCCGGTCGATTGGGGGAGGGGGTTTATAAACAAAGAGCAGTGACCAAGTCCTCCCCAAGAGGGAAAGAGAGAGAGTTTGAAGATGAATCGCACGAGACCGCCTCTGCCCAGAGGGATGGATGGAGGTTCCACGCAGCTCTCACATCCATGGCAAGCGTAGTTTCATGCCTGCCTGGCCAGCACTCCGTTATTTCGTATATGAAGTGTACATGTCCTTCAGATTTGCGCAGCATTGTCGTGAGAAGCCCATCGCGAGACGAGCGCATACGTATTTGGCGTTGCGATGCCTTTTTGCGTTCGTTTCCATGGTCGGCGGCGAAATCCAACTCATACTGATGTCTGCGCAGGGGCATTGAAGAAGAATGTATGGTCCCTGGGGCATTGTCTTGACCGTGTATGTCATGACTGTATTCGCATGAGCATTTTTCATCCTGTCTCTCCTCATCCGCCTCCTCCGCCACCTGATCTGCCTGCTACTCTCTGTTCATCATCTAGCTATATAAGGGATTTGACCGTATTCCCTGCAGGACTCCAACGGCCGGCCTGCGGAGACGCCTGAACCGACGATGGAGCCCGGGGTTCCATGCCTGTGCAATTGCACTGGTTCGTGCTGCTCGTTCGTCTATTACGACACAGATGGTAGTGGATGTCTGGAGCATTCGGAGGCCCAAATTGCGGGTGCAAACGCGACGTACATGAGTCCACCTTATGAGCAGTATGATTTGGATGGCGACGGTTGTCTCAACGAGACCGAAGCAGTCTGCCCTCCAGAACTGCCAACGAGTGGCGAAGCCCCTTGCGGACAGTATGTGGCGGTTGGCACGAGCGTTCCCCAATCATGCGCTGGGCAAACCAGGCGTCGCCGCACGAATGAGTGCGCCAGTTGCGATACTGGCACGTTCGCCGTTGCCGACTGCGACAATTGCATGGAGGATGATGCGATGTACCTCAGCGCGAGTGCAAGCGTGAGCGACACCAGGATCTACGTCAACAAGGACACCGACTTGGGCGGATTCGCTCCGTCCGTCGGAGATTCAATCACGATTTCGAAGTGCTGCTGTGAAAGCGCTAGCGACCACGGTACGTTCGTCATCACAGGCGCCGCGCCTACCATTCCTGCCAACTCCTTCGACATTCCGGCATTGACCATGGATTTCAGCCAGTTCGATCGTGTTACTAAGACTTGTTCTTCGACAGATGGAGTTGGCTATCCCAGCTTCTTCCCGTGCGGATGTGGCTCCGAGGTTTGTGGCGAGTCAACGAAGTGCGATATTACCGGCAATGGTGGTTGCGGCGCTTGCATCCCCACGACTTTGCCGACACCTGCCCCGACAGTGTCGGCCAAGGGTGACCCGCATTTGGTCAATCTGAATGGGGAGCACTTCGACGTGAACCACGGAGGGGAATTCGTTCTCCTGCGGATCCCCCAGAACATTCTCAAGCCCGCCGAGGTGGAGCTGAAGGCTACAATCCTCCCCGAGCACGGGAAGCCGTGTACCACATACATCACCGAGGTGGAGCTCGCAGGCAGTTGGCTCGGCAGCAAGGTTGTGCAGGTGCGCTCCTACCTCAGGTCGCATGCCAAGAACGAGACCGACAAATTCCTGGGCCTCCGCGTGCTGGATCGATCCCCCAACGCGCTTGCCGACGAGGCCCCTTGGGAGAAACTCTCGCAGTGGGCCGACGCGAGCTACGTCGTCTCAGAGCCTCAGACGAAGGATGGCTTCGGGGTGACCGTGTCCACGGCGAAGTGGCACAGCAAGAAGGACGCCAGGGAGGATGTGCCGACCGTGGCAGGGCAGGTCGAGATCCAGGTGAAGAATAAGTTGTTGAGCAGCGAGCCCACGAAGTTCGTCATTCGCCAGGACCTTCCCAGGCAGGAGCACCTGAATCTGGCCGTGCGTCGCCTGAGCTCGCTGGGCCGCGCGGACGTTGGCGGCTTGCTTGGGTTCGACGCGCACCCTGAGTCCCTGGAGGATGTCACGCCCGAGTGCCAGCGCCACAGGGACGGTCTCGACCGCGAGACTGGCCCCCGCCACAACAAGCCAGACTGGAAGGTCCGCTGGGAGAAGATCAGGGAGCAGCGCATGCAGCCGCGCCACACCGACAGCCTGAACGACAACGAGGCTGCCGCCAGCCTTGCCAACAGGGATATGATGTGCGTGTGCCCCGGTGACACCTCTGGCGGCCTCGCAGAGGACGTGTTCGTTGAGGGCCTGGTTGGCGGCGATCACAACGGTGGCGTCCTCGTCGAGTTTCAGACGGGTAGGCTCGCCGAGGCGACGTGGGACTGAGGCACAGGTGCATCGACCGGCTGGTGGCCGGATTCGCAGACCCTTTTGTACACCTTCTCAGAGGGCATTCGAGCCAGGGAGTGCAGGGAATGCCAGCTCCTCCTCTCTCTTTCCATGGCGCATCCTTCAGGCAGGCCTGGGATTGGGAAGTACAGATTGCTCCAGAGCCTGATGAAGTGCCTGCAGGTCGCTCTGGAGCGCTTCTCTGGAACTGCCGCGGTGCCCGATGCATCCGCCAAACCCTTGGGCTCTCAGAGATCCCCGACTCATCCCGATCCGAGTTTGCCCCGATCCTGGCGTCGTTTTGCACAGTTGCCCCCTCCTGCTCCCTCCTCCTCCTCCATCATGCCTCCCAGGATGGGGCCTGGCCAGGATTGAGGTAAGTGGATACGGTTAGTGGTAGGGCCTCGGAGCCTGTAAACTAGCCAGAATCACTAAACCAGGTCTGCCGTAGCTCGTGTTTTTTCGGGTGACGGCAGTTCTGGTTAGTGGAACGGGACGGAGGGGCGTCCCCCAGTACACATCGCTAAACCAGGCCCCTCTAAACCCAGTTCTGCCAACGCCCGACAGGATGGGGCCTGGCCAGGACCAGTGTAGTGTGGACCGGTCGGCGTCCTCCTGCGATCCTCGCACATCCCCCCCCTTTTCCCTTTCTCCTGCCCCACCTCCGCAGAGCCCATCTCGATCCAGTCGATACGATTCGATAGCCATTCTGGCCGATCCGCTTCGACTCCAGTATATCGACGACGCGACATGTCCCAAGTGCTTGCGTGGCACTGTTGCGTATCCTGGCGCGGCCGATCCGAGTCGGTTTCGACTCCGTGCCGACGCGGCCCGGTCCCACGCACACTCCGATGCCATCCGGTTGCCGATGCAAAGCATGCAGGTGGGCCTCTCCTGCTCGCTGCTTCTCTTTCCGTTGTCCTCCTCGCACGCATCCCTCCTCAGTCCGCCTTTTTCCTGCCCTCGACGGATGCCATCTGGTTGCCGATTCAAATCATGCAGGTCGGCCTCCTCCTGCTCCCTGCTCCTCTTTCCTCTGTCCTCCTCGCACGCAGCCCTCCTCGGTCCGCCCTTATCCTGCGCTCGACGGTGCCTGCAGCCCCGCAGCCCGGTGCAGCCGGTGCGTCCTGCCAGCAGGTGCCCCCCCCCAGGGGAGATCCTTACCCACCGGCGCCGCCGCGCGATTCCGCCGCCGCGCGACTCCGCCGCCACGCTCGGGCGGGCGCCTGGGGGGGGGAGGGGAAGGCGGGCGGCGGGGGGGGGGCGGCGGGGGTAATCCACTGCAGGTTTCTCCCCCGACCTCAGGGCTGGACCTGAACGGTGTTTTTGGCGATTTCGTGGGCCGTGTTCGTTTCGATTTCGGTTTGCGGTAAAGGCGGACTGTGAAGACAAAACGAGGGAAAACGAAAGCAGAACGAAAGCGAAAAACACCGTTTAGGTTCAGCCCTGCCCCGACCTCGTATTTTTGGGCACGCGTTCTGCCTAGAGGGCCGAACATGCGGGGGGGCATGGTCGTGCACGTGGACGCCCCGTGGGCTCGGGGCGTCGGGTGGGACCGGGGGGAGGGGGGCCCAGGTAGTGGTTCGCGAGGAGCGAGAGGGCCCGACACACACCTGTCCGAGGCGGAATTCTATACATGACCACCGCCTGGAGGATCAATTTTCGGGGACCTCGGCAGGCGCTGGATATGGATATGTTTGGGCCCCTGGGGGCCCGAATACTTCCATATCCACCGCCCGCTGGAGTACCAGGACGTCGGTTCCCGGGCGGTGGATATGGATAAATCCCCGCCTCGCAACCTATACCGCTGCAAGCGCGGTGGCGGATCCCCCGATGGCCCTGGAGGTCACAAAAATTTTGGGAAACCTCAGGGAGCTCACTATTCGACGAGAAGAATGCCTTCAGATTTCTTGCACCGAGAGTTCATTTCGTGTGTGTGTGTGTCTCCAGCACTCGAATACAACCATTACGCGTACGTTGTTGCACTCGCTCGAATATTATTGTATTCTGATTACATCCAAGGTTGTTGGCTTGATGGGGCTTGCACATGGGATCTAGAGTGAGGATATGCTTTGGAGCTGGTTGGTGGCCCTTTCAGGGCCCTCCTAGACGTTCTTGGAAGCCTCCTTGTGCCATCGTGGGCAGTCGTCGGGCGCCGTTGCGCCATCAGGGCCAGTCATTCCAAAGCTACCCTTCAGTAGGGGCTTTGTGGTTGCTGATGCTGACACCACTGGCTCCATCGCGCAAGCGGCTCAATCAATCTGCGATCACTGGTTGCCAGTGAGCTGCCACGGTGAGGGGGTAGGGAGGAAAGGGCGAGTTATTGTCGGACATTTTTGGGTGGCGTGTCGCTCCGCCGGTTCTGGCCCACCACGCTTCGGCGCGACACGCTATCCATTGCCCCGCCCCTAGGCGTTAACGTCGCGATCCTTTCCAAGCCTCTCGCCCGACGGAGCGGAGCGACACGCTGTCCACTGGCATGGCATAGCGTGTCAGCGGGTCCGCCTCGGCGACACGTTATCCAAAAGTATCCGACTGTGTAGGCTCCAGTTCTTGAGACGATCCGCCCCCACCAGCCCATCCAGAAGGGATTCTTGGGCAAACTGTTTTACGAGGGAAGTGCGGCTGCAGTGGCACAACACGGGAGGGCAGCCGCCAGGTCGTCTGCATGATCACATGTTTCGCATCGTCTTCGGCGAGTTGCAGGGCCTCCCGCGGGAGCGCCGCGAAGGCTGTCATGATTTTGTCCCGTGGATTTTCGTCACAGCGGACGGGCGCGAAGAAGCAAGGTGCCAAGCATAAAAGGCGCTCGGTGTTTGAAATTGTGCATTGGAACTGCCTCGGTGCGTTTTGGGGACCCCCTTTAGGGGTGGCCTTTTGGTGCTATCCGGAAGAGCATTGGACAGCAAACATGGTGGCGTCAATTCGTCCCATCCAGGTCGCCATCCGCTTTGCGCCCTTGACCCCGAGCCTTCGGAGGGTGCGACGGTTTGACGCCTCCCACTGGAATGCAGCCCGGGAGAGGTCTTCCTCTCTCCTCCTCCTCCTCCTCCTCCTCCTCCTCCTCCTCCTCAGTCCTCATTCCTCACTCCGCATTATCATCCTCCTCATCCTCCTTCTCCTCCTCCTCCTCCTCCGCCTCCTCCTCCTCTTCCTCCTCATTCCTCATTCCTCAGTCCTGGCTGCCCGTCCTTCTCCTCCACCCCCCACCCAGTCGCCCCGTCGGAAGCCTGCTCGGCAGCCCCCCGCCGCGAGGAGCAGCGCGTGCTCCTCAAGTCGATGCGCCAGTGGCCAGCGCGCGGGCATCGGGCAGGGCAGGTCGAGGAGAGGGCCAGAGGCAGGGGATCGGGAGGAGGAGGAGGAGGAGGAGGAGGAAGAGGTGGAGGAGGAGGAGGAGGAGGAGGAGTAGGAGGAGGAGGAGGAGGAGGAGGGGGAGGAGGAGGAGTGTGGGAGGAGGAGAAGGTAAGACAGAGGGGGAAGGAGGAGGAGGAGGAGGAGGAGGAGGAGAAGGTAAGGAGGATGGGGAAGGAGAGGAGGACGAGGGGAAAGGAGGAGGGGGGGAGGAGGGGGGAGGAAGAGGACCAGTGTAAAACCAAGAGTCATCAACGATGTTGGGATTGACCCTCCCTCCAAGCTCCATCTTCATATGGCCCCGTAACGGTTCAGTTCCATAGAGGGAGCTGCCTCGTTGGAAGACAACCGTTTGAAGATCCGAAAGCATACCAAAACATCGTTCTCGGGAATGCAACGCCACGTATCAACCTGACTGCTGCGTCCTGACGATCCGGAACCGTGTCAGAGCGCAATGTTGGGACTTCGACACCGCGGATTAACATAATTGTTGCACCCGCACAATCCTGAATCATTACAACACATAATTTCTGGTACGTTGACCACTGGAATCCGTGAAACTCTTGCAAATTTTAACTGGAATGTTCGCGGCGCTAATGCGAGAGCCACATTTTGAAGAGGAACCGCCCTCAATCCGTAAAACTCTTGCAAATGTTTGAAGCGAATGTGCGCGGCGCTAAGGCGAGAGCCATAGTTTGAAAAGGAACCGCCCACAATCCGTGAAACTCTTGCAAAGTTTCAAAACGAATGTGCGCGGCGCTAAGGCAAGAGCCACATGTTGAAAACCACCTGCCCTCAATCCGTGAAGCGAATGTGCGCGGCGCTAAGGAGAGAACGACATTTTGAAAACGACCCGCCCTCAATCCGTGGAACGCTGGCTAATTATTCAAGCGAATGTGCGCTGCGCGAAGGCTGAGGCGAGAGCCATATTTTGAAAACGGCCCGCCTTCAACACGTGAAACTCTTGCAATGGTTTTTTGTTTAACGGATGTGCGCGGCGCTATGGCGAGAGCCACATGTTGAAATTGACCCGCCCTCCATCCGTGAAACTGTTGTCACTTTTTAAGCTTCAGAGTCATACATGGTGAGGAAGTCTCAGGCGAAACGCCCGGCCCGCCCTGAAAACTGGCTTCGGGGTGCGACAGGGAGGAGTTATCTATGAAGAAAAGGAAAGGAGGATGAGGAGGAGGAGGAGGAAGAGGAGGAGGAGGCGGAGGAGGAGGAGGAGGGGGAGGAGGGGGAGGGAGGAGGAGGAGGGGAGGAGAGGAGGAGGAGGAGGAGGGGAGGAGGAGGAGGAGGAGGAGGAGGAGGAGGAGGTGTGTGGCAACCTACGAGCAGATAGAGACAGGAAGACCTGGAGGTGTCCAGCGCGGATTCAAGCATACCGAGTGGCTCCGGGCACATCCCATTCAAAAGTTTGAAGAATCGATAAACCCAGTACGGAATTGGATACAAACGCTCTTCTGACGCACGTGCGGCACGTTCCAGCTGCTTGTCTGCAGCCGCTACCGTCTGCACCGTGCTGACGGTAGCGATGCACTTCCTGTTTATCTCCCTCCTGCTCCTCCTCCTGCTCCTCCTGCTCCTTCTCCTCCTCCTTTTCTCCTCCTGCTCCTCATCCTCCTCCTCTCCTCCTCCTCCTTCTCCTCCCCCTCCTCCTCCTCCTCCTCCTCTTTCTGTTCCGTCGCCTCGTCCTCCGCCTAATTACCCACTCCACCTCTTTCTCCTCCTCCTGCTCCTCTTTCTCCTCCTCCTCCTCATTCCTCTTCTGTCCTCTGTTCTCCTTCCCCCTCATCATTCCCCATATCCTAAGATGGGGTTCTTGTTATTACTTGGACGCCTCCTACTCCTACTCCTCCCTCCTCCTCTTTTCTCCTCCCCTCCTGTCGGACATACTCAGACTTGCTCATACACAGACTTATTCATACTCAGACTTACTCATACTCAGACCTACTCATACTCAGACTTACTCACACTCAGACATACTCATACACAGACTTACTCTTACACAGACTTACTCATACACAGATTTGGAGGATGTCTCGAGCGAGGCGCTCATTTCAGCACCCCTAAGGGGAGCCGCCAGGGGTGTTTGCACGGGCTCGTTCGCGGCCATTTTGTGGGGATGTCTCAGGCGGTTTGCCTGTTTCTGGGCCCAACATCCTTCGCTTTCGGAGCAGATTTGGAGGATGTCTCGAGCGAGGCGCTCATTTCAGCACCCCTAAGGGGAGCCGCCAGGGGTGGTTGCACGGGCTCGTTCGCGGCCATTTTGTGGGGATGTCTCAGGCGGTTTGCCTGTTTCTGTGCCCAACATCCTTCGCTTTCGGAGCAGATTTGGAGGATGTCTCGAGCGAGGCGCTCATTTCAGCACCCCTAAGGGGAGCCGCCAGGGGTGGTTGCACGGGCTCGTTCGCGGCCATTTTGTGGGGATGTCTCAGGCGGTTTGCCTGTTTCTGGCCCAACATCCTTCGCTTTCGGAGCAGATTTGGAGGATGTCTCGAGCGAGGCGCTCATTTCAGCACCCCTAAGGGGAGCCGCCAGGGGTGCTTGCACGGGCTCGTTCGCGGCCATTTTGTGGGGATGTCTCAGGCGGTTTGCTTGTTTCTGGGCCCAACATCCTTCGCTTTCGGAGCAGATTTGGAGGATGTCTCGAGCGAGGCGCTCATTTTCACTCCCCAGGTGGGCCAGATTTTGAGGATGTCTCGATCGGTTTGCTTGTTTTGGTGGCCAGGCTCGTGGGCGCAGATTCTTCTCAGGATGCCACAGGAGGCTCCAACAGGCTCCAGGAGGCCCCAGGAGACCACATGAGGTCCCAGGAGGCATCAGGAGGCCACATAAAAAAAAAAAAAAAAAAAAGACTCAAGATGCCACAGGATGTCCCAAGAGGCTCCAGGAGGCCCCAGGAAGCTCCAGAAGGCCTCAGGAAACCACAGGAGGCCCCAGGAGGCAACAGGAAGCGCCAGGAGGCCTCGGAAGGCAGCAGGAGGCCCCGAGAGGCCCCAGGAGCAGGAGGCCTCAGAAGGCAACAGGAGTGGCTCCAATCCATTGTGTTTTACGTATGCTCCTATCGATTGGGCCTCACCTGGAGCACGATTATTCGATGTTCTACGCATGTTTCTATAGATGGTCCTTCTCCTGTGTACACAATCCTAAATGTTTTACTCATGTTACTATGTATTGGGCCTCTCCTGGGGCACGAGTCCTTGGTGTTTTACGCGTGTTCCTATAGATTGCCCTTTCTCCTGTGGCTCTAATCCGCAATGTTTTATGTACGTCTGTTGCTATAGATTGCGCCTCTCCTGGGGCACGAAACCTTCCTAGGAGGTCCCAGGAGGTCCCAAGAGGCTCCTGGAGACCCCAGGAAGCCCCAGTAGGTTTCAGGAGGCCCCAGGAGGCCCCAGGCTCATGCACAGAGACGCGCTCGTACTACTGAGGCTCATTCACGCTCCAATTCATTCGCAGTTAGATTGATGTCCAGACCGTCACAACTGAAGCCCGTTAATATTCGAAAGCTCTTGCGCCTAGACATTCACGGCGGACAGGTCCATGCGAGTAGATGCACATATGGGGAGCTCCACGCAGTGAATAATTTGTTCTGCCTCCACATTCCTCTTCCTCCTCCTCCTCATCGTCGTCCCCCTCCTGACCGGCGACGCCTGCCACCTGTTAGGCACATGTTGGCCCCGCCCCTCAGCGCACGCGCGCGTTTTTGTTTCACATCTGACGACTGCTCCGCCCCCAAGTCCGGTCCTTCGCTTGTGGCCCCTTCTTGGCCCGAGACTCGTGGAGAAACGTGCCCAGCGCGCACCCCACTCCCACTCCACGCATGTTAAGCGGATAACGACTTCGTCCTTGCCACGTTGGGTCGCTCGCACGCGGCCGCGTCGTCGCCCGCGACACGTGACACGCACACGCCCCGTGCGCAAGCGCGTGGCGCATGCTGTGCCCTCCTCTGTTGGGCTCCCCGCCGCGCACGTAATTTTACATGCAAAAAGGCTCGCCGGCCCCAAGTTGGGTTCCCTGGGTCCCGTGGACACGTGAGCACCCGCGCGCACGCGACAGGCGCAGGTTGGCCCTCCCCTCCGCGCACGCATGTTTGGCAGGTGGAATGCTCGGCACCCCCAGGTTAGGCCCCTCGCTTGCGACCCCGTCGTGGCCCGACGCACGTGAAGACACGTGCACCGCTCGCACGCGACAGGCGCATGTGGGGGGGGGGTCACATCCGTGCCCCCCCCCCTCCGCGCACGGATTTGCCACCCCCGAGCTGGGTCCCCGTTGGGGCCCAGTGGACACGTGAACAGACGTGCTCCGCGCGCACGCGCCTGGCGCACGCTGCCCCCCTCATTCCGCGCACGCGTTTCTCCGCGTCTAAGGAGTAGCCGCCCGCAAGCTGCGTCCCTCGCTTACGGCCCCATCCCATCGCGGCCCGAAACGCGTGAAAACCACAAGCTCCACGCGCACGCGCCAGGCGCATGCAGGGTCCCCCCTGGGTTGCCCCCCCCCCACCCTCCCCCCGCTCTCCGCGCAGAAGTTTAACGTGTGAAGAACTCGCCACTCCCAAGTAAGCCCCCTGGGGCCCCGCGGACACGTGTAAACATGTGCCCCGCGCGCACGCGCCAGGGGCATGTTGCCCCCCCCTCCGCGCGCGTATTTTTTGCGTGTAACAGAGTTCGCCACCTGCAAGTTCTGTCCCTCGATTGCGACCCCGTCGTGGCCTGAAACACGTTCCAACACGTGCGCCGCGCGCACTCGCCAGGCGCATGTCGGGCTCCCCCTCCGTTAGGCCCCCCCCCCCCGCCGCGCACGCACTTTTTCGCGCAGAGAGTTTGCCACCCTCGAGTTGGATTCCCATGGGGCTCCGTGGACGCGTGTAACAACACACGCCCCGCGCGCACAAACGCCAGGGGCAAGTTGGGCTCCTCCGCCTTCGCGCCCGCATCTTCATGGGCAAAATAGTTCGCCACCTGCAAAATAGTTCGCCACCTGCAGGGTGGGTCCCTCGCGTGCGACCCCGTCGTGGACCCGAATGCACGTGAAAGCACACGCCCTGGGCGCACTCGTCGGGGCGCATGCTGGGCCTTCCCCCCTCCGTTGAGCCCCCCCTCCGCGCACGTATTTTTTTCGAGCTGGAGAATTGCCGCCCCCAGGTTGGATCCCCCTGGGGCCCCGTGGGCATGCGAAAATAACACGTGCCCTGCGCGCACGCCCCAGGGACATGTTGGGCCCCCCCTCCTCTGCGCACATAGTTCAACGTCTAAAGAATTCGCCGCTTGCTAGTTGGGTCCCTCGCTTGCGGCTCCGTGCGCGTACTTTTCACGTGCCCAATGTCAAAGCCTGTTGCTCGACAGCCTCCTGGTACGTACCGGGCCGTTGGCCCGCAAACTAACAAGAGAACCATGCGCTGGAGCCCTCATCGGGAAAATGAGCCTGTGGGAGGCACCGGCCTCGTGGGGACTCGTGGAGGCCCGCTGCGAGCCACCCGTGGGGCCTTTGGGGGGAGCTCCCGAGGTGGTGTCCTGGGTGCTTCTTGGAGGCCTGCTGGCGGTCTCGGGGGCCATCTTGGGGTGAAGGGCTCTCAATGGCAGTCCAGGCTCTCCTCCTCCTCCTCCTCTTCCCCCTCCTCCTCCCCCTCCTGCTCCTCCTGTTCCTCCTCATCCTCCTCCTCCTCCTCTTCCCTCCTCCTCCTCCTCCTCCTCCTCCTCCTCCTCCTCCTCCTCCTCCTTTTCCTCCTCCCCCTCCCACTCCTCCTCCTCCTCTGATTCAAGAGGCGTTTGCCAATCCGCCGACACCCCAATCAGTAAACTCGCAAACATTCACCGGGAGTCTCGGGGATGCAGACCAGGGCGGGCGCCATGTCTCGCTCATCGCTTGGCAAGAAAAGTTGAAGTTGCTACCACCTCGCGCCCAATGACATCCAGGTGGAGGCGATACAGCAGCATCGCGCGGAGATGGAACGCCGTGTAGGCAGGAGCTTGATTGGGTGGTCTGGCATGCTTCTGTCGGCCGTGTTCCTGGCCATGCCGAGGTTGCGGGTGTCTGTGCCCTGGGCGAACCTGATTGTGGGCTGCGCGATCTGTGCAGCACTGGGCTGGTTGGGTACGCGAAGGGAAGGTGCCTCGGACATTGTCGAATAGTGCAAGCGACGCGTGGAGTTGCGCGAAGTAAATGGAACATTGGGGAGGATAACGAGGAGGCGACGCAGAGACGTTTAAAGACTGACGAGGACAGCGAGCAGGAGACAGACGAGGAGGGAGTGAGGAGGAGGAGGAGGAGGAGGAGGAGGAGGAGGAGGAGTAGGAGAAGGAATGCGAGCAGAAAAGGCTGAGGAGGAGGAGGAGGGCAGTTAGAGTGGAAGTAGTTTGGGGCATGGCGCAGCGTCGCAGGACGTCTCGTGGAGAAGATGGGAGCTTCTACGGAAGAGATAGGAGACGTGAATACGAGGATTACGAATAGGACAAGCCAGAAGAGGAGATGGAGAGAAAGAGGGGATCTAAATTTTGGTGGGGACGAGTATGGTGAGGAGGACATGCACAATGAAGAGGATGATGGGCAGCAGAGAGGGGAGTGGAAAATTGATATTGAAAATGAGGAGGATGAGCCAGTGGGATAACTAACGCTTGTTAGGGCCTCTGGGGACGCCATAGAGCCCTATGGAAAGCTTCTTGGAAGCGCCTCTGAGGCCTCTGGGGGGCTCTTGGGCCCATCGTGGGTGGAAGCGCTCGGAATGTCAGCTCGTGCTTGCTCACCCTCTTGGACCTTTCGTGAAGTCCTCTTGGGGCTCTCTTGGGCCATCTTGAGGGCCCTTGGGGCCGTCCTGGGGGGTCTCTTGGGGTCCTCCTGGGTCGTGTTTGATCATGATTGGTCGTATTTGATTGTCTTTGGGGGCATCATAGGCCGTCTTGCGAAGATCTTGGGGGCCCCTTGGGTCTTCTTGGACACCGTGAAGTCTTTGAAAAGACATAGTTAGAGACACATATGTATATACATAGGTATGTGTACATATATATATATACACACATATATATATATATATGCATATATGTAAATGTATGTATGCACACATCTATATTCATATATGTACATATGCGTTTTCCTCAAGGAATGTAATGAAGTTTGGCCCTTGGAGCTCTCTCGGCGGTCCTCTGGGAGCACTTTTGGGCTGTCGTGGGGGCCATGGGGGCCGTCTCGAAGCCATCTGGGACCGCCGTGGGGCTACCTTGGGCCATCGCGACGCTTATGTGGACTGTCTTGGTGCCTTGTTTGGGCGGCGTTGGGGCTTTGGAGAAGTTCCGGAGGCGACAGGGATGCGTTTGGAAGCTCTAGCCCCCACCCAAACCCCTCTGGCACCTCCCCGCGAACGCGAATTGGAGCTCAACGGGGGGGGGGGGGACGGGGAGGGGGACAGCCAATCATCTCACACGCCTGTGTACCTCCAGCGAGCGGGGGTGTGCGGATGTGGGGCCCCGTGTTAGGCCGTCGTGGGGGCCTTTCGGGGGGGCCCCTAAACAGATGTCCCGGGGGGGACTGGCAGCGCCCTGCTTGACGTCACAACATATTGTAGCCTATTTGACAGGATGAGGACCCTGCCTCCTCTACATCCCATCCAATACAGCCACACTGTCTGCGATGTACGATGCGACATGACCACGTTGCGATGTACGATGCGACTTGTTAGCGGAGCTGGCCACACTCTCGTGCGGTTCGCTTTCACATTTGGTTTCAACTTATTCTTCGACGGCACGCCCCTAGCGGACTTGCTGGTGCTCCTTACTATGAGCCCATGCTCCATCCGCGACTCCGTGGATCTATCTGAGCTTGGAAACAAGCCTGACACAACAGAGCCGGCCCGAGAGGATGTTACACACGTTCACCAGTGGAGTACTTCAACCCGGAAGGCTTAACATGTTTTCAATGGCCACATCCGTCAAGCCAGCGGGACTTGCTTATTTTTCGACTAAGGACTTGGGCAACTCCCTACTGCGCAAGAGTGGGATGACGCCGTGCGGAATCGTGCTGAGCTTTCAGCCACGACCTGACCAAGTCCACTGACACAGATGTGTCGCGCAGAACTGTGCCTGCGCAACACTCCGGAAAGTTTCTGCATGATGGGACAAGTTGTCTACACTATCAAGTGGCACAGAATCGGACCCGCTATTGGATACATGCACCGAGTGAGAGGAAATGATAATTCCCCTCCCCGCTATGGGGACCCTGCCGGGATTGGCTTGTACTGACAGGTTCGCGCATGACCCCACAATGACAAGCAGACGCCCTCAAGCGAGGGTTTGGTGGTCTTGCGCTCAAGATCGCCATGCGCGCCCCTCGGGGCATCATCAACTTATACGAAGCACCTACACCGACCCAGTAACCCACATCATGTTTATTAAGAATGTGCATTTCGAGCATCTTGGGCATAAGCGACAGCTCACCTCAGGCACCCAGCTGATCGACTTCCTTGTGCCAAACAGCGAGCGCATGGATGAAACATGTTATGAGTGGGTTCGAAATTGCACAACTTGAACACAATCAGCAGTATTCGACATACTGCCAATTTCTACCCGCTGTCCCATTCCGTCCCATGGGGGTCGGCATTCAGAGGGCCATGCAGCTATTGTCAAAACTCCGCCAGATGCCACGCACCCAACCATAATTCAAAACACTACTCGAGCTAATGGGGCGATCGAAGTCGTAGTAGTCTGCGGTGAAGGACCACGCTGGCTGAGCGAACAGCGACGGGTGCCCCGCAGAGCTGTCGAATGGAATGGCGGCTTCGTCGAAGATGTGAGCCCTTGCCCTTGCAGCAGGACAAAAATCCTACTCGGACGGCTTGTGCCGAGGTGTGCTGAAGGCTTGCAAGCGAAGGCAAGCTGGCTCGCGGGCCAGCCGCCGGGGGAGCCGTTATCGTCGCTCCGTGGCGCCATCGCGCCGCTGCGCGCGTGCGGCTCCCGTACCAGCGGCGAGGGCCGTGTGCGGCCAGCGCGCGGCCGAGAAATGGGGCGTGCGCCTCTCTTGCCGTGCGCGTGCCTCCAATCAGCCTCACATTCACTTAAAGGATCCGACTTGAAGAAGGAACACTTACTTGTCACAAGGGGCTCGGTCGTTCCTTGGGTTTGCATGCGTTCCGCTACCTTTTTGGCGGCGGTCTCCCCTGGTGTTCCTTCGGACTTCGTAGACTTACTTGGAAAAAATGGGGCTTCGTTCCTTATTTATCGTTCCGTAGGTCAGGCCGAATACTGTAGCGGTACGTTGCAAGCATTGGCGTGTAAAGTCATGAATTGAACACCCGCCGACAATCGCAGACACGAGAACCCTGACCTGGGAAAGCCGGGCAAGGGATACGCTTGTTTGTCGGAATGTAGGGGTTATACGGCACATTTCTGGCTGATATGTGGGAAGGTCCAGGAGGAGAAGGGGTTCGAGAGCAGCAGGATGAGGGGTCTCGCACGGAGGAGCGGGAGGGGACGGCGATGAGGGAACGTGGCAGAAGTAGCACCAGAAACACGGCCTGTTGCCCACCTGGGCCGCCGATGGGCTGGCCTCCTGCGCTCCCTCGGTATACCTGTCTCGATTCGTGATTGTGTTGCCCACCGGATTTGGAGGGAACAAGAACGAGGGGGAAACAAGACAAGGAGGACGAGGGATGAAGAGGAAGGAGGAGGAGGATGAGGAGGAGGAGGGGAAGGAACACGCGTATGGTTCTGGACCTGCTTGGGATCCCGGAAGCCTGCGGGGACTCCCCAGGATGTCGACGGGCTCCCGCAGACTCCCAGAGGGAGGCATTGCGCTTCTTCGTTGGCGTGCCTTCTGGCGGCGCCGAGTTCATCCGCCGCCCCCTTGGCCGCCCCCCCCCTTCTCTTGCACCAGCCCCTTTCTGCTGGACCCCCTTGTGGAGGACGATCAATGAGGAGGAACCATGTTGCCAAATAATTTCCAGATATCTAAAACATGCGTTAACCATGTTTTAAGCATGTAAAACATGTTTCAAACATGTTCCCCGTGCCGGGCGTGCCTGCGTGCCCTTGCGTTCCTCGGGGTGCAGTCGGAAGTGCGCGGTGCGCGACTCGCGGGTGCTCCCATGCCGGCCTTAGGGCGTCCGCGCGCGGCAATCCAATGTTTTTCCTGCGCGGCCGCGCCAAGCTGCGCCCCCCCCTCTCGCAACAGGGATCCCGGCCCGTTCGTGGACTTGGTCGTCGTGGTCACAAGGCGCCCTGGGGTCGGACAGAGGGTTGCCGAGGGACAGCGGACGTAGGCAGAGAGAGAGGGAGGGAGAGAGAAAGAGAGAGAGAGAGAGAGAGCCCTCCCCCAGCCCTTGCCACTCTTGCTTATCCTGCTCGCCGTCTTCTGGCACCTTTACCATGCACCGAAGGCCCCCTTTCATGTTGGCACACCCGTCACACGGTTCGTGGCCCCATAGGGAGCTCTACCGATTACCCCAGTGGCATGGTTCGCATGCCGCCACCCCTTTCTTTCATGTCGGCACACCCCTCACATTTTTCGTGGCAGCGGCATGAACTGCACGCCGCCCCCGTCCACATTGGCACACCCCGCATGCGTTTCGTGGCACCATAGGGAGCTCCACCGAAGGCCCCAACGGCAGCGCCCGCATGGCGGCCCCACCCCGTTGCCTCGCACCTCTTGCGCGCTTCGTGCCCATAGGGGTCTCCAACGGATGCAGGTCTCACATCGGCGGTATCCATGACTGCATGTGGTTGGGTCCTCGGTTCGGATGATTGAATGTTGTGTTATGTTGTCCGCCTTGGTTCGCCGACGCTCCCAATAAGCCCCAGCAGCACCCAATATCTTCCCAAGGTCTGTTCCAGAGGCCCTCAAGAGGGCGCCCACATTGCCCAAGAGAACCCAAAGACGCCCCAGTACACCTCCAGGACAGCCCACAGAGGCACCGAATCGCAAATCAAACATCCAAGAAACTCACTCCGACACTCCACGACAGCCCCTCATGCCCGAAAATTCGCCCCACGGGCCCCAAGGAGGCGCTGGGAAGGCCCCAGGAGATCCCCGAGACGGCCCAAGAGGCCTCCCAGATGGCGCAAGAGGGCCCCAAGAATGCCCCCAGAGGGGAACGGAAACCGAAGCGTCAAGTTTTCCGCCCCGACGTGCTCTCAGGCAGCTCAAACAGACCTCCAAAGAGGCCCCCAACAGGTCGCAAGGGGTGCTCAAGAGGCGCCCCAGTCGGGCCCAGGCGACCCCGAACAGGTCCCCCAAAGGCTCCGGAGGGCGGGAGAACGGCGGCAGGGTATGTATATACAGGCGTATGCTTGTCAAGGGCTTGGGACTGCTGGGACCTAAGCTCGCGCGAAGCGCGCGACTGGTTCTAGCATGCATGCGCGTATAGATACATAAATGGGCAGGGGGTCCCGGGGCCCCCAAAGTGCACTGGTTTGTCTTCCGCCCGTTTCGGGCCCGACGGGGAGCGCCACAAAATGTCAAGATGGGCCCAGAGACGTCCAAGAGGGCGCCAAGATGGCCCAAGAGCGCTCCAAAGAGAGCGTCCAAAGACCGCACAAGAGCGTTTCAAACTTTGTCCAACATGGCTTGAATACAGCCCAAGAGTGCTTAAAGACGGCCAGTATGCCTTCAAAAGAATTCCCACGATGCACCCGGGTGGCGGAACAAGAAGGTTTTCCGAGGGTGTTTGAAGGTTTTTCGTGTTCTCGCTGTTTCGTGCTTCCGACGGTCCAAGACAGCCCACGAGGCCCCAGACACCAGCTCAAGACGGCCCAAAGGCACCCAAAGAGGGCGCCACGACGTCGCAAGAGAGTCCCAAAACGGGCCAAGAGCGTCCCAAAACGGCCCAAGAGGCGCCCTAGGTCGCCCAAGAGGGCCTCAAGACGGCCCCAAGAGGGGCCCTAGAGGGGGAACACGAACTGACAATTCGAGACTTCCGCCCCAAGAGGCCTCCAGGAGGCCCCAAGAGGTCCCCAACATAGCCCAAGAGGCCCGCTTAGAGAGGAGGAGGAATGAGGAAGAGGCAGGAGGAAAACCATAATGTTGACCTCAGTTTTTCAGGACCTCCTTGTTGTCTCAATGCGGTCAGCACTCTACCAGCTAGAACTTAAGCGCGCGCGAAACGCGCGTGATTGTTCTAGTATATCTATCTATACGACCGCCCTGCGGGCGATAAGGAGGTTGGGGGGGATTGAGATCAAGTGCCCACCCTGACTGACCTCCAGCCTGTCACCTTGATATCATCGCTCTGTTTCTCTCTGCCTCTCTCTCTCTCTTTCTGTCTCTCTCTCTCTCTATCTCTCCCTCTCCCTCCCTCTCCCTCTCTATCAGAGTCCCTCCACCTCAATAGTGATCGCGATGACGATAAGATCCCACTATTTTCCTATCCGTCGACCGACCTATCGGTGAATCCCACTGTCGATCTCACTATCAACCTCAAGAGCAACATGAGAAAGCCCGCCGCAGGCGCCGAAACACGATTTGTTGTCGGACAGCGACAGGACAACCATCGGCACAACCACCAGACAACCATCAGGACAATCACAAGACAACCATGAGACAACCATCGCATATTATATAAGATGTATTGGATGGGATAAGATGGAATGGATAAGATAAGATGGATCGGATTGGAAACTATTGATTGGATTGGCCCGCCGCATGCGCAGAAACAAATGAATTCTTCACGCTTCGCGTATCCCCACCAGCCCATCTCAAAACAGCAACTCTTGCGAAACATGAGGCCTCGTGGTGCCTCCTGGGGACCTCTTGTGGGCCATCTGGGGAACTCTAGGGGCCATCTGGTGGACCTCTGGGGGCCATCGTGGGGGGCTTGTATGAGCGCTGCCCGTCCTCCTGGTGTGACTCGTTCGGGCTCCGCGTGGTGTGAGTCGTTCGAGGCCCGCGTCGTGGTGTGAGTCGTTCGGGCTCCTCATGGTGTGAGTCGTTCGGGCGGCTCGTCCTGGTGTGAGTCGTTCGGGCCCCTCCTTGTGGTGTGAGTCGTTCGGGCTCTTCGTGGTGTGAGTCGTTCGGGCCCCTCGTCCTGGTGTGAGTCGTTCGGGCTCCTCGTGGGGCCTCTTGGGGGCCTCTTGGAGCCTCTTGGGGCCTCTTGGGGGCCTCTTGGGGGCCTCTTGGGGGCCTCTTGGGGCCTCTTGGGGCCTCTTGGGGGGGGCCCCTTGGGGGCCTCTTGGGGGCCTCTTGGGGCCTCTTGGGGGCCTCTTGGGGGCCTCTTGGAGGCCTCTTGGGAGCCTCCTGGGGGCCTCTTGGGGCCATCTTGGGGCCTCTGGCGATCTCTTCAGAAGCGCAAATGAGCGCTGCCCCTTGAGAAGGACAAAATGAGCCCAAAACCGTCGTAAAATCAATGATTTTGCTATGAAGGAAGAGGAGCGCGGCCCCCTTCAGAAGGCCAAAATGGGGCAGAAACCGTAGTAAAATCAATGATTTTGGGTTCAAAGAAGAGGAGAGGGTTTTTTCTCGTTCCCCCCGTCGGGGGCAGAATTCTCGTGAGGGGTGTCGTTTTTTGTGGGCCTCCAAGGAGTCGAAATGGACCCCCCTGACGACCCGCGGGGCTCCCTCTCCAGGCCCAGGGGGAGGGGGTAGGGGCAGGGGTAAACCCCTCCCCGAAGGGAAAGAAGGGGGGCGGGCTCTCTAAACCACTCACGCCCAAAGGGCTGGTGGGATTTCTGTCAGTACCCCCGTCGGGGCCACGATCGTCGTGAGGGGTGTCGAATTTTAGCTCTCCCAGGGATAGACAAAGGACCCTCTGACGATCCGCGGAAGGCCCCTTCCAGGCCCAGGGGGAGGGGGTAGGGGGAGGGGTCAACCCCTCGCCGAAGGGGAAGAAGGGGGGTTGAGAACAGAGCGGACTCCCGAAACCACTCACGCTCAAAGGGCTGGTGGGATTTCGTTTTTCGGGGTTTCAGTGCGCACTTGTCCGGTGGAGTTCCAGTGTCACAGAAGATGCCTCTGTAGCTTCCTCGTCGTCAAGACGCTTCGAATGCTCTGTAGTTTCCTCGTAGCCTCCTTTCCATGCTTCTGTAGCTTCCACGCACTCCTGCGTCGCCGAGTTTCTTCTTGCAGCGTCCTTGTCGTGTCGCGGGGTGCGTTTGTGTCACTTCGGTGTTGCTGCGCCTTGAGACGTGTCTCTGCAGTTTCTTCGTCTCATCGGGGACTCCAGCGTCACCGAATTTGTTCCCGTATTGTGCTTGTCGTTCCAGGTCGTGCGTACGCGCGCAGAATGTTTCTCTGCAGCGTCCTCGTCGCATCAGGATCTCCAGCGTCACAGAATGTATCCTTGTAGCGCCTCTTCTTCCAGGGCGGCGTGGTCCTGAGTCGCCGCGGGCGACTCGCCGCGGACGGTTCCATTCGATTCCACGGGCGATCGTGCGCATGTAGTTTGCCACGCGCCTGCGCGCGCGCGGAGAGGGCCTGGGCGCCCTGTCGCCTGCGGGCGACCGCGCGGGTTACTCCCCGCAAAAGCCAAAAAGGGCATTTCCACACGCCAGGTAAAGCCTAAAAGGGCTTTCGTCTGCCTGATCCTTGCCCCCCGCTTTCCTCCTTCTTCTTTCATCGAAGTCAGAACCCCCGCCCCCTATGACGTCCTCCGCTGGCCTGGGTGGTCTACTCAGGTCGCGGGGGGGGATAGGGGGGGGGTCGTTGCCACGGCTGGTGCCTCGTTTTCATGACGGGGAGGGGGGGGGTGCACCGTTCCCTCGGATGGGCACATCCCCCCCTCCAAGGGCCTCCGAGCCCTCCCTCTCCGTCCTTTTCTTCTCCCTGATCCTTCCCTCCCTCGCGGTTTTCGAAGCCTTTGGCGTCTCCGCCCACCACCCTTGGGAGTATCCTAATGGCCTCCGGCCCACCCCGCCACCGTGCCGTGCCGGTGGGCAAGAGGCGCGTGGAGTAGACGAGATGGTTCAAGGGGGAGCCAGTGGCTTCAATCGGGCGTTGTGGAGCGCACGCGCGTAGTTGGGTTCTGCAGGGTTTCCCTGGGGGTTGTTTTTTTGTCAGTGTATGCATAGGGGGAAATGTTGTCGAATTTGGGACGTATTGTTCTCTCTTTTTGTATGCGTCTGGGTCCCGAACGACTCACACGAGGACGAGGGGCCCGAACGACTCACACCGCGAGGAGCCCGAACGACTCACACACAAGGAGGGGCCCGAACGACTCACACCAGGACGAGGGCATCCCGAACGACTCACACCACGAGAAGCCCGAACGACTCACACGCAAGGGGGCGCCCGAACGACTCACCCCAGGACGAAGGCCCCGAGAGACTCACACCACGAGGAGCCCGAACGACTCACACCATGAGGAGCCCGAACGCTTCACACACAAGTAGGGGCCCGAACGACTCACACCAGGACGAGGGGCCCGAACGACTCACACCACGAGGAGCCCGAACGACTCACACACACGGACGGGCCCGAACGACTCACACCAGGACGAGGGGCCCGAACGACTCACACCACGAGGGGCCCGAACGATTCACACACAAGGAGGGCCCCGAACGACTTTCACCCGGACAAGGGGCCTCACACTTCGAGGAACCCGAACGACTCACACACGAGGAGGGGCCCGAACGACTCACACCAGGACGAAAGACCCGAACGACTCACACCACGAGGAGCCCGAACGACTCACACACAAGGAGCCCGAACGACTCACACCAGGACGAACGACTCACGACAAGGACCCGAACGACTCGAGGGGCCCGAACGACTCACACACAGGGCCCGAAGACTCCAGGACGAGGGGCCCGAACGACTCACACCACGAGGAAGCCCGAACGACTCACACACAAGGAGGGGCCCGAACGATCACACCAGGACGAGCCCGAACGACTCACACCCGAGGGCCCGAAAGACGACTCGGGGGAACGAACGCACACCAGGAAGGGGCCCGAACGACTCACACCACGAGGAGCCCGAACGACTCACACACAAGGAGGGGCCCGAACGACTCACACCAGGACGAGGGCCCGAACGACTCGCCCCGAACGACTCACACACAAGGAGGGGCCCGAACGACGAAGGAACGACTCACACCACGAGGAGCCGAACGCCTCACACCACGAGGGGCCCGAACGACTCACACCAGGACGAGGGGCCCGAACGACTCACACCACGAGGAGCCCGAACGACTCACACACAAGGAGGGGCCCGAACGACTCACACCAGGACGAGGGCCCGAACGACTCACACCACGAGGAGCCCGAACGACTCACACCAGGACGAGGGGCCCGAACGACTCACACCACGAGGAGCCCGAACGACTCACACCACAACGACTCACACACAAGGAGGGGCCCGAACGACTCACACCAGGACGAGAGGCCCGAACGACTCACGCCACGAGGAGCCCGAACGACTCACACACAAGGAGGGGACTTCCGGGGGTCTTTTGTGGTTCTCGTGAGTTTTCTGTGAGTCGTTCGGGGGGTTTTCTGTGAGTCGTTTGGGCCGCTCGTTCTCTGGTTTTTTTTGTGAGTCGTTCGAGCCGTTCGTTCGTTTGCGCATGCTTCTGGGGGTTTTCTGTGAGTCGTTCGGGCCGCTCGTCCTGGTGTGAGTCGTTCGGGCCCCTCCTTGTGTGTGAGTCGTTCGGGCCCCTCGTGGTGTGAGTCGTTCGGGCCCCTCGTCCTGGTGTGAGTCGTTCGGGCCCCTCCTTGTGTGTGAGTCGTTCGGGCTCCTCGTGGTGTGAGTCGTTCGGGCCTCTCGTCCTGGTGTGAGTCGTTCGGGCCCCTCTTGTGTGTGAGTCGTTCGGGCCCTCGTGGTGTGAGTCGTTCGGGCCCTCGTCCTGGTGTGAGTCGTTCGGGCCCCTCCTTGTGTGTGAGTCGTTCGGGTTCCTCGTGGTGTGAGTCGTTCGGGCCCCTCGTCCTGGTGTGAGTCGTTCGGGCCCCTCCTTGTGTGTGAGTCGTTCGGGCTCCTCGTGGTGTGAGTCGTTCGGGCCCCTCGTCCTGGTGTGAGTCGTTCGGGCCCCTCCTCGTGTGTGAGTCGTTCGGGCTCCTCGTGGTGTGAGTCGTTCGAGCCCTTCGTCCTGGTGTGAGTCGTTCGGGCCCCTTCTTGTGTGTGAGTCGTTCGGGCTCTTCGTGGTGTGTGTCGTTCGGGCCCCTCGTCCTGGTATCTCGCCTTTGCTGGTTCCTCCGATCTCGCCTTTGCTGGTGCCTGGTTCTCCTGGTTTTTTCCGGGTTCCTATGGGGTTTACTGATCGTGTTTGCTCTGGGGATTTCTTTATTGCTGGTTCCTGGGAGTCGTGACAAGGGACTCGGGTTCACAAGGGAGTGTGACAAAGGCTAGGGTCCACAAGGGTTTTACCATCAGAGGGTCGAAGGGGCTACGATTCCCTAGCGATTTTCCGTAGCCGTTGTGGCCCAAGGCAAGTTGGCCCAAACCATTCTTGGCTTACTGTTAGCCCCGCGTACCATTTGTGCAGTGAGCTTAGCTCTGACGGACGCTCTTCTCTCCAACATCTGAGGGCGTGCGGCAGAGTTCACGGAGATGCCAGTCGTGGACTTACGTGAGGTTCACGCGCCCTTGCCTCGAGCGGTGCGAGACTTGCAGGGGGTGATGATGGAAACGATGCCTACGGCTGGAGACGGCGCGTGCGCCATTCATTCTGTGTAGGGCGAGTGGGAATGGGGTGAGCTGGTCAAGCGCGACGCTCGCTCGTTTCTCCGCGAAGAATTCGGTCCCACCGCTGACATTTTCAAATCGAGGCTGTCGTCCGAGGAGCTGCTGGGCGACATGGAATGGGCACTCTGGGATTTGATCCAACCCTTTGCGAAGCAGTCGGACCCCTTCGGCGCTCCGCTGCACGCGGGAGACAACGAAGGTCAGCACGTGTGGCATTGCCTTCTGGAATCCTATTTCGACATTGTTCAGCGCTGCGTTGAAGCACGCCGGGGAGAACTGCAAAAATTTGAATTGCACACGGAGCGTAAAACAAGGATAATGCAAGAGTTTGGTTCTCTCTGCGTCGAAGATTTTCAGGATGCCTTCTTAGTGCCTTTGATGCGATCCCTGGGGTTGTTGGATAAGTACACGGCAGAAGCATATGACGAGTTCTCTGGAGGACGCCGCCTGAGCAAGTACGAGGCGTTGTTCGCGGGAACCGCTGGCGCTCGAGAGTGGCATAGAAGTGTCGTTGAAGACGCGCGTCTTCAGAACTCATTCGATTTGTTTTTCAGTAAGATCCGCGACGCGGTTGACGGCCTCGATTTCGACGGCGGCGTCGATCTGGAACCTATAACGGCTTTCGCAGAGTCTGTGGACAAGGCCAGGGAGTGCAACTACCAATCTGCCGGGCTGCCCGCAAATTTCTCCAATGCTGTCCATCCTGCCTATCTGGAGGCCATGACTACGTGCGCATATTATTTTTTCAGCGACATCGAACTGCTTGCGCTGGCGCGTTGCAAGAGGCAGAATGTAGTCATTTTCGTGCACTGCTCTGCGACGCGCGAGTTGACGTGCGCGCGTTCGCGCGTCGGAGACCCGAGCCTTCCGGTGGTCGCCACGCCCCTTCGAGATGACGGCGGACAGGGTGCTGTCCGAACACACTTCGAGCGGCTGCGGGTTTACCCGCAGGAGCAGTCTCCTGGGCGGGGGAGAAGCCCGGAAGGCGATCGCTCCACTGAAGACGATGGGCACAGAGAGGCGAAGCGCCCGAAAACCCAAAGTGAAAGAGCCCCGGCACGTCCCCCTGCCGAAGAGAGAAGCCGCGGAGACGGGAACGATGGAGCGGCGGGGCAGGCGACGCGGCAGGAGGATGGGAGTGCCTTGGCAAAGCGAACAAGGACAGACGAGGAAGTCGAACGAGAGAAGCACGGCCAGAGTAACGAGTGCGCCCCGCTGCCGCCGCCGCCGCCTGGGGCGCGCGCTGGGCGGCGCGCGACCGGCGGAAAGTCTGGATTGCATCTGAAGGGGGATTTCGAGATGCATAGTGGATGCGACGCCGGTTGCGACGACCACGTCAATGCGGCGGAGAGCCAGGGCGCAGCCTCGGGAATGCCGGCTGTCGCCGCGACTGAAGGAGGCCAGTGCGTCACGGACGTGCTCGATTTCTTGGGGTTTCAGTTCCCAGGCCACGCAGGAACGCCAGCTGTCGAGGCAACTGACGGAGACAAAGGCATCGCTTCGGAGTCAAGCGAAGGCGCCGGCGAGGAATCTGAAAGCGAAGGGGGCGACGGCGTGGAGGGGCAATGTTTTGCAGTTGGCGCCGACGCGGAGCAGGTCCGTGGAGCGCCCGTGGAAATGGACGTGATTGATGGCCGTTGCCGAGAACTCCGCAAACTCATGCGAGAACGGCCCACGCTGCCGCTGACAGCTGACGGCGCAGTCTTGACAGCTCCCGATTTGGAAACTGGAGTGAAGTTGCCTTTGCACTCGTGTCCTTTCCAGAACGACCAGAGTGGGCCTTGCCGTTTTCACATAAGTGACCGGGCAGCCATCTTGCACCATATTGCCGGGGGCGCCAGGGATCGCACGCATGCCAGCGTGATAAGTAAGATCTGCAACAATGATATTCGCTGGATGACGAACTTGGATTACGTATACGGGGCCATGGCCGCTGCCGAGCGGGAGCGGTGGCCAATGTTGGGGCCGTCGACAACTCGGCGATCCCTGAACCTGCTCGCGCTTCGGTACAACGACGAGACGACGAGATGTCTGGCCTGTTTCATATGCGGTCAGCTTCGCACGACGTGCGCGGGGTACCCGCCAGTTGACTTGGAGTCGAGTTCCATCTCCCTCGCGTCCGGCAGCGTCGAGATAAAATATTGGAAAGAGGCGGCTTTCCAGGGCGTCGAAAAGAACTTCCCTGGAACCCTGCTCAACAACTGCGGGTTCGATCTATGGCAGAAGCGGCGCGTGGATCGGGACCTCGAGTCAAGCAAGGCGTGCCCGTGGAGAGGACAAAAGGTGTTAAGTGAACCTTTGAGCACCTGTGTTGGAAACCAGGAGCGCCACGTGTCGCGGTGGGCCGTCCAGTTCAGCTTCGAGGGCAGATCAGGGAAGTTATTCGGGTGCACTGAGGACGCCCGATGTCTCGCGTGTCCCGACAGACATTCGGAGGATTGGGAGACGCCGCCGTTCTGCAGGAAACTCTGCCCGCAGTGCGAGGTGCCAGTTTGCCGCGACTGCACGGGGAAAAATAAGGGATCACGAGGCGGCGTCCTCGTTCCTCGACGGCGGGGCCATCCCATATGAGCATAGCGAACGACCATTACTACGGCCACGTGAGTTGATACATTGTGGAGAACGACGTCACGTGGCTGGAGTGCGCGGCGTGCTGCACCGTGTGGAGTACGATGTTGGTCTATTACCTGGGGGCCCCGCACGGCAACCTGATCGACGTCCCGCTCGGCAAGCCGGAAGCCAGAACGCAGGTGAAGGTCAGGCCCCCGGAGACCAGGGCAAAGATAAACCAGGACACGGAAAACCAAGAAAACTAAGTATTTTCCTGCAGTGTCACGTTTTTCAGCACCCGTGCAAGTTGTGCTTGCTGCGCCGCGGGACTCGGGTTTGCGTCTGGGTTTAGAGGGGTCTTGCAGGCTTTTGAGGCCCGTGGTCAGGTTTATTCTCGAAATGCAGCAGTGCAGTATTTCGTTCGTGCCGCCGTTTGGAAAATTTGGTTTCGAGGGGCGTTGGGTGCCCGGGTCTAGCGCGCCCGGGTCCACGGGGCCCTGAGAAGGGCAATCTCTGCAGCTTCTCCACGCCGTGGGGCGACATCGAGAGATGTTGTCGCGAAGCGTCTCAGCGCGCCGAAGAGATCCACGGGGACTGGCTGAGGTTGCTGCAGGATGTTCTCGGTGTGCCACATTCGGAGGAGACGTTGGCGATGCTGGTGAACGCGCGCATCAAGGGGGGCAGCAAAGACCTGGCGGAGCACCTGAAAAGGGCTCACGTTGCGCACTCCTGCAATGCAGAAGTTGATCGAGATCATGCGCGACAGCGGCTATCCAGGCTACGGCAACAACGGCCTGAACTCACGCGACAGAGTGGCAACCCGCCCCCACGAAAGGTACTCTCAGAAATACGCAGATAAATACGGGGAGGCGAAGTTCATCCCGCAGGCAGTGCAGGATGCGGTACAACAGCTAGACGGGGCCAAAGACTCCATCGTTCAAGACAAAGTGGCGACGCCTCCAGAGCCGGCAAAACCGGTAGAGGATTTTGTCTCTGCGTTGAGCCCGTCCTATATCGTCGCTGAGCGGAGCACCATGTCGAACATCTCTGAGAATTACAAGTCCGTGTTTGCAAGGTTCGGCGATGTCAACATCCAGAGCGGGACGGACCTGACCAACCAGCATGCCGCCTGGTACCTGGGCATGGCGTTTCCTTTCACGCTGCCGCGTGCTGTTGGCGGATACGACGTCCCGAACCAACCTCGTTGGCGTCGACCAGAGACGAGAGATCTCCCAACTCCTCGTGGGCTTCTGCACAGTTGGCTCGAACCGTCAGTGGGCGTAGCCCAGCGGAAACTACCGAGCGCTCATTTTGTGATGGGGTGACCGACCGACCGCGCAGGGGGCTCCAGGGGAAGCTCAGAAGCTCGGCCTGAACTGCGACGACGCCACCTTCAAGGAGAAGTTCAACGGCGCTCTGCAGTATTTCATGTGTCGGTGCCAGCACCACATACATCGACTGGCGATGGATTCGAAGACCAAGCAGGAGAAGCGTTTGGTGCCCAACGCCTGCGCTTCCAAGAAGAACAAGAGAGAGTGCAAGCGCGAGGCGCCGTTGACCGACAGAGTGTCCCCCGAGTGGGTGACGGCGCCGCTGCTGGTTTGCAAGGGCATTGCCAAGAAGTTCACGCTGCGCACAAGCGGAGTCCGAAATTGGCTGGGGCAAACTCTCGGACTGCGCAATGAGGAGTGGCTGAACGGGTGCAGGCCGGGCCTGTGCGTCGCTTTTGCAGGGAGCAACAGTGACGTGAAACCGAATGACCGACTGCCGATCATCGAGCAAACGCATGAGGCTTGCTGCAGGAAGAAACGCTGCATCATGAAGAAGCAGAGTCTGGGGAGAGCCACTCGAGCAACTCAGCGCACGCAGGTAGTGACGAATGGATATTTCGGGGGATACATTGGCAAGCGGCAGCCCGCGGGCACGTTGGAGACCAAGAAATGCGCGGGCAAGCTGTTTACCTTGAGGGCGAAGATACAGGGCAGGGGCAAATCGGCGCAGCTCAGAGCAAGCAGCGGGAGGCTGATAACGGAACTCGAGATGAACAGCACGTGCCGCGGCGCCGTGGAAGTCTGCAACCTGTGCTGCAATCTGGACCTGAGGGACGTTCTGAAGGCAGAGTGCATCCGAACGTTTGGCTCGCAGGCGATCGATGGGCGGTCGTGGATGAACAGGTTGGAGACGCCCCAGAATTCGTCGCAGATGAAGGACACCAGCGTGACGACGTACGTCCCGCCGGCTCGCAAACCGAACATGCGGGCGGACCGGTCGAGAGTAAACGACTTCGACGCCTACGCATATCGCCCCTTGGAGCACCCTTGGAAATTGTTGTCCGCGCACGAGTTCTTGCGGCAGTGGAGGTGGTGCAAACCACTACTGGTTCCGACGCGCTACTTGAGCCGCAACCGGCCAGCGCGAACTGCGTGGACAAAAGGATCGGGGGAGCGCAAGACCCGGGTTTGCCAGGATTCGGGTCCGGCATCGTTTTTTGACGACCGCGACTCGGATGTTGACAAGGGGGAGTTTTGTGGGATGTCTGCAGCGGGAGGCCTCGTCAAAATGCAGGCTCGGCCTCGTGATTTTGTTTGGCGACCTCGTGGGGGATTCCCGAGTCCCCCGTGCCCGGGTCTTACGTCTCCCCGAAAGGAGGTCAACAATTAATCAGGAGCAAACAGTACAAGGATGGAGAGGTTGCCGCGAAGCCTGGAGAGCATTACATCTTAGTGACACCCGAGACCGACGAGTATTTCGTTTTTCCGCATGACGCAGGCGTCTTCTGCCACTCATGGGTTCTGGTCAGGAAGGCGAGGCCGGACGCGGTGGTCATTTAAGGTTTTGCCAATGCCCGGCGCGCGCAAAAGTTCTACCTACAACGCTCAGTTTTGCAGCCTATTTTTCCGCCCCTGGACGCTCTATGGAGGAGACGTGTCTGTGCCTCACCTGAGTATGTTGGGGATGGAGTCAGCGGTGCTGCGGCAGTGGCTGGAGGCCCAGCACCAGTCGCCCCAAGTTCGAATTTCGTGTAGACTGACAAAGAAGACATCCACAACAGGGACGACATCGGCGCTGGACAGCGTATCCTGGAAGAGCGCTTGGGACGAGTACGTGTGAGGGAACGTGGTCAGCCACGCGGCGGCGAAACTCATCCAGAGTTTCCTGTTGAATACGATGGCGGCGTCCGGCAAGGCGGCAGATGATCAGAGCGAGGCAGATGCGTCGGAGGAAGAGCAAGATATGCCTCCACTGCAGCTCCCTGGTGGGGAATTTCAACAACTGCTCCAATCGGCTAAAGAAGAAGACGGCCTCGGGGAGAAGTGGACCGCCTCGGCGAAAGCGAAGGTGAAAGCTTCGGAGAACAGCCGAGCGAAGAAAAGTGTCCGACTTCACGAGTATGAACAAAGCCATCGCATTGGAGAGCGAGTGTGGAAGACGGAACCATCGGGCGTCGAGGCTGGCGACCGTGGATGCCCGGGAAACATCTTCGAGTCTGCGTACCAGGACCACCTAGCAGCTCTAACCGCAGGTGGCACGAGCCAGAAGGCGCACGATGCTCCCTTCGACGAGAAGCGAGATGCTGCTGCTTCGTTCAACCCTGCAGGAAATGGCTTCACCAGTATAGACACAGCGTTTGCTTCCATACTGGCGAGCTCCAAGATCCCGAACGAGAAACAGCGCCAGTTTCTGGAGCACTTCATTCGACGTTTGAAGATTGAGTGGCTGGAGAAGCAGCAGGGCAACGTGAACCAGAATTCCGAGGGGCCTCTGCTGGGCGTAGTGCACGGATTTCCGGGCGCCGGAAAAAGTGCCGTCATTGGCTGGATGCGGTACTTAATGGAGGAAGGTCTCGGTTGGGAGCACGGCGTGCAGTTCGTGTGCTTGGCGTTTCAAAATGCCATGGCGGCGCAGATCAACGGCCACACGGCGCACCACTGGAGCGGCATCCCGGCGCGGAACGACGACGGGACTGCCACGGGCGACAGGCGCAAGCAGTCCATAAAGTGCGGGGCCCCGCGCGTGATCATCATCGACGAGGTCCCGAGGGCACCGAACGAGTCACTCCATGGAGCACATCGTTCGTTGCCTTCGTCGTGGTGTGAGTCGTTCGGGCTTGTCGTGTGTGGGTCGTTGGGGCTCCTCCCGTTGGTGTGAGTCTTTCGGGCCCTTCGTCCTGGTGTGAGGCCTTCGAGCTCCTCCTGGTGCGAGCCGCTGGAGCTCTTCGTCCTTGGGTGAGTTGTTCGGGCGCCTCCTCCAGGTGCGAGTCGTCGGAGTTCGTGGTCGTGTGAGTCGTTCGGGCCCTGGTGTGAGTCGTTCGGGCTCGACGTGGTGTGAGTCGTTCGGGGTCTTCGTCACCTCGAACGGCGGCGTCTGGGCAAATTCTGCTGTATACCTTGTGCGTCCCAGGCGTCTCCATGTTTGCCAAACCTATGGAGGCAATGAGCATAGCTCAGCGCACACAGAAAAAGGGATACGTTCTGTATGCAACATTTCCAGGTGAGCATGATGTCCGCGGAGTTGCCGGGCACCCTGGTGCGAGTGGTCAGCGCCGCTGTCCGTGTGAGGGGCACGTGCAAGAAGAGGGCGGGAGAATTGCATCGCGCCTTCGGGGGAGTGAACGTGGCCATGTGCGCTGATTTTTGGCAGTTGCACCCCGTGGCGGGGACTTTCCTGGCATCCAACCCTCTGGACGTGCCCGCAGGGTGCGCGCACCGCACGTTAGAGCTGTTCTGGCAAGACGGCGTCGACAGCGCGCGATCTTTCTGGCAGTTGGCCGAATTGACGAGGTGTGACGATGTATGGTACAACTCGTTTCTGGGCCAGTGCAGAGTTGGAAATCTCAGCATGGAGGACTACAGCTACTTCCACGGGCTCCCGACGTTGACGCCCCCGAGCTCGGGCATGTGCGTTTGCAACGACGACGTGGTGGACGGCCCAGCACTGGGCCCGTATCGCAAGACTTGGGGGGATCGCTTCTCAGGAGGGTGCGCCGACATGGCGGCGCCTCTGAACTCGCCAGAGGGCGAGTGCGAAGAGTGCCGCGCGGAGCGAGGCAAGGGACACAGGGTTCTGACCGACACTGACTCGCTGGCGCCAGAGCTTCGCATGAACCCATTCAGCGGCGCACCTGCTCTGTACACCTTCAACGCGCCCAGGTACTTCGCGACGAACCTGCGCGCGAGGGAGTTTGCCAAGCAGCAAAACGTTCAGCTCTCGTGGTGCTACGCTCGAGATGTGCCGTTGCGCCCAGGAGATCGCGATCTGCCGAAGGATACATTGGAGGAGAAGTTGTTCTCCTGGCTGAAGAGGCACGACCAGGAGACGGGCAACATTCCGAGCATCTACCCATTGGCCAAAGGCATGCCCATTCGGTTGACGGACAACGTCGATCGAAGCAGACAACTGTACAGACACCGAAAGGGAGTGATTTACGGATGGACTCTGGCGCCCGATTGTAGTCCCCAGGAGATCGAGGGCGAGTTCATATTGGATAGGTTGCCCTTGGTTATCTATATCCATTTCCCAGAAGCACAGTGGAGCATAGGGAAGCTGCCGACGGGCGTATACCCGTTGAAGCGGAGATCCAGGACCTGGAAAATCAACAAGCACACGGGCATCGAAGCCCGACGCACGGGCTTCTGGATTTTCCCCCTTGCTTCGCTTCCACCGCTCACATGATCCAGGGGGCGACGTTGGAAGCGGCATTCGCGGACCTGCAGCATTGGTCCAGCAGGGCGTCCATGACAGCTCAGATTGCTGCCTACGTATGCTTGTCCAGAGTGAAGCGATTGCCAAACATCTGCGTCATGCAGCCGTTTTCGACCTTTCTGTTCGGCCTCGGCAACCCAGTGGGGCCCGAGCGACTGATGCGGAAACTTTCTGGCCAGATCACAGCAGACGAGGCGATCCATGAATGGAGTGCGCCTGATGACGAGGCCGTTGAAGCGGAGAAGGTGGACCCCATGGCGAGGAAGCGCCTGTGCGCCTGCTGCTACCTCAAAGGGAAGCAGGAGTACATGCTCGACGCCCGCGACTTCGGCATGAAAGCAGCCGCCGACTTCTACGAGAAGTACGTGTCGCAGGGGAGGTGGACGAGATGCATGGACTGCGCGCGCGAGGTCGGCGCAATGCCTCCTCGGGCTGCGCGGGCGGCCGAGGCTTCCCAAAGAATGCCCGATGGAATCGCTGCAAGGACACACCCGCCAGGCGATTCACTATGCAAGCGGCGCGTGGAACGTGATGATTGGAAGAGGAGCTTCACCCCGCAGAGCCACGGGTGCGCTGCGTGCAAAGATGTTTTTTGACGAAGGCGTGTGGAGGGCGAATAATATGAAGCATCATCGGTATTCCGATAGAGACCTCGTGTGCCCGGGCTGCGCAGAGCGAGGGTTCGCGCCCGGCAACATCGACGAGCACCAGTGCGAAGATTGCTCGGAGCATTTGGGCAGCCTCGCGTTCGACAAGCACCTGCTGAAGAATGCGAAGAGTCGGGGGAAGGCCCGCGTGGTGTGCTTGGACTGTCAGACGAAGCTGCGGTGCGGAAAGTGTACAACGGCATATGAGCTGAAGTACTGGTCGAAGTCTGAACGCAGGCATCACGCGTCTTCTCGGGGCACAACTTTGGTCTGCAAAGCATGCTGGGCGCAAGGCTTCGACCCGTCGGACCTCGCGACGTACATGTGCCCGAGGTGCTCTTGCAGCTTCGGCGCCCGTAAGTTCAACCCCGGGCTACTGCGCCACCACAAGCATCACAATCGCCAGAAGCTAGAGTGCAAGGAGTGCGTCGCGGACGTGAACGAACGAGTGCGCCACCTGCGCAAAGCGCTGCAGAAGAGCAAACGCAAGTGCAAGTGTCACTGCCGCATTCACCAAGCCCAATGCCCGCTGACCCCCGCTTATTTTGGAGAGAAACGCTGGCCGGGCAGCGACGGAGCGATATCCGCCGACGACCGGAAATTCTTGGACGAGTTGAAACCAATTCCCGAATGGTGGAGCAAAGCCTGGGGACGATGAGGTACGGCGCGGAGGCCGACGGCCCAGACGTGGTACTGGCGACACTATCTCTTGGTATAGTGAGGTTGAAGTGGGATGTTTCCTCAATGGGGTAGGGGGTTCCTGTATACATGGCCACAGCGTCGGTATCTATCCAATTGTGGATGTGCCACTACTCATTTTCCGTGGCGCTTCAGGTGGCTTGTATTACAGGAAACAGCTTGCTCGTGGGGCGGGTACTCCACTCAGCTGAACCCCGTACTCTGCAGGTGGGTTCTACTATAGGCAACAGCTTGCTGGTGGGACTTATACTGTAGTCGGCTGAAGCTCGTATTTGGGTTCTCGGGTGCTGGTTTCTGCACTCTGTGATGGTGCTGGTTATCATGTTCTGGTGACGGTACTGGTTATTGTACTCAGTGATGGTTCATTGGTTCGAAGAATACGTTTAGTTTATAGTTTGTCCTCCAGTACTGGTGAGGCCCATACTTACCACTATGGATTTCACGCTGGACACTGAATGTGGCCTCATTGGAGTTCGTGGTTCCTGTACATATGGCTGGAGCTTCGGTATGTAGAATGGTGGATGTGCCGCTACTCTGCTTCTGTGGCGTTGCAAATGAGTTTTAATATAGGAACCATCTCGCTGGAGGAATGTGTATGGCAACCTGACAGGGCCCGTACTTGAGTTTTCTCGTGCTGGTTACCATGATATGTGGTTGCTATACTGTGTGCGGGTGTGTGTTACCCTGGCAGGTGACGGTGCTGGTGACTCGAGTCAGTGCTTGGTCACTGGTGGCAGTACATTGTGACTCAGCGCTCGATGCGAAAACAGGTGTGTCCTCTTCACAGTACTCCTCCTCCGCCTCTGCCTCGTTTGATTCGTTTCAGTCGTGTCCCGGGGATCTCGCTCTTCCTGGGTCCTGGTTTCTTAGCCGGTTCCTGTTGGCTTAGGTTCGGTGGTGCCTCCAATGTGGGCTATGGAAGTGATTGCCTTTGTTATGGTGTGAGTCGTTCGGGCTCTTCGTCCTGGTGTGAGTCGTTCGGGCTTTCCGTGGTGAGACTCCTTGGGGCTCCTCGTGGTGTGAGTCGTTCGGGTCCCTCGTCGTGGTGTGCGTCGTTCGGGCTCCTCGAGGTGTGAGTCGTTCGGGCGCCTTCTCCTGCTGGGAGTCGCTCGGGCGCCTCATTTTGGTGTGAGTCGTTCGGGCTCTTCGTGGTGTGAGTCGTTGCGGCTCCTCGTCCTGGTGTGAGTCGTTCGGGCTCCTCGTGGGGCCTCTTGGGGGCCTCTTGGAGACTTTTGGAGCCTCTGGGGGGCCTCTTGGGAGTCTCTCGGGGGCCTCGTGCAGCCTCTTGGGGCGTCTCGGGGCCTCTTGGGGGCCTTTGGGGGCCTCTTGGAGCCTCTTGGAAGCCTCTTGGGGGCCCCGTCCTTCCTTGTGTGAGTGCTTCGAGCCCATCATTGTGTGTGAGTCGTTCGGGTTCCTCGTGGTGTGAGTCGTTCGGGCCCCTCGTCCTGGTGTGCGTCGTTCGGGGTCTTCGTCCTGGTGTGAGTCGTTCGGGCTCTTCGTGGTGTGAGTCGTTCGGGCCGCTCGTCCTGGTGTGAGTCGCTCGGGCCCCTCCTTGTGTGTGAGTGGTTCGGGCTCCTCGTGGTGTGAGTCGTTCGGGCCTCTCGTCCTGGTGTGAGTCGTTCGGGCCCCTCGTCCTGGTGTGCGTCGTTCGGGCCCTTCCTTGTGTGTGAGCCGTTCTGTGTGAGTCGTTCGGGCTCCTCGTGGTGTGAGTCGTTCGGGCCCCTCGTCCTGGTGTGAGTAGTAGGCGTAGGAGTAAAAGTAGAAGTATATGTCTTTTGGTCGGAGGCCTCTGAGGGCGTCTTCGGCGCCTCGTGGGGCCTCTTGGAGACATGTTGGGGGCATCTCCTCGTGGGGCCTCTTGGGGGCCTCTTGGAGCCTCTGGGGGCCTCTTGGGAACCTTTTGGGGGCCTCTCGGGGGCCTCTCGGGGGCCTCGTGGAGCCTCTGGGGGCCTTTCGGGGGCCACTTGGGGCCCTCTTGGGGGCCTCTTGGGGCCTCTTGGGGGGCTCTGGGGAGCCTCCTGAGGAGGCCTCTTGGGAGCCTCCTGGGGGCCTCTTGGGGCCATCTTGGGGGCCTCTTGCGACCTCCTCTGAAGCGCGAAGGAGCGCTGCCCCCTGAAAAGGACAAAATGAGGCCAAAACCTTCGTAAAATCATCGGTTCTGCTATGGAGGAAGAGAAGCGCGGCCCCCTCAGGAGGCCAAAATGGAGCCAACACCGTAGTACAATCAATGATTTTGGCTTCAAAGAAGAGCAGAGGGGCCAAATTCGGCCCCCCCCTCGGGGCCAGAATCCTCGTGAGGGTCGTCGTTTTTTGGCCCTCCCAGGAGTCGAAAAAGACCCCCTCTGAGAACACTCGGGGCTCCCTGTCCAGGCCCAGGGGGAGGGGGTAGGGGGAGGGGTAAACCCCTCCCCGAAGGGGAAGAAGGGGGGTTGAGGACAGAGAGAGCTCTCTAAACCACTCACGCCCAAAGGGCTGGTGGGATGAATTGATGGATTGGGTTGGATGGATTGGATTGGGTTGGGTTGGATGGATGGATTGGGTTGGTTGGGTTGGATGGGACAAGATGGGTTGGATAAGACAAGATGGATTGGATTGCACAAGATGGATTGGATAAGGTAAGCTGGATTGGGTAAAAAGCCCGCCGCAGGCGCCGACAAAAATGAATTATAAAATTCGCGACATGCGTTAGCGCCGGGACGTCCGGGACACCCCGGACACCGGGGACACCGCCTGGCCCAACTGGGACACCTCCTGGCCACCGGCGGACGGGAAACGGACTTTCGCTTCTACTTCGGCCTAGCTACAGGAGGATCGCGCGCAACTTCGCCTCGCCCGCACGCACGACACGAACACGAAACCGAAACCGATTTCCCGGCGGGGGCCCTCCGTTTCACTGCGATCTCACCCCCCAGCCTCCGACATATGTGTGTTCCTATAGTTCCTAGCGGCTCCCATTGCTTCACATTGATTACGGTTGACCCTTGTTGATTCGTTTTGGTTCTTCGTGATTCCTGTTGGTTACTATTGATTCCTGCGTGCTCCTACTGGCGCCGATTGAATCTGGTTAATCCCTAGTGCGTTGTACTTATCCCAACTTCACATTGATTCAGGTTGACCCTAGTGATTCATCTTCGATGCCAATCGATTCCTGGTAATTCTTTTTGATTCCCTGTTCCTAGTGACTCCTACGTATTCCGTGTGATTCCCTTAGTGCTCTAAGCCATTCCTATTGATTCCTATTGGTTCCTTCATGAGAAAGAGAGAGGGAGAGAGAGAGAGAGAGAAACAAAAAAACAGGGGTGGAGGAGAAGGCCGCCCTTCTCTTCGTGCGACGTGTTTTTGTTTGTTTGTTTGTGTTCTGAGAGAGTCACAAGCATGATTGGTTTCCTGTTGGACCTTCGCATGATGCCTGAATGCTGGGCCGCGCAACTTGTGACACTACCAGCAAACAAACAAACAACAACTGGTGAGACAACCCAGAAAACAAGAACAACATCCAAGGTCTTTGGGATCCGAGGCGGGGGGGGTTGGGTGAGGGAGGGCTAGACTTCTGCCGTCCTCCCCCGCCTCGGAGTTCAAATATTTGTACTGTTTGTTTTGTTGGTAGTGTCGCAGGCTTTTCCTTGGTGCTGTCACAGGTTTCGTGGCCCACATGAAGACAACCTGTGGCTGTCATTGCAAAACCAATCCTTCCTCGGCCAGCCCTCCCCCCACCTCCCGCCTCGGATCCAAAAAACCTATGAATTTTGTTCGCCTGGTGTCCTCACCGGAGTTTGTTTGTTTGCTCTTCTCCTTTGTTGTGTCACAGGTTTCGTGGGCCAACCAATCGCGTCGAACGGGAAACGAATGATCCGTGTGACTCTCCCAAGAAAATCAAAAGCTTCGCGTGCTGGAACTACTCTGTGTTCGTCCACTTCACGGATGTCATGTGGGGGTGTTTCTCGGTCTCGTTCGTCTCTGACAGCGCCGTCTGACTGACTCACACCGAGTGATCGACCTCAACGTGATTTTGGTCGCGCCGCCGCGCCATTTTGGCTGCCTCTACTCGCTGGTAGCCATCGGGATTTTCGGACGCCACCGGGAATGGGTCTACCGGTTCTTTTCGCCCTTCTGAGCTGCCGCCCGTTTGTTGCGCCTGTCTGGGGCTTCCGCTGCCTAGTCGTGGCCCGGCTAAGGATCTTGGGCGCCTTGTGACCCGCTTCACGAGGCCGTTGACCACAAAAGTGCAGGAAGTACCCCCCCTTCTTCATCCACACCAGTAATTCGCCCTCCCGGTGTTATTTTTTTTTTGTTCTCTCTCTCTCTCTCTCTCCCTCTCTCTCTCTCTATCCCTTTGCTCTCTTTCTTTCTTTGTCCGTTTTCACATTGTAATCCGTATACAGAGGGATCGGACGGAACCACAGTGAATAAACAGGAATCAGCAGGAACTACTGGGAATCCACAGGAACCAATAGGAACCATTAGAACTCACAAGGAACCATGAGCCATTACAGAACATGAATAGGAGTCAGTGGGAGTGGCTAGCCTAGTCACTCCTACTGATTCCAGGATTGGCCTAGCGATCCCTAGTCTAGGGATCGCGAGGAACCGGTCGGACTCAATAGGAATCGTTGGGATCTTCAGGAAGCCGTAGAAAACAATAGGCACCAATAGGGATCGATTGGAGCCGACAGGCACCATTAGGAATCAATAGGAACTAAACCAAGCCATTAGGAAACAAGAGGACGTAGTACGAAGCAATCGGAGTTTGAAGGAACCAGTAGTAACCAACCATTGTGCTCACTTGTAACCAGAACCATGGTCGATAGGAATGAGTATTAATCGTTTGGAATGGAGCAGATGTCATTGAGTCCAAACGAAACGCTGCGTCTGCATAAGGGTCTACGTCAGCATCTTCGTCCACCAGCGTCGACGCTTGCAACATCGCAACCAACATCTACATCAACATATGAACAACCGCGGGGCCCCGTTTAAACTATACCGTTTTCTTATTGTGTTCGTTTGCCGACGCCCTTGCAACAGCACTACATCAACATTAATATCAACATATGAACGCACCTCGTTGTTAAACAGCTCTTGGGCTTGCATGAGTGACGATGGGGTCTCCGTGTGGGGGGGCTACCTGGGACTGCTGTAAAACAACCAATCAAACCCAACAGGACATGACTAACCCGTGTGACTTCCCCAAGAAACCAAAATCATCGCGGCCGACAAGACAGCAAAGCAGATGAGGAGAGGAAAAGATCAGAATGAGGGGGCCGAGCGGTCATTCACTGTCCCTGGGTGCGTGGCCGAAGTGGAATTTCGCGGTGCGGATTCTCGTTGTTGTTGTTTGTTGTTGTTTGTTGTTGTTTGTTGTTGTTAATTGTCGTCGTCCCACCCGCAACCCGCCCTGCAACCCACCCGCGACCCACCCCGCGACCCACCCCGCGACCCACCCGCGACCCACCCGCGACCCACCCGCGACCCACCCCGCGACCCACCTCGCGACCCACCCCGCGACCCACCCCGCGACCTACCCGCGACCCACCACGCGACCCGCCCGCGGCCCACCCCGCGACCCACCCGCGACCCACCCGCGACCCACCCGCGACCCACCCGCGACCTACCCCGCGACCCACCCGCGACCCACCCGCGACCCAAACCACGTTCAAGGTACAAACCACCATTTTCAACGCTTGCGGCAGGCTTTTTTTCCATTCCTTCCAGGTGGAGAGCCCGCGACCCACCCCGTGACCAACTCGCGACCATACCGCGACCCAAACCACGTTCAGGGTACAACAACCATTTTTTTCGGCGCCTGCGGCGGGCATCTTTTGCATTCGTTTCAGGTTGACAGCCCGTGGCCCACCCGCGACCACGTTCAGGGTACAAACCAATTTTTTCGGCGCCTGCGGCGGGCATCTTTTGCATTCCCTCCCGGTGGAGAACCCGCGCCCCACCCGCGACCCAAACCACGTTCAATGTACAAGCCAATTTTATTGGCGCCTGCGGCGGGCTCCTTTTGCATTCCTTCCAGGTGGAGGTGGAGAGCCCGCGACCCACTCGCGACCTAAACCACGTTCACTGAACAAACCAATGCCGCACAAGCGCGGCGGCGGATTTTTGCATGCCGTCTGAGCCCGCAAGGACCTCAAGCCCGCGCATCCGCACCAGCCCGTCCAGCAACTCTGCCCGGGCGAGTTGCCTTGATCAGAGAAGGCGGGGAGCATAAAGTGGGAAAAAAGATTGCGTTGCAGTTATTTTGGGAAAGGAGGGGGAGGCAGGAGGAGTAAACAGGGGACGAGGAGAACGCGGAAGAAGAGAGGATGTAAGGATCATGTGGAGAAAGAAAAGGAGGAGGAGCAGGAGGACGAGGAGGGGGAGGAGGGGGAGGAGGGGGAGGAGGAGGACGAGGAGGGGGAGGAGGGGGAGGATGATGATGATGGACGACAATGGGAGGACGATGATGGAGGCCGATGAGGGGGAGGACGACAATGGGAGGACGATGATGAAAGGACGAGGGGGGGAGAGGGAGGACGAGGAAGAAGAGGAGGAGGAGGACGAGGTGGAGGAGGAGGATGACGATGACGATGAGGAGGACGAGGAGGAGGAGGAAGGAGGAGGAGGAGGAGGAGGAGGAGGAGGAGGAGGAGGAGGAGGAGAGCGCCATCGACAGGGAAGGTGGGGGCCACGAGGTCCGCCGGCTCGACGACGCCCGCGTCGCCCGCGCCCGCCCCCTCACTCTTATCCGCAATTGCGGGGTGCTACGTATTATGAGGTGGGTCCCTGTAGGGAGTACCATATTGGAAAACATACACATGTATATACATGTACATATTGACAAACTGCGTATGCGTGTACACCTGCAGCTGCGAGCTCAATCAACAAGGGCTGGATGTATGTAAACGGTCTGCAGCACAGAGACACAGAGTGAGAGAGCGAGAGAGCGAGAGACCGAAGGCGAGGGCAGGCGTGGAGCGCGTGCAGAACGCATGGGGACGTGCTGCGGAGGAGATGGGCGAGAGCTTGCAAGCACCAGGAAACCTGTCCCCTCGCCCACCTCGGCCCCCTTCGCCTCGGAGGAGGAGGAGGAGGCGGAGGAGGAGGAGGAGGAGGAGGAAGAGGCGGAGGAGGAGGAGGAGGCGGAGGCGGAGGAGGAGGAGGCGGAGGCGGAGGAGGAGGAGGTAGAAGAGGAGGAGTCCAGATGGGGGCACGCATCGATCCCCAGTCGCCCACCGAGATCGCCGCTATGGGGCCCGACGGCCCACCCCGCCCAGGAGCGCGCGGATCTGTCGTCCAGGGGGTCTGTCGCCGACCTCTCGGCGGCGCAGCGCCGCTTCCGGCTCGAGGCTTCCCCCCCTGGAGAGGGCCCCCCCCCTGCCGTGGCCCCTCGTCGCTCGCACCGCCTGGCGGGGTGGGATTTACGTAGCTCCAAGGCGGCGATTTCACCGTGGATCTCCACACGCTTGTGACCCAGAGGGGCTCTGCGCTGCGGAGCATGGCGCTCCCCTCCGCCGAGGGGGGCCGATCCACCGCGCCCGCGCTGTGGGAGCGGCGGCCCCCGCCGGCGGTCGCCCGCCAGGCGGCTCGCGGACGTGCGCAACACCGACGCGGCGCAGCGGTGGCTGGGGTGCCCAGCGGCCCCCCCGCGCCCCGCAGAACGCCTTGGGGGCGGCCGAGAGGGGGGGGTGATGACTGCCACCCTCCCGAAGCAAAATGATGGGATTAGGCATGGGGTCATGCGGTCTGCTTTGGATCGCTGCAATGTCGGGTCCGTTGCCCCCCTGCCCCCCTTCCAGTGCCGAGCGCAGCTCCACGGGCCAGCTTTGGTTTGGGGTTGGTGGCGGGGTGGGCAGGACGGAGTCTTCCCATTAAGTTTTTGGTTCGGGAGGGTTGAAGGGGCGATGTCATGAACTCCGTAGGCCCTTCGTACTCTTTCGACACGTCCTTCAGCCCCCCTTTGGGCCGCGCACGTGCCGCGAGCCATGTTGCGCACCCCCCCCTCTTGGAGGCCTCCCCTCTTGGACGCCCCCGAACATCGGTCGCGCCTAGCATGGGCCATCAAGGAAAGGGATCAGAACAGGGGGGGCGGCGCCAGAAGCCCCGCCAGTGGAGGGCCCAGTGCACATCTGGGAAATCCGCCCCGGACCTCCTCAAGGTTGCGATCATGTTTTATGCAGCCTGCGCTTCCTCTATTGCTTGGCTCCCAGGTTGCAGCCTACTCTGAAAGTGCCATCCTGCCTCAAGAGTCTCCACCCCCTTTCCGCTCACTGCCCATCTCTCGGGTGGGGCGGAACCCGATCACGTCGACCCGCCTCCCATTGCATGGTTTGCGCGCTGACGGTCTGGAGCGCGTGCTCTGCGTTTCGCGCCGCCAGTTCCGGCCCACCACGGTTCGGCGCGACACGTTGACCACGTCCCAAGTCTCGAGCATCAATGTGCCCAGCGTTTCGCAGCCTTCCGCCCGTCCCACGAAGCAGAGCGGTCCGCCATCGGCTTGAAAGGGGTAGCGTGTCGAAGGGGCCACCGCTGCGACACGCCCGACCGTATTCCGAACGGCCCGCAGCTTCCTGGCTGCAAGATTGCAGCGGTACAGGAGCATGGCAGGCGCCAGGGGGCGAGAGCGCCACTTTGCAGCGGCCAAAGATGTTCCGAGCCGAAACAAAGGCATGCAGAAGTTAAACCGCCCAGGGATCCCCCGAGTGCGCAAACACAGTGTGCGGGAGCGGCGGGCTTTTTCGCCTTACCCGTGCTCGGGGTAGGGAGGGGAATGTTCTTCGATGGGCGCTCCGCTGAAAGGGAGCACGGCTCTGGAGGGGGATCGGAATATCCGTTTGCAGAATGTCGGCAGTCTCAGTCTCACGCAGATGGTGACCCGAGGTTGTTGTCGAAGGCCAGCCATCTATTTCACGCGGCGCGAGCGGAGTGAAGCTGTCAAGATGTGTTTGCACAGTGAATGACTCAGTCAGCACTCCAGTTGGTGTGGGCAACGCGCTCGTGCGAATCATCCTGACCGCACGGCTGCAACATGGCGGCACCTTGCACAAGTAGTGGCAATGAATTCAAGGCGCCCACGTTGCACCACCCTGGCGTGCGATGGGCTGCGCAGGTACCTCCAAGATTGCGGACTGAGGCTGGAGGACCGTCTTGCCATGCGTCCTCCCGTCGTTTTGCGGCCACCCGGGCGGCAGTTCGGCCTTTCAACCCCCGCCCAGTCCTCATCAGCAGTACCCGGATTAGTAGGTCGACCTTGCCAGCTCAAGGGCACCCTTGTGTCCTTTGCCTCGCGACACGTGCCTTCTTACACTCCTATGGCGATGTGGCCCTCGGAAGGGTCTTGTGTCCTCTCGCGTGTCCTGTCCAATCGAGGTCGACTGCAGGATCTGCCTCCCGTGGTCGCTCAAGATGGTGGAGCGGCTGCGCGAGGGAGATCGAGCGCCCGCTGGCAAGCGGCGGCGGGTGCGCTCGGCCCGTCCTCGGAGGGGAGCCCCGCCGCCCTCGTGCCCGGGCGCCCCCCCGTGGGGTCCGAGCGGACGGGGCCGGAGGATCTTGCCGCCTCGCCGATGCGTCGGCGATGCGGCTCGGTGTGGACACCGAGGCTCTCCACGCCGACGTCGCCGATGCATCGGCGATGCCTCGGCGACGCGGTGCAATCCTGCGTATCTGTCTTGACCCCATCTCTTGACCCGTCGCCTCTTTGTTGCCACTTGGCATCTACATCGCATCGACGATAACACTGCTGCCTTCAGCCGTTTCACGGTTACCCGTAGGTTTGCCAAAAATTCGGGCACGGGCAGTGGTTGTCAACACCACATGGATTTGACAAGCTTTTTTGGGGCATCTGACCCTCCTGACGTGAAAAAAGTCGGCGTGTTTAAGTTTCTACTTACGGGTTAGGCAACGAAGTGACCCATCATCCCTCGACATCGTTCCATCTTCCAATCCTTGCTGCCAGCTTGGGGGCACTCTCCTAGATCCCGTCAGGTATTTCCTATGCGTTGTGTGGGTGTACGTGTGGGCGTGAGGGCGTGCGTGCTTGTGTGCATGTGCGTGTTCGTGTGTGTGTGTGTTGTGTGTGTGCTTGTGTGGTTTCGTGTGCGTGTGTGAGTGTGTGTTGTGTGCTGCGCATTGTGTGTGGCCCCCGTGGCCTTTGCTGCGCTCGCTGCTCAGCGTGGCACTACACGGGGTTGTCTCTTCGTCTTTTGTCGGGGTCGCCGGCTTGTACAGCGTCTCCGGCTTTTGACCATCGACGTCGGCTTGGCTATTCCGATCTCGTTTGGGTTCTCGTTGTCGTGCGTGACGGGTATATGGTGTATTGTGTGTGGCCCCCTCGCACGGTGTGTGTGTGTGTGTGTGCGCGCGTGCGCGCGCGCGTTTGTGTGTGTGTGCGCGTGTGTGTGTGTGTGTGTGTCTGCGTGTGTGCGCGTGTTTGTGTTCACTGCGCGTGCGTGTGTGTGTGTGTGTGTGTGTGAGTGTGTGTATGTGAGTGTGCGTGTGTACGTTGTCTGTGTGTGTGTTTGCTCGTTATGTGTATTGTGTGTGTGCCTGTGTGTGCGTGTGTGTATGCGTGTATTCGCGTATATGCGAGCGTTTCCAGTCATTGTGGGGCACAGCGAACAACCAGTCCCAAACTCATCAAGGCGATGGACCTCCTCGCGGGTGCAGAGGCCTCAGGGTCTCGAAGGTGCGCCAAGGGCGTCCGCCCCCACCCGTGCGGCCCTCACCCTCCAGGTTTCCCACCTCCCTCGGTCGGGTGGGGGGTGGCGCCACAAGGGGATGAGCACCCGACCAGCCACGCCTGCAGCCCTCCGATGTGTCCTTTCCTTGCTGCGTCTGGGCAGCGCTCCCTTTCATTCGCGGGCCTCCGCGCGATCCCGCCATCTCCCAGGACCGGGAGATGGTGGACCTCAAGGAGCACGTGCGCGCGGCGATGCCCAAGGAGGCGTTTCTGCCGCGATCCCCCGTCACAGCTCAGCGTTGCGCTGGGCGGTATTTGGCACCGCCGCCACTACCAACACCCCGCTCCCGCTTCCATCGTCATCGCGCCGACCATGACCGTTGCTGCCCCGCCACCGCCAGCGCTGCCACCGCCGATGCTACCAACGCCACGGCCGCCGCCGCCGCCACCACCGATCACCGCTTCCAGGGGGGAAACGAGGGAAAGGGGAACACGGGGACATGGGAGGAGAAATGGGGAGGAGTCTAGTATCGGCGGCGAAACCGGGGGGGAAGTGAGAAGGGGCGAGCCTTCGCAGAAGGCTCGGAAAATCCCCGGCCTTCTGAGAAGTTCCCCGAGTCTTCCTCGAAGATATAGAAGACCTGTAAAGAGGCGTGAGGGCTTCTGGGAAATCCCGACGCCTTCTGAGCAGGCCTCTTCCTCTCCACATCCCCCGCTCGCTCGCCGCCGAAAGGAGGAGGGGAGGGGTGGGGAAGGTGAAGCCAGAAGAGAGAGAGAGAGAGAGAGAGCGTGGATTGGGGGGAGAGAGAGAGAGAGAGAGAGGGAGAAAAGGTTTCTACACGGGAGGGGGGCGGAGGCGGGGGGGCGAGGCAGGGAACGACCCAGGGTAGGGGGCAGCCCCTTCGCAGTCGCAGGGGGTGGGTGGCGCGTATCGAGATCGCTCCTTGTCCTCCTCCTTCCCCCCTCCCTCGCCGCCTTCCCCCCTTCCCTCCTCCTGCTCCTCACCCCCCTCTCCGCCTCCGCCCTCCTTCTCCCCCCCCCTCTCCGCCTCCTCCCTCCACAATTACACAATATGAAAATACTCTCCCACTTCCCCTGATGGCGTCCCGAAGATATCCGACCCCCCCCCCCCCGCGTATTGTTTTTACACACAGGATTCCTGGGAAACGGGTTTTCGCCTGCGTTTTTTTCCAAAATGCTGCTCTCGCTGAGGCGCCGGCCTCATTTCTGCTCCCGAATCGTTCCGAATCGTGCTCCCGCTGCAGCGTGGGCCTCATTTTCGGATCGGTGTTTGGCCTCCGTCGTTCAGGATGGCGTTCTCGCCCCAGCGCGGGCCTCTTTTTCTCGCGCCCATCCGCCCGCCACCACCGCGCCGCACCACCACCACCACCACCACCACCACCACACCACCACCACCACCACCACCACCACCACCACCACCACCACCACCACCACCACCACCACCACCACCACCACCACCACCACCACCACGGCAACCACGCACACACGCACGCACGCACGCACGTGCACCACCACCCACTACGCACGCGCGCGCGGAGCCACAGGTCCGCTACGACACGCGTCCGCGGATAGAGAAAATCAGCGCCATGGTAAGGGATGGGAGGGAGGGGTAGGACGTCAGATATGACGCGAGCGCACCTAGCTTGCCCTTCCCCCCTCCTTCTCCTCCTCCCCCTCTCCGCCTCCCCCCTCCTTCTCCTGCTCATCCTCCTCCTCCTCCCCCTCCTCCCCCTCCTCCTCCTCCTCCTCTTCCTCCTCCTCCTCCTCCCTCTTCCTCCTCCTCCTCCTCCTCCTACTCTTCCTCCTCTTCCTCCTCCTCCTCCGCTCCTCCTCCCCCCGTTCCTCCTCCCCCCTCCTCTCGGGGCCCAGGGGACGATGCCACACCTGCACTAGAGGCATGGGGGGGGGGGGGGTGAGGCAGGTGCTTGGCATCGCTCGGACGTGTGCACGCATCCTCGGCGAGAACAATCGAAGAGCCTTTGAAATCATCCTGCGGAAAGAATGCACGCACGGACCCCCAACAAATGCACGCACGGTGGACGGACGTCCGAGCGACGGGAAGGGCATGTTGGGGGGGGGGCTGGAGTGCCTACCCGCGCCCTTCTCGAGATAATGCCCGCCCGGCTGTACTCGGAGAGCGACATGATCCCGGCCCGGGGCGGGGGGGGGGGTGTTGCTGCCCTTGTTCTGCCCACATCACCTCGTCGCTCGGTCCCGCCGCTGTGCTCGCGTCCCCGCCGTCGTCCTCTGAACGCTGCGGGCGGCCGCTGTGGGGCTGTCCCTGGCTGGTTCACGGAGGAGGGGGCGGCAGAGGCCGAGGAGGAGCCAGATGAGGCCAAGAAGGAGGAGGAGAAGGAGGAGGAGGCGTGGAAGGAGGAAGAGGAGGAGGAAGAAGAAGAGAGGAGGAGGATCACGAGGAGAAGGAGAAGGAGGAGGAGGAGGAGGAGGGGCAGAAGGCGGCAGATGGCGGGGAGGAGCCAGAAGAGGCCAAGGATGAGGGGGAGGAGGAGGAGGCGGAGGAGTAGGAGCAGGAGGAGGAGGAGAAATTGTAGTTGGAGAAGGAGGAGTAGTAGAAATAGGAGTTGAAGTAAGAGCAGGAGCAGGAGCAGGAGCAGGAACAGGAGCAGGAGCAGGAGCAGGAATAGTAGACACAAGAGAAGAAGTAGTAGTTGTCTCAGTAGTAGTAGTAGTAGCAGCAGCAGCAGCAGTAGTAGTAGTAGTAGCAGTAGTAGTAGTAGTAGTAGTAGTAGTAGTAGTAGTAGTAGTAGTAGTAGTAGTAGTAGTAGTAGTAGTAGTAGTAGTAGTAGTAGTAGTAGTAGTAGTAGTAGTAGTAGTAGTAGTAGTAGTAGTAGTAGTAGTAGTAGTAGTAGTAGTAGTAGTAGTTCGTAGTAGTAGTAGTAGTAGTAATCGTAGTAGTAGTAGTAGTTAGTAGTAGTCGTAGTAGTAGTAGCAGTAGTAGTTAGTAGTAGTAGTAGTGTAGTGGTATGTAGTAGTAGTAGTAGCGTCAGTAGTAATATAGTAGTACATCAGGAGTAGTAGTAGTAGTAGTGGTTAGTAGCAGTAGCGTAGTAGTCGGAGTGGTAGTAGTTAGTAGTAGTAGTAGTAGTAGTAGGAGTAGTAGTAGTCGTAGAGTGGGTAGTAGTAGTAGTAACAGTAGTAGTAGTAGTCGTAGTTAGTAGTAGTAGTAGTAGTAGTCGTAGTCGTAGTCGTAGTCGTAGTAGTAGTAGTAGTAGTAGTAGTAGTAGTAGTAGTAGTAGTAGTCGTAGTAGTAGTCGTAGTCGTAGTAGGTAGTAGTAGTAGTAGTAGTAGTAGTAGTAGTAGTAGTAGTAGTAGTCGTAGTAGTAGTCGTAGTAGTAGTAGTAGTAGTAGCAGCAGCAGTAGTAGTAGTTCCCAACCATCCTGTGGTGTTGGGTCCTCGTTTTGAAGAGACGGTGCCCCGCGTCTCCTCCCTCCTCTCCTCCTCCGCCTCCTCTCCCCCCTATCATCCGAATCGTCACCATCATCATCGTCATCACCATAAATATCATCATCATTATCATCATCATTCCTCTCCTCTCCTCTTCTCTCCTCTCCTCTCCTCCTCTCCTCTTCACCCACCCAGTACACCGTTTCGTGGCCCCATAGGGAGCTCCACCGAAGGCCCCAGTGCCCGCGCCCGCATGCGCCACCCACACCCAATTCGGCACACCCCTCACACGTTTCGTGGCTCCATAGGGAGCTCCACCGAAGGCCCCAGTGCCCGCGCCCGCATGAGGCCACCCACACCCATTTCGGCACACCCCTCACACGCTTCGTGGCTCCATAGGGAGCTCCGCCGAAGGCCCCAGTGCCCGCGCCAGCATGCGTCACCCACACCCATTTCGGCACACCCCTCACACGTTTCGTGGCTCCATAGGGAGCTCCACCGAAGGCCCCAGTGCCCGCGCCCGCATGCTTCAGCCACACCCATTTCGGCACACCCCTCACACGTTTCGTGGCTCCATAGGGAGCTCCACCGAAGGCCCCAGTGCCCGCGCCCGCATGCGTCAGCCACACCCATTTCGGCACACCCCTCACACGTTTCGTGGCTCCATAGGGA
>CAUYUJ010018059.1:312500-415000 GCA_963575745.1 Prorocentrum cordatum
CGCAGTCGCAGTCGCACTTGTGCTCGTAATCGTAGTCGTGGGCGTAGTCGTAGTCGCAGTCGTAGTCGTAGTAGTAGTCGTCGTACGAGTAGCCCTGCTGGTAGTCGTAGCTGTAGTAGTCGTGGTGGTGGTAGTAGTAGTAGTAGTAGTAGTAGTAGTAGTAGTAGTAGTAGTAGTAGTAGTAGTATGTGTAGTAGTAGTAGTATGTGTAGTAGTAGTAGTTGGTAGTTGTAGTAGTAGTAGTGGTAGTAGTCGTAGTAGTAGTAGTTGGTAGTGGTAGTAGTGGTAGTAGTCGTAGTAGTAGTAGTAGTAGTAGTAGTAGTAGTAGTAGTAGTAGAAGTAGTAGTATTCGTAGTGGTAGTAGTAGTAGTAGTAGTAGTAGTAGTAGTAGTGGTCGTCGTCGCAGTGGCAGTAGTAGCCGTAGTGGTAGTTGTAGTTGTCGTAGTCGTTGGTAGTTGCCGTAGTAGTAGTAGTAGTAGTAGTAGTAGTAGTAGTAGTAGTAGTAGTAGCAGTAGTGGTAGTAGTAGTAGTAGCAGTAGAAGTAGTAATGATAATCGTAGCAGTAGTGGTAGTCGTCGTTGTCGTCGCCGCCGTAGTCGTAGTATTATTAGTAGTAGTATGATTAGTAGTAGCAGTAGTAGTAGCAGTAGTGGTCGAAGTAGTAGTAGTAGTAGTAGTAGTAGTAGTGGTAGTAGTAGTAGTAGTAGTAGTAGTAGTAGCCGTCGTAGTCGTAGTCGTAGCAGTAGTAGTCGTAGTAGTAGTAGTCGTTGTAATAGTAGGACTAGGTGTAGTCGTCGCCGCCGTATTCGCAGTCGCACTTGTGCTCGTAGTCGTAGTCGTGGGCGTAGTCGTAGTTGCAGTCGTAGTCGTAGTAGTAGTCGTCGTACGAGTAGCCCTGCTGGTAGTCGTAGCTGTAGTAGGCGTAGTGGCAGTAGTAGCAGTAGTAGTAGTAGTCGTAGTCGTAGTAGTAGTAGTAGTAGTAGTAGTAGTAGTCGCCGTCGCAGTGGCAGTAGTAGCCGTAGTAGTAGTTGTAGTTGTCGTGGTCGTTGGTAGTCGCCGCAGTAGTAGTAGTAGTAGTAGTAGTAGTAGTAGTAGTAGCAGTAGTAGTAGCAGTAGTAGTAGTAGTAGGAGTAGTAGAGGGAGTAGTAGTAATGATAATCGTAGCAGTAGTAGTCGTCGTCGTCGTCGTCGTCGCCGCCGCCGTGGCCATTGTAGTGGTAGTAGTAGTAGTAGTAGTAGTAGTAGTAGTAGTAGTAGTAGTAGTAGTACTAGTAGCAGTAGTAGTAGTAGTAGTAGTCGTAGTAGTAGTAGTAGTAGTAGTTGTAGTAGTAGTAGCCGTATTAGCCGTAGTGGGCGAACTCGTAGTAGTAGTATCAGTAGTAGTAGTAGTAGTGGTAGTAGTAGTAGTAGTAGTCGTAGTCGTGGTAGTAGTAGTAGTAGTAGTAGTAGTAGTAGCAGTAGCAGTAGCAGTGGGTAGTCGGTAGTAGGTAGTAGGTCGTAGGTCGTAGGTCGCAGGTCGTAGGTCGTAGGCCGTAGGTCGTAGGTAGAAGTAGTAGTAGTAGTAGCAGTAGTAGTAGTAGTAGTCGTAGTAGTAGTACTAGTAGTAGTAGTAGTAGTAGTAGTAGTAGTAGTAGTAGTAGTAGTAGTAGTAGTGGTAGTAGTAGTAGTAGTAGTAGTAGTAGTAGTAGTAGTAGTAGTAGTAGTAGTACCCGTCGCAGTCGCATTTGTAGTCGCTGTCGTAGTAGTAGGAGAGGATAAGGAGGAGGAGGAGGAGGCGCCGCCTGCGAGGCAGGGCTGGAGGTTGGCGAGTGGCCATTCGCGCGCAGGCACGGCACGGCACCAGCCCGCAGCAGTGTTGTATGTTTCCCAATGTTCGGCAGATGGCGTGCAGGTTAGTAGGGGAGAAGAGGGGGTGCTGATTCACGAGGTCAGCGGCTTCTTCGAAGCTCCCTGGAATCTTCTGCGAAGTTGTTTTTTTTCGACCTTGCAAACGTCCTTTCTAGCATCCGTGCAAGCGTTTCCCAACGGCTTTTCGCTCGCTGTGGAGTGCGTCGATATCTGGTTTTGGGACCCCACAAGTTTCCATTGGTCGGCAGATCGCGGGCAGGTGAGCGGGGAGAAGTGGAGGTGCTGATTCACGGGGCCAGCACCAGCGCCAGCCGTTCTCCAGAATTGGAAGAACAACGCAACTCCAGAATTGGAAGAACAACGCAACGGCATACACATAAATTGTTTGCGCTCCGCGTGGGTTTCTTGGATCGGCGCCTGGGGGCTCCCGCGCGCCAGGGGGTGTGCAGAACAAACCAAAAAAATCCGCGCGGCGCGCCAAATGTTCTTGTTTACGCAGTAGTTGTTGTTGTTGTTGATATTCTTCTTCTTCTCCTAGATTCACGAGGTCAGTACCAGACCCAGCCCTCCTCCCCAGAATCGTAACTGGCGAGTCGAGCAAGTCATGCGGCTGCCCGGGGGGATGAGGAGCCGGCCCCGAGGTCGCCCAGAAGACGGCTCCAAACGAGAAGACTGCCTTTGGGATGGGCTCGCAAAGTTTGGGGCCCATGTCACGAACGAACGGTATCGCTGGATGTTTGGACTCGTCGCCTCCCCTGCACCATCGTCACATATTCCACATTCCTACCGCCCCCGTCACTCCTCTCCCTCCCCTTTTCCGCCCTCCCTCCTCTGCATCTCTCCTCCCTCCTCTACCTCTCCGTAACTATTTCGTCTCAAACAATGTTGGCTCAAGTTCGAAACGTTCGCCATGGCGTTCTGAGCTTTTCCGCAGCCAGGGGGCTTGGTTCAGAGGCCGCGCGCGACCCAGGCGTCCTCAGCTCCCTGCTCCCGAGGCTGCACCATTCAACCACCCGCAGGATCCTCACCATGTCCGTCTTCTCTGGACCGCACTGGTTCTCCGATGTCTCGCTACGCGTGCTGCAGCAAGCGGGAATGCACTGGATGGGCGTGGGCCAACCGAGCAGATTGGTGCAGTCAGTGTGGCACGAAAATCCAGAAACAGTCCGACCAGAGAGGCAAGCATCCTACGATGAAAGAGGGCGTGGAAATCCTGACAGTTTCAAACCTGGCAGCTTGAGGCGAAGTGGGTCCCGTCACCCTTCCAGTTCAAAGGCAGAATATCAGGAACAGTGTGAACTTGCCCCCAGCCGAACACGGGCCTCCTGATCCAGTGTCCCTGGCCCAAGCCGAAGTTTCATTTTCGAAAGAGTGGGCGGGCGCTCAGGGCAACGAGTGCATCGACGCAGTGGAACATCGCAAGCATTTCAAGGGAGCCAAGAATGCCGCACGTTGGGGCAAACACTTGGACCAACAAACCAAGTCCCCCAACGGCCACACGCAGTCCATCAAAGCCAAGGTCGCCTCTAACGTGGACATCCAGGCCATCGAGGACCAGATCGCCAACCTGGCCGACCAGTACAAGTATAATATCAGTGGGTTTCATGAACGTCGTGTGGAACTCCAGCAGCTCGAAGCCCGTATGGCCATGGCAGCTACAGCGGCAACCCAAGAAGCTGCGGAGTCCGCAGACGTTACCCAGATATTCCAAGCGGCCCTCCAAACGAAAACGCTACAAAGCGGAGTCATCCCAGAAGTTTTGTCCAAGAAGGTGCAGGAGTTGGGCCTCCTATTCCATCAATTTCAGGAGCAGCACGAGCGCGCCGCCCCCAGATCAACCAGCCCCAGTGGCACCAGCCGCGATGCCTGGAGTTCCAGACCTCAAGCAGCAGCTGCGGCGGTCGCTGCTGAAGGGTCAGGAGCTGATGATAAGACAGCCCCCGCAAAGGACTAGGACGAGGACGAGGACACGCCCCACACCTTCAGCGGTATCAGGCGCGTGGCGGAGAAGTCCGACGAGGCGTCCAATCTCATGGGGAGCAGGAGCGTCGACAACGCCAAGGAGCGCAAGGACGCTTCGGCGACATCAGCTTCCGCATCCGAGGACAAGAGTTCGGCGCCGAGTCCCGCCAGCAAATAGCCGTGATGACGTTCAACGGCAGTTGCCCGAGTACCTTCAAGGAAGTCATTATTTCCCAAAGCGCGCTCAAAGCCAATCCCATCTGTGTCCAGGAAACACAAGCTACGAGGCTGCGACGTGGCCGCGCAGCGTGTGCAGAGGCGCCAGCGTGCGGGATGGCTGGCACACACTGCTGCAGCTGACATCACTGACAAGGGTAAACTGACCAGCGGGGCAGCCACCCATGTTGGGATCAACCGAGGTACCGGCGCGCCCAGCATGACGATACCTCAGAAGGTTGCCCGCAGCAGGTCCACCGGCGTCTTGCTCAACTTGCCCAGCCTGCCCAAGATAGGTCTCATAGTATTCGTGCTGCAAGGCCTCAGCTGGACTGGGGGAAGTCGGTTTAGGCCCGTGAGCAGGCATTACAGTTCAACAGGAAGTAAAGCAGGGCCGATTGATGTAAGTGGAGTAGACAGCCTGGCTCCGTCGAGGATCGGGGGCTCCGATTTCCTTCACAGGGCCTCTATGAAACTGGTGTCCCCGCAGGTCACGACCTACCGAGCCAAGAATACCCAATCCGTTTTGGACTGTTTCCTGTGCGGCGGGCCATCTGGGGAGCGCATCCTGGACGTCAAGATCGCTATCCGCTGTTTCCTCACAGGCCAGTATCTTTACGTATGTCAGAAGTGGAACACTGTTTGGCGCCAGTATTTGCGAAGCCACAAGGCTACCCACAACGGCGTCAATAAGACGCTAGCTCGAGGACAAATCTTGGATCCAGAGTGAGCAAGCAGTTTGCTACGCCGCACATCTGCTCGCCGATGCCACCCAGCCCATCAGGGACCCAGCCTCATCACGGATACCCCTCTCCGTCACAGCGGTGCCTCACGAGCCAGCCCTCCTGTCATCAAGTGGGTGACAGCCCAAAGCAGAAGTCAAAAACTCAGCGCCACTTGGAAATCCCTGGAGACGCCTCCCAACTGGCTGAAGAATCGGCTGGTGGGCGCGAGCAGAGAATGCTCCAAGCTGGGGCATCACAGGATGCTCTCCATCGTGGCCGGCTCGTAGGACCACCCGGACGAGGTCAACAGCACATCTTCACTGCAGGGGGGCCCACGGCGCAGCCTCGATCTATCCTCGCCCGATGTCATCCTCGCCCTGGCCCCGTTTCAGGGCAGGGGTGGCTCTCGGCCGAGGGCCCGCGGCGACGAGGCCCGGGGAGCCGAAGGCGACGGGCGTCGGGCCCGCGGCGACGCGCGGCGGCCCGCGCGCGAGGCGCGCGCCGGCGTGCGGGAGAGGAGCTGCTTCTGATGGTGCGTCCTTTGGCTGATCAGGGCCCCCGAGCCCCCTCTCCAGGTGCCCGATGCGGGGGGCTTATTTTAGTCGAGGCAGGTTTCCGAAATCAGGTTTTCGTGAGGCTTAGCTGCCTGTAGTGGCCCTCAGCGTTTGCCCGCCTGGCCCGCGGGGATGGGTGGGAGAGGGCCTCTCCCCCCCATCCCCCACGCAGTCAAGACGCTGACATCAGGAGCAATTTGGATTCGCAAGGGGCTCAATCTTCCCTAGATTCCTCCATAGCTGCTCCTCTTGCCCTCCTCGGACACGGATGCGCTTGTAGGGCCAAAAAGGGGCGTCGTATCTCAGTTAGCGTTCCTTCTTTCAGCGGCCCGACTGTAGACCAGAGACTGGCTGCTCTTGGCGGCTGCTTCTGGCGACTGGTCAGGGCCCCTTTCCCCCCGTGTGCTGGCGCGACCGGCAGAGCTGGATCGACTGATGCACGGGCCCGGAGCCAGGAAAAACCTCCTCCCCTACCCTTCGGCCAACTGTCGAAACCAAGAAATTGTAATTTCAAAACGCCTACAGGCTTCCCCCCAGCGCCTCGCGTTGCTTTTTTTGTGTGTGTGCCAAGGAGGATAAACCACCCTGACCCCCAGAATTGGCGTTTACTAAACGGCCCTGGGCGTTTACGAAGCGGCCCTGCCCTGCTCAGTTCCTTCCTTCGGTGCGTTTGTCGGGGTGTTTCTTTATGAGGGAATTGCTTACTTGGCTCCAACAAAAGTTCCCTTGGAAACTCGCAAGAGGAATAATATGTATGTAAACCCGTCGGCAAGATGAAAAGTCGCGCGCGCGCTCAGCGTTCGCACGCACGCGATCCCAAGACGTCCCATGGCCACAACATGCTTCCAGGAATGCCTCAGGCCACGGACGATAACGTCCAGAGGACCCAGGATGATGCCGCCCCAACGCGATCCCGCCATGGATTCTGGACCGTCTCAGGCCGACTCGCAGATGACGAAACACATGAGCAACGCGTGACGCCGAGATGGCCCGATGGCAACAAGATGGATCCAAGCGCACCCAGGGTGGCCTCATAATGACCACACGATGGTTGCGTGATCCAAACATGACCGGGATATGATCTCAAGATGACCTCAAGACGACCCCAACACGACAATCATACTGCAACTTATGAGCCCCATCTTACTTCGAGCCGATCCCAGCATGGTGGGATCCGTGAACGGCCCGGGATTTTGGTCTACCCCATTTTTCATGGGTGGGATCTTGATCGTCCTGAACTAAATTTCTAATATTCAAGCGGAATAAGCCAGGCGGGATCCCGCCCGGCCCACGGAGGAAGACAACATTGCTAGGCTTCTACGGGGGTGGGGGGTTCGGAAGGGGCGTCGTTTACTTCCGCTGACATTGGCAAGCCTTCCGGCGGCCTTCCCCCGTCTTCCGCCTCGTTTTACTTCCGTCGACTTCCGCCAGCCAGCGTCGTGATGAAAATTCCAGGAACTTTCATTGGGCCGACGTATGCTCGCTATTCTGGGCCGCCGTGGGGCCTCTCGGCAGCGAATTCCCGACCCGACCCTCGCCGATAAAGGGTTCAGGCAATTGATGGGCGGCGGGGGTAGGATTCGGGTTTCGTCGAGCACGTGGCGAAGTCCGAGCGCTACCCCCGCCTCGCACGGGTTCGGGAGAATCGATAGTTGGTGTGGATAGGGTTTGGATGTCGCCACCTGTCTGTGGCGCACGGCCCCCTTCGTGGTAATGCGAAGCAGAAATCAAGTATGCGGTTGGTTCGCGTCGTGTCGACGCGGCGGCGACCCCGCCGCCGGCCTTCAACGTTGAACGCCGCCAGCGACCCAGAATCGGACGATGTGGAACGATTTTCCGTTTCGGAAGTGCCGATCGTTCAAGGTTGAACAATCCCCCTGCGTGGCAATGCGAGGCAGAAAAAGCATACACTTCTCCGGGCTCCGAAATAGTAATGGTCCTGCATGACGCATGGCAATCGTACCCTGCGCATTGTGCCCGTGCTTTTGGTGCTTGCTCAGGGCTCTCTCGCGGTGTCATCGGCGCTCCCGGTCGCTTGCTCGGGTGCCCAAATCGTCGGAGCAATTCGAGTCACGCGGATGGGGAAGGCGGTTTCAAGCTGGTTTGTAGATTTCTACCCCGCGCTCTTCCGGATAAGCTGTGTCCAGCCCGCTCATAGAGAAGAATGGTTGACCCCCCATCGGGGGTAGGAGCGCCGTCTGCGAGGGTGGAAGGGACGAAACGGAGAGAGGGAACGAGAGAGAGAGAGAGAACGAAAGAAATGATATATGAGAGAGAGACAGACAGACAGACAGACAGACAGACAGACAGACAGACAGACAGACAGACAGACAGACAGACAGACAGACAGACAGACAGACAGAAAAAGAGGCAGACTGAGATAGACTAAGGAAGAACGAGGAACCGAGAGAGAGAGAAGGGGGAGTAAGGTCAGATTGAGAAGACAGGGTGCCATCCTCCCCGACCAACGGCAGGATAGCACCCCTGACTGTCCGATCCTGCCGTGCTTTCATACTCCCAGGCGTCCGACCCTCAGCCCCTTCTCTGGGGTGGTTTCTTGCTCGGGAGTGTCTGTTTGATTGTCCTTGGGCCCCGAAACCTCCGCCCGAGGCCGAAGTGGAAGACAGCTTCCGGGATTGAGCAAGAACAAATCTTCCCGAAGCTCGAGCTGGGCTGAACCCAAGACCCCTCGGGTCGTGAGGAGGAGGAGGAGGATGAGGAGGAGGAGAAGGCGGAGGAGGAGGAGGAGGAGGAGTAGGAGGAGGAGGAGGAGGAGGAGGAGGAGGAGGAGGAGGAGGGCGTCCTAAGCTTTGGCTGGTGGCACTGGGAGCGCAGCGGCAATCCGCCTCGCCCGTCGCCCCGCGCCGCCACCCGCCTCGCAGGCCCGTGGAGAGCCGCTGGTGCTGATGCCGGCGCCGGTGTGCGGCCAACCGGGTGAGAGTCAAGCGCTGGCGCGCGCTAAGCGCAGGTTCAGCGTTTGTGCCAGCCTCGCTCGCTTCCTGCTGCCGGTGCCTTCCGTTGGGCGCTCCACGGAGGGCCTCGTTGGCGTCTCGCCCTTGACGGAGGGCGGCGGAAGGGTCGGCGGAAGGGTCGGGCGGAAGGGTCGGCGGATGTTGGTGGCGGCGAAAGTTGCTCCCTCACGGATGGCAAGTAGTTGTTTTTCATAGATTCTGGAGTTGGCCAGCCCAGCGTTTGTGTTCGCCTCACGTGGCTTCATTTCCCAACCCTCCTTGGTTGGGCATTCGTTTTGAATAGAGCACTGCGGTCGCGTCCTCCCGCCCCCCTCCCGTCTCCCGTCTCCCGCCGGGGGCTGCTATCTGCGAAAATGTCGCCACTTTCGAGGGCTGCTGGCGGTCCAGCGGAAGGAGGCACCGCGCAGAGATTTGAGCGGGACCTCGCCGTCCTTGCGGGTCTGCGATCTGCGAAAATGTCGCTACTTTCGAGGGCTGCTGGTGGGTCCAGCGGAAGGAGGCACCGCGCAGATTTGAGCGGGACCTCGCCGTCCCTGGGGGGCTGCGATCTGCAAAATTGTCGCCACTTTCGAGGGCTGCTGGTGGGTCCAGCGGAGTGAGGCACCGCGCAGAGATCTGAGGTAGACCTCGCCACCCCTTTGGGGCTGCGATCTGCGAAATTGTCGCCACTTTCGAGGGCTGCTGGTGGGTCCAACGGAGTGAGGCACCGCGCAGATCTGAGGTAGACCTCGCCGTCCCTGGGGGGCTGCGATCTGCAAAATTGTCGCCACTTTCGAGCGCTGCTGGCGGTTCCGGCGGGGGGAGGCACCGCGCAGATCTGAGGTAGACCTCGCCGTCCCTGGGGGGGCTGCGAGCCTCGCGCAGGCCGCTGACAGAATCATATGCGCCCATGTCACGTCACCACCTCTGCACAGCGTGTCCCAGGCTACTCGTGCCCCGCGTTTGCGCAGGGGTTGGGGACGCCGCCTGGGTAATGTCCCCCCCTCTCTACGCTGTGCGTGCAGTGGGTTCCCTGGCGATGACCGCGCTGAGAGCTCGCTGAAAGGATGGTCGTTGGAGGGGCGTGTGGAAAGCGGCCCTGGACGTCTGCTTCAAAGCGCGCGGAGAAGTCGCCAGACACGTATGTGCCGTTGTGCTCGCCGCGGCGGCAGGGAACAGTTCACCAGAATGCCATTGTTCACCGCGTGTCGGCCAGAAGGCATTGGTGTTCTACACCTGCATACCACCCATGTTATGCAGCAGGCGCAGGGGATTGGCGTGCCAACTCCGAAGAACAAAGAGCCACAGTGAGGCCGGCGTGGGCGTGCAACCGAGTTCTCAAGCCTGCAGCAGAGATAAAGTCAGATGTGGGCGGAACCTGCGAATTCGTTGCAAGCGAGTGCAGATACGGCGAGATGGCAAGGAGACGTTGGGGGAGGGGGGCGCTTGCTTTTAGAAGCGTGAGCTCTGTAAGAGCCCCCTCGGATATCACACAAAGGCAGTGTGTATATGTGTGTATGTGTGTGTGTGCGTGGGTGCGTGTGTGTGTGTGGATGTGTGCGCGTGTGTGTGTGTGTGTGTGTGTGCGTGAGTGTGTGTAAGTGTGTGTGTGCCGGCCGCGCACGCCCGCTCCCGCTGCTCTTCGACTTACTCCGCCTCGTCGCTGCGCGAAAGGCCACGACCGCCAACCATTATATGTTTGCGTGCGTGTGTGTGTGCGTGTCTGTGTGTGTGTGTCTTTGTCTTTGTCTGTGTGTCTGTGCCTCTGTCTCTGTGTCTTTGTCTGTGTGTCTGTGCCTCTGTCTCTGTCTCTGTCCATATGTGTATGCGTGCTGTGTGTTGGGTGTTGGGTGTTGGGTGGTGTGTGTAGTGTGTTGTGTGTTGTGTGTCATGTGTGTTGCGTGCCGCGTGCTGCGTGCTGTGTATTGTTTGCTGGGTGATGGGTGCTGGGTGTTGTGTATTACGTGTTGTGCGCGTGTGCGTGCGTGCATGTGTGCGTCCGAGGTCACGGCTGCTTTCGTATGGCCTGTGCGCTTGTGACAGATCGTGGGGTTACGGGTGGATGGTTCGACTCAGAGAGTGCGTGGCTTCGCGCCCCCCTCTGAGCCGAAAATTTGCGAGGGGGAGGAGGTGGAGGTGGATGTGGTTAGTCTTAATTAATGCCGCCCAAGATCCTGATCCGCGAACGTATCCCCCAGAGGTCTCAGGAACCCCTCTGTGGCCAATCCACCTGAAACCTCGACCCCCGGGGGCCGCATTCTTGGGCCGTCCAGGGAACGTCGCGGGGCAAACAAAAATAGTCCCAGGGAGCGGGTCGGACAATATGGGAGGCCTGCCCTAAGAACCAGAGGAGCCAGAGATCATGAGAATGCTACGTCCCCACATGGGCCGGATTCCCCAGACCCCCTCATGGTCCACACGGGCTGCAGAAGCGCAGGCCGTCAGATATTCCGGAAATCCTGGATCGCTTCCTGAGCCAATCCTATCATGGCAGCTTTTTCGCCGCGGAGAAGTACAGTCGAGGTTGACTGGTAGGTCGACCCCGCCAAGAGTCAAGGGCAACCTCGTGCCTTGTACTTCTCGACACATGCCCTTCACATTCCTGAGGCAGTGCGGCCCTCGGAAGGGTCTCCTCCCCTCTCGTCGCGTGCCCTCTCCAATCAGAAGCCTGCCTGCATCAGGGCACTCGGGAGGTCTGGGGCCGCCCTGCGGCATGGTGCCGCAGGGTGCCTGGTGGGGCCTGGGCGCAGCGTTGGAGGTACTGGGCGCACCGGCCTCGTCTGCCCGCGCGCTCGGCAGACGAGTGGCTCGGCGGATGCCATCGGCTCGTTGCAGTCAGCGCGCACAGTAAGGACGGTCCACCTTACCGAGGGTGCCCTTGCATCCTTGCCTCGGTCCATCCTTGGCCGCTTTCGCTGGCCCCGCCCCGCTTGCTGCAAAGTGTCAGCATTGCCTTCCACGGCCCTTGCAACCTTACAGTGCGTCCTTATCATACGGGTTGACTGTAGCACCCTCCTCCTCGTCCTCCAGCCCCCCCCCCACCCAGCAGGGGTGGGCGACGAGGTGCGGGCGGAAGAGAAAGAGCCCAAACATGCGATGTCCTCATATTCCCAACGCGGGTTCCCCGGAAATCCCGACCTTTTCCCCACGGCTGGTTTTCATCCCGAGCCGTTTTTGAACGGTCCTGGGGCCAGGCGAGGGCCCCTGGAGGCCGAAACGTCAAACAACAATCTCGCCGTGATTTTCTCACGACACGAGCATGGTTGGGCAGGCGGTGGAAGAGAACGAGGCGAGATGGGACGACGAGACGACAAGCAGGAGGAGGAGGGAGGAGGAGGAGAAGGGGGAGGAGGAGGAGGAGGAGGAGGAGGAGGAGGAGGAGGAGGAGGAGGAGGAGAGGAGGGAGGAGGAGGAGGAGGAGGAGGAGGAGGAGGAGGAGGAGGAGGAGGAGGAGGGAGGAGGAGGAGGAGGGAGGAGGAGGAGGAGGAGGAGGAGGAGGAGGAGAAGGAGGAGGAGGACGACGACGAGTTGCCACGGCCGCAGGCACCGCCTCTCCCATCGCGCGGCGCCGGCTCAGCCCAGGCGAAGATCCGCCGCAGCGCCCTGCCCTTCCGCTGCCGCCGAGCGTCGTGTCGGCGAAGCCCCTGCGCAGCGCGCGCGCGCGCCCGCTCCCGCGCAGCTCGCCAGGAAGCAACGGGGTCCTTCGGTCTCTCGCTGGCTTTGGCCGGGCCCTCTAATCGGCAGAAGTCAGAGCCCCGGATCATCAGGGGTAACTCGGGTCAGGGCTAACTCGGGTTCGCTTTTCGGGATTCCGAGCACGAGTTACCCCGGGCCCGAGTTACCCTGGATAACTCGGGCGTCCAGAGCCCCACATCATCAGGGGTAACTCGGGTCAGGGCTAACTCGGGTTCCTTTTTCGGGAATCCAAACCCGAGTTACCCCGGACCCGAGTTACCCTGGATAACTCGGGCGCCCAAAGAAGGGGGACGAAGAGCGACGGCATCTCCAACTCCTCCTGAACAGGGAGCCGTGCTGGTGTCTTCGCGGAGGGTGCCCGTTCGAGACAGTGTGGTCGCCTGCCCAGCGGCGGCCGCCGTCGAAGTTGGGCAACATTGGCCACCGGACACTGCGCAAGGCTTCCCGGGCCCCTGTCGGGCGTGCCAGCCCACGGGCCCCGGGACCGCCAGGAAACGGCTTGGGATGATGAGCTGGTCTTGGGGGAAAGCCGCCAGCAGGGTCCAGGACCTTGATCACTCAGGAGCAGCTCCACTCATGCCAAGCAAGTAAGACTAAGCCGCGCCTCAAGAGCGGGTCGGGAAGACTGCCGCTTGCCGATTGGGATCAGCGGTGGTCGGCTGTTTGCAGATCCCGAGGGCCGCCAGGGGGCCCCAGGGTGCCCCGAGAGGGGGCCACAGAGGTCCACCCCGACGCCGCCAAGAGGCTCCGCGGCGCCCCCGAGAGTTTTGGAGAAGCCCCGCGATCTTCCCGACGGCGCAAGATATGCATGCAAGTATTCTCGATCAATTGCGAGGCAGCGGTCTAGTCTAGCACCGACCTGGAAGTAGCACGTGACAATCCAGATGTCGGTGGGATTGGAGGTTTCGCCAAGAAACGCGTGTGAAGCTTTGGCGACGTTGATGATTGACAGACGTTCATCCTGTCATGTATGAAATAGCGACTTCTGGGCAAGTTGAAACGAGTACCACACACGTATGGACGCGCGTGGAACATATCGGAAAGCACGTGCATCAACGCATTGAACAGCATCGCTTTCTCCACCCGCCAGGTCGGCCGCTGGCTTGCATCACAGCCTAAGTGCATGTTTGTTTGTTTGTTGGGCTGCTATTTACCAGGGATGAATCGCCCAGTGCGCGCATGTGCGTTGGCAAGGCAGTGGGACCAGGTCTCTCGGGGACGCTAGGATGTCGGCCACGTTGTGTCACTTGCGACTGCCTCGCACGATGTCTTACAGCAAGGCCACCCCTCGTGCCCATCTTGTCTGCGGCTCCTCGTTGGCATGTGGATCTGCTCCTCCACTGAGTTGCAGTCCTGGCACGAGATCTACGCCGGCCCGTTCCTGCCCGCCGTTCGCATTGCTCGTCTGGATCGCGTTCGGCGCGCCCTGACCTGCGCACCTTCGCTTTGGACAAAAACGTGCATAGTGCGCGTGTGTGCTCGTTCCTGCGTCCACCCATCTTAGCTCTTGCCTTACCTCTCGCTGCAGTGGCGTCACTCGGGCGCTGTATGACAACTATTCGCTCCTGCCCGCCTCCAACACGGGCGAAGCTCGGGCTCGTTTTATAAAGCCTCAGTGCATTATGGTGTCGGTGGCCCGGAGATCTTTAGCACGCTTTGGTTTCATAGCGGCGTCGCCGGCGGTGTTCGGTAAAGTTCTCATTGGCACCACGCGATGTATGAGTGATGCGCAAATTGCGTGGACCAGGTGTGCGAACGCAGCTAGTGGGGCCTTCGGTGGAGTTCCCTACGGGCCACGGAACATGCTAAGGATGCGCCGAGTTGGTGTGGACCAGGCATGCGAACGCAGCAGTTGGGCGTTTGGTGGGGCTCTTTCTGGGAACACGAAGCGTCTGAGGGGTGCGCCGACATGGAGTGGACCAGGTATGCGAACGCAGCTACTGGTGCCTTCGAAGAATTCCCTACAGGCCACGAAACGTGCGATGAGTGCGCCGACATGGCTTGGACCAGGCATGCGAACACAGCCGCTGGTGCCTTCGGGGGGGGGCTCCCCATGCGGCCACGCGCGTGAGGAGTGCGCCGACATGGAGTGGACCAGGTATGCGAAAGCAGTCATTGGGGCTTCCGGAGGGGACACGAAAATTGTGAGGGGTGTGCAGGAATCTTGCGGGGCAGGTGTGCGAACGCAGCTACTGGGGCCGCTTTGGCGAGCACCCCATGGGGACGCGAAATTTGTGAGGGGTGTGACGACATGGACATGCGGAAGAAAGATGCGGGGGGAGGGAGGACGGGGAGGACGGAGCAGGAGGATGCGCTCGCGTGGCGATGCGCATTGAAAACGAGGACCCTACTCAACACAGGATGGTTGGGAACAAAATCAGTTTCCGCTTTGTTTTCGCACGAGGGCGGATGGGGGCAGCACGCGGCGACTGGCCGCGAGTGCCCCAGCCGCTGGCGGCCGCCCGAAGCCGTTTTCGGCTCAGCCAGCCGCTGGCCCGCGATCGCGGACGGGACGCGCCGAACCCGCAGGCGGGCGGGGGAGGGGCAGTCCGGCCGGAGGCCGAGAGGTTGGCCCTAACACCAAGAGACACAATCTTCGTTTGGCGCTGCAGCCGAGAGCGGATGCACATCAGGTTTTGCTTGGTGGAGCCCCCTCCCCATCAGTTGGGAAGCCGGCGGTTTTCATCGTTCTCGGAGTCTGGAGGGACAAGCAACACATGCGATGTGGTTCCACCAAAATAAAATCATCCCGATTTCGGCGACGATGGTAACAGTCGGGTTTGCCAGGTGGTCCAAATATCACCACCAACGTTCAAGTCTAGGATCAATTCGCCAGTGAAAGGCCCCCCCCTGTGTTGGTGTTGGTTTTTGCTCCTGGTCCAGAGTTTGTGGCGGTTGTCTAATTGACGCGTTCCAGGGTTTCCGTATTGAATGTTTTCATGTGTTTGGAATGTTCTGGGGCCCCAGTTGGTCGGAGGTTGATAGACCTCCTACCCTCATACGCCGATTCGCGAATTGGCCGTTTTCGGTTCGCGAGAGGGCGTCGCGGCCGTCGTTTCTGCGGGTCCAGGTCCGTCGGTTCCGGTCCTAGGCCGTTTTCATGAAAGGGAGGTTTGTCCACCGCCGAGTCGGTTCCCATCCGCTGGGCGTCGACACCCGGCATGCCGAGGATGCCAGGGTCGCCCCGAGCGGCCGCAGCCTGGAGTCCGGAGCTGCGGCCCGAGAGCCGTCGGGGGAGGGCCGGCCGAGGCCGCCGGGGCCGCCGAGCCCGGCTCGGGGGCCCCCCCCATGCCTCTCGTGGAAGCTTCGAGGCCAGTCCCAGAGAAAGGTTGGCTTGTTCTCCACCACCACCACCCTAAGTTGGAGGGGGGGAAGGAGGAGGACGAGGAGGAGGAGGACGAAGAGGAGCAGGAAGAGGAGTAGGAGGTGGAAGAGGAGGAGGAGGAGGAGGAGGAGGAGGAGGAGGTGGAGGAGGAGGACCCCCTCCCCCTCCAACTTATGGTGGTGGTGGTGGTGGAAAACAGGCCCATCAACCAAGGCTATGCCCTCGCGCCGCCAGGGTCTGATGACGCGGCGCCCCTCGTCCCCCTCCGATGCGGTGCGAGGCGGCGCCCCCGCCGAAGCCTGGGAGCTTTGGAAGCACGTCGTTGGTCATTTTCCGAGAGGGGGCCGGGGGCTTGGCATCGCTTGGACGTGTGCATGTTTCTTTCGGCGAGGACCATCGAGGAGCATCCTTGATCTTTTGGCGAAAAGACCACGCACGAAACCAAAAAAACACACAGGGAATGGACGTCCGAGCGATGGCCAGGGGGAGGGGGAAAGGGGGAATTGGCACCGTAAGGGGATGGGGACCAAATGGCATGTCCCCCCGTAGTAGTAGTAGTAGTAGTAGAGTAGTAGTACTAGGTAGTACTAGTACTAGTACTAGTAGTAGTTAGTAGTAGTAGTAGTAGTAGTAGTAGTAGTCGTAGTAGTCGTAGTCGTAGTACTAGTCGTTAGTAGTAGTAGTAGTAGTAGTAGTAGTAGTAGTAGTAGTCGTAGTAGTCGTAGTAGTAGTAGTAGTAGTAGTAGTAGTAGTAGTAGGAGTAGGGTGTAGGAGTAGGAGTCAAGCTAGCCAGCTCGAGCGAGTCAAGCATGGCATGCCCAGTCCCACCCGCCCTCCCACAACATAAGAAGCAAAGCTGGCACAACTGGGGGCCGAAGTCACACCGGCCAGCCGGTTTGGTACAGCTGATGCGGCCGCGATGGCGGTTGCCGACGGGAACTGGCGAGCGCGTGTTGAATGCCGCGCACGCATTGCCAGACGAGTCGAGAATGGCCCGGTACACCGCAGGAAGCCTGAAGGCCCCAACTTGTACTGTTTTTTTATAAAGGGGGGGTTTGGATGGGCGGGCGCGGGGTGTGCGCCGCATCCCATTCCTGCCAAGCATTTTGCGACGTGGACGACAGGACGTCCATGCTGAGAGGAAAAACGTTGGTGCGCGGCGCCGAGGCGAGAGCGACATGTCACCCCTTCGCGCGGGGTGTGCACCGCGTCCCATTCCTGCCACGCATTTTGCGACGTGACGACAGCACGACCATGTTGACAAGAAAAACAAAAACTGTGTATTGTCTTTTGCAGATTAGAATGGGACGGATTGGATGGGCGGGCGCGGGGTGTGCGCCGCGTCCCATTCCTGCTATGCATTTTGCGACGTGGACGACAGGACGTCCATGCGACGGTGCCAATGACGGCGACGACTCTAGAAGGATTTGAGCATGCGCTCGCGGCGACGCGCGCGCATGTCGCCCGCGTGGTATTTTTTGCACAGGATTCGCGGCCTGGGTGCATGACAGAGCATCGCGAGTGCACCGCGCGATGACGTGAAATCGCTGGATTTGACAGAATTCTTAAGATTCCTATGGTTTTCCTATGATTTCAGCAAGAGAGCCGGGCAGGAAAATTGTAGAATTTTTGTGAAAAAACATTGGGTTTTTGATGTTTTTATGTTGAAATGCTTGCAAACACACGGTGTTCGGTAGGATTCTGACATGAACGCGCGCGTGTGCTCTTTGTGGTATTTTTTGCAATGGATTATCGCCGTGGACGACAGGACGTCCATGTCGAGAGGAAAAAATAAGAAAAATGTTGATTTTGTATTGTTTTTTACAGGTTAGGATGGGACCACCCGGATGCGGCCCCTATGGCCGGCCTGAGGGGGGAGTAGGAGTATATTCTAATAAGGAATAAGGATAGGAGTAGGAGTAGAGTAGTAGTAGTAGTAGTAGTAGTAGTAGTAGTAGTAGTAGTAGTAGTAGTAGTAGTAGTAGTAGTAGTAGTAGTAGTAGTAGTAGTAGTAGTAGTAGTAGTAGTAGTAGTAGTAGTAGTAGTAGTAGTAGTAGTAGTAGTAGGTAGTAGTAGTAGTAGTAGTAGTAGTAGTAGTCGTAGTAGTAGTAGTAGTAGTAGTAGTAGTAGGTAGTCGTAGTCGTCGTAGGAGTAGGAGTAGTAGTAGTAGTAGTAGTAGTAGTAGTAGTAGTAGTAGTAGTAGTAGTAGTAGTAGTAGTAGTAGTAGTAGTAGTAGTAGTAGTAGTAGTAGTAGTAGTAGTAGTAGTAGTAGTAGTAGTAGTAGTAGTAGTAGTAGTAGTAGTAGTAGTAGTAGTAGTAGTAGTAGTAGTAGTAGTAGTAGTAGTAGTAGTAGTAGCGTTCGCAGGAGTAGTAGTGGTAGTAGTAGTAGCAGTAGTGGTAGTAGCAGTAGTCGTAGAAGGAGTAGTCGTAGTATTCATATTAGGCGTAGGTGGGTCGGTGTATTGGTGGGTCGGTAGTGGTTGTCTTCGTCGTATACCGTAGTGGTAGGAGAAGAAGCCGTAGTCGAAGTTGTCGTCGGGGTCGTAGTCGCATCAGTAGTCTTAGCCGAAGTCGTAGTCGTGTTCGTAGCCCGAATCGTAGTTGTAGGGGTCGTGATTGTAATCGTCGTGGTGCGAATCGTAGTCGTATTATTGGCGGTGGTCGTGGCAGGCGTACACGTAGCCGGATTACGGGTCATCCTCGAGCGCGTTTGCGCGTCATTTTCGTGTTGTGTGGGTACGGTAGCGGCATCTTCGTGCTCAGTGCCTTTATGCCAAGCAAGATTTGTCCCACGCCTCAGTTTCGATAATTCAGGGTTCCTCTTGGTTTTTCCGGAGCCCATTATGTTCCTGAGTTCTCCGCTTAGGGCTTAGGAATGCTGTGACGCTCTTGTGGGAGCGCTGCACGGATAGTATATCGCTGCCGTCGGCCAATCCCACCAGCGCCCCTGTGTTGTAGGTCAGAGGCCTCGGGGATGCATGCCGGAATCCCCTGGGAGGCTGGATTCGGTTTTGGTGTCTTCTGAGCCTTTTCGGAGGTCTTTTGGGAATGTCTTGGGACCTGATTTGGGCCTCTGAGAGGATTGTGGAGCTTGCGGAAAGCCTCTTGGAGGCCTGCTGGCTATCTCTGAGGGGCATCTCGGGGCGAAAGGCTCGAAAGTTTGATTCGTGCTCCTTGGGGCCTTTCGTGAGCCCTCTTGGGCCGTGTTGGGGGCCTTTCGGGCCGTTGTGGGTCCAGCTTGGGCCGTCTTTGGGCGCTGTTTGGGCCCTTTCTTGGGCCGCCTTGGGGCAATGTTTGAGGCTTGAGTGCCGAAAACACGAAAGGGCGAGGACACTAGCATCTACCAGAAACCTCCAGAAACTCATTGAGTTTGACATCTCGGGGCCTCTTCGGGGGTCCTCTTGGATCGTCCTTTGAGCGTCTTGGGGGCATCATGGAATCTTTGTTGGCCACCTTGGGCGTTTTGAAGCGATTCTGGCCACCCGGGGCCAATTTGCACCGTTTTGGCAGCATCTTGGGGCCCTGCTGACCCATGTCACGCGGGAATGCCGGGAAGGATTGGGATTTGGGGGCCCATATGTGTTTTTTTGCATTTTCCAATACTGAGTGGACCGTATAGAGAACTCTCGAAGCCTTGGGAGCACTCCGTTTCGTGCCTCGAGGCACGGTGGCGGGTAATAGTACGATAGGGGTGCTAGAACAATGATATGGGAACGCTACAGGAATACCCCTGTAAAGGGGTACTATTACATGCGACAGGACTGTATAGGAGTACTGAATAAATTTGTGTGTGTGTACAATAGTGTGAGAATTCGCGCACGTCCGTAGATGAGCATGTTTACATATGTGTATGCGGTCCGCCGTTGGGTTTTTGTTTTCCACGTACGTGTCTGCGAATCTCATCTGCGATGTGTCACGGCGATTTTGAAAGATTGCGAAATCGACGCGCGACGCTTCCTATGACAAGCTGACCAGCATTTCGCTCTTGCACCGTGCTCTGCTGGGAAAGAACCCAGTTCGCCAGAGTCAAACAAAAATCAGTTCGCCAGGAAAACAGAGAAGAAGGCCTAAGTGTTCCCCCCTTCGATTTCTTCCACCTCCCCGTCTTGCCAAGGCCGGCGGGTGCTCGCGGTTCGAGGGTTTTGCCTTTCCCTGGGGAGGGGGAAAAGGGTCCTCCCAGTTTCGGAGGGGCCCCTTGCTTCGTTTGTCTGCCAGGTGCCCGTGAAACGCGCCCCCTCCAAAACATTGGCCCTGGCTCCCGGACCCTCCTCCTCCTCATCATCTTCGTCCTCCGCCCATCAGCCTCAAGGTCCGATGCCCCATCAGGAACACATTTGCTGAACCTCACCTGGCAGACACTGGCGGGCTGCAGACACCAGGGAGTCTTTGGCTCCCCAATCTCTCACAGACACCTCTCACGGGCCGACAAATCTGCCCCCACACAAAATTGAGACGCATCTTCCCAGGCCGCCCCTCTGGCTAGCGAGTCCAAGGAGGGGCGTATTTGTGTGTGCGTGTGTGGATATGGTGGCCGGGGCCATGGCCCCCTTTTCCTTCTCGGGGGTGGACAGACCTCCTACCTTGACACGTCGATTAAGGAATTGGCCGTTTTCGCTTCGCGAGAGGGCGTCGCCGCCGTTATTTTTGCGGGTTCGGGTCCGTCGGTTTCGGCCCTAGGCCGTTTTCAATAAGGGGAGGTTTACTAAAAGGAGGTTTGTTCACCGCCGACCTTTTTCTCCCTCCACACCCGCTGGTCCCCACACCCGTCCGCACGTGACGCGCACCCCAGCCCCTCTTCCTGGCCCCCCCTCCCCCTGAAACATGGCAAAGAATGGCATCACCGCGAAAGACCAAGACCGACGCCCCAGTCAATCTTTCTGCGCCCTCTGTCCAGCCGGATCGCACTGCGCGGGCCCCAGGGGGCCGAGGCTTGGCGAGAGCGCTCGTCGCGAGGAAGCTGCAGCGCCAGGCTCCTACGGGTCTTCGCCCCCTCCCCCCCAATTGGGCCGCTCCCACTGCTCCAGACGTGGGCGGCATGCGACATCCAGCCCCGAGCCAAACCTCCCGGTCGCTTCGCGAGGTCGCCGCGGCGATCATGGCGGCCACACATCGGGTCGTGCTCCCCGCCCGCCCCCCCCCTTTTCTGCGATGCAGCCGTGGCTCCTAGCTGGCAGACTATATAGCGACAGGGAATCGCTGACTTATGCACAGCCGGGGCCCTTCTATTTTTTTGGGCCCCGGGGACCAATCGGGCCTGATCCATGCCAGACCCCAGGACTGAGCTGGACTCCGCTGGAGGAGCGGGGTTTTGAGCCAGTTTCGGTAGGAAAATGCCGGATTCGGCGAGCTTTCGACGATAAACCAGCGCCCGTGACGAGTTGCACCTCTCAAGAGTTGCATCCCAAAGGGGGACAAGGAGGGAGGAGGGAAGGAGGGAGGGAGGCACCGAGGGAGGACTCCCACGTGGGAGTCCTCAAGTCCCCCTCCCCCCCCCGCCCCCCCCGCGCGCCGCTCCCCCCCGGGCGGCGCGCCGTTCCGCCCTCCCCCCCTCCCCTCTCGGGCCCCCCTCGGCCTCCCGGCAGGCCCCCCGAGCGCGCCGTTGCGGCCGAGATGGCCAGCAGGACCCGGCTTCGCCCTCGCCGCCACCTTCGTCGCCGCCGCCGCCGCCGCGGCCCGGCGAGCTCGGGTCCAGGACGAGAGCACACTCGAACGGTGAAAATTGCCGCGGCACGACCTGCCAGCCGCCACGAATGTCCCAAACTGCGACGCCGACGTCGGTCGTCGCAGTCGCCGCCGCAGGCGTCGCCACCGTCGCTTCTGTTGTCCTCGTCCTGCCCCGTCCTTGTCGTCGCGCTCCCGTTGGCGTCATCGTTTCCTGCTTGTCCTTTCCATCCTTCCGCTTGCACTCCCGCCTCCTCCCTCCAGTCCTGGGGTGGCGGGGGCGCCGCGTCCACGACGGATGCCGGTGCCCCCTGGCGCTTTTGAGTCGGGCCCCCATCCTCTCCTCCTCCTCCTCCTCCTCCTCCTCCTCCTCCTCCTCCTTCTCCTTCTCCTTCTCCTTCTCCTCCTCCTCCTCCTCCTCCTCCTCCTCCTTCTCCTTCTCCTCCTCCTCCGTCTCCTCCTCATCATCAGCAGCATCATCATCAGCATCATCATCCTTTCCCGCCCCCTAGTCAATCCTGCAAACTCGTGCTTGGCCGATTTCGGGTGGCTGCCGGACGATCTCGTGCTGTGCGACGGCTCATGCCGACCGCTGGTTGATGCGCTTCAGTCGTGGGGTGGGAGGCCGCTCTGTTCCCGATGGAGCCGTTTCATCGTGAGCTCATCCTCGGCAGACTCCGGGCGGCTGCCAGGCGGTCTCGTGCTGTGCCACGGCTCGCGCCTGTCGCTGGCTGAGCCGCCTCAGCCGTGGGGCGGGGGAATCTCGACGCGCCAGGGGAGCGCCTCCTCCTCCCCCCCCCTGCTCCTCCTCCTCCTCCTCCTTCGCCTCCTTCCTCTTCACTCCCCCCCCCACTGACCTCTTCGCTCTTCCCCCCCCACTGACCCCGCCTTCCCACCTCGCCCCCCTGCTCCTCCTCCTCCTCCTTCGCCTCCTCCTTCCTCTTCGCTCCCCCCCCCCCACTGACCTCTTTACTCCCCTCCCCCCCCACTGACCCCGCCTTCCCACCTCCCTGACAGTCAGGGCGCCGAAATATGAGGACCGCTCGGGGGCTGGGGCGGGGCCCCCGGGGTGTTTCGAGTCGTGATGTCGCACCTGTCTGCGGCCTGGGCCCGCCGTTGCGAGCAGAGGGCCCAGTGGTTTTTCTGCTATGATTAAGGAGGGGAAAAAACACACAGACACAATTAATCTTCGATCCCCAGAAAAGATGGGAAAATATGGGAAGTGGGGGGGAAGACAGAACCCCAGAAAATATAGGAAAATATGGGGAATCTTTTTATTTGTGTGTATTGATTTGTGTGTCCCAGTTCCCCTTCAATGATGCCTGCCTTGTGGCAGCACGGTGGCGGCAGTCCCCCCGCTCTCCGCGAGCCTTCGCGCCCGCGGGCCACACGAGGGGTCCAAAATGGGGCCCCGGGAGCCGGCCCGGCCGCCGTGCTCTCGCGGGGCCGTCCTCCTGGACCCTCGCGCCGGAATCGTAAGACATGCAGAAGGAGAGCGTGATTCCCGAGTGTCGAGGGCGCCGCACGTGAATAAGTTGTCAAGATGTCCCACGCGGCAGTGCGGCTCCTGTAAGAAGTGTGAGAAGTCCCGAGCGAGAGCGTCCCGCCTCGCCCTTCGCAGCGTGCGCGCGCGCGGCAGGGACCTCGTTCCCAGATGCGAGGGGGAGCTTCCAGCGAGGCGCTCCCGGTGTCTTTCGGTGGAGGGGGGCGGCGGCGAGCCAGACGCCCTCTCGGCGTGGAGAAGATCACGGCGGGAGGCTTTTCTCGCAGTGCTGGGCCTCCTGGGGAGCCCTTACGGGGCCTCGGGATTCTGCAGCCATTATTCAGGATGAGACACCGGTCCCTTAGAATGGGTCGAGACCTTTGGGGGTCGACGTCGTGAACAATTGCCGAAGTCGGTGGTCTGGAGAGGAAGGAGGAGGAGCAGGAGCAGGAGCAGGAGACCGAAGAGGAGTTAACCCAATGGCCGTTGGAGTCCTGGGGGAGGGAGATCCGCAGTCTCCTCCCCTTGCACATTCTGGGCAGCGGGCCCCGTGATCGGGGAAGAAGCGAGCTCCCCGCACGGCTAGAACTGGCACGCATCACCTCATTATTCCCCCCTCCCCGGCCCACGTACCTGTAGGGGGGTGCTGTGCCTCCGTCCTCCTGTCCTCCCCCCTCCATGGAAGACCCGCCAACCGGCGTGGGTGCGGCGCGTCTCGGGGCCGCTGGCTTGCCCACCGCGCGAGGCGCGGGCGCCGCAAGCCTCGGATGCTGGGGTCGCTTCCGTATAAAGGCGTTGGAAGAGATGACCAGATCATCCGGATCATCGTGCATGTCGAGCGTCCTTATTACACAGTCGTGCACCCTATCCTCCCAACCCCATCCTCCCAACCCGGTGATTGTCTTTCTGGGCAAGGCGATCTTCGATGCCCGGGGCAGGGGCCGGGCGGCAGCGGCCAGAGGCCTCCGCGGACCAATGGGGACTTGCGGCGAGCCGCGGTTGGCAGCCGAAGCGGCGCGCACGCCTCCCGTCAAACTTCTGGTCGGCGCTGTGGCAGATTCGACCTCCAGTGGCCCTTGCTCGAAAATTACGTTACAGTCGGGGCACTGAGGAAGGAACCATTTTCGTTGGGGAGGGGCTCGGTGTTCCTTAGTTGTTTTGCAGTTCGCCTTTGGTTTTGCTTAGGGCTTCGATGGGAAATCGAAGTTTAACTTATGGGGAAAAGAGGCATCGTTCATTAATTAGGGTTCCTTAGGTAAACGCCCCTGCTGTACAACTAGTGTCGCGCCCCTGTGTTCCGACGGGCTCGCGCTTGCGCGTCGGCCCGTGGCCGAACTCCCCAGAAACACGCCGAGCAGCTACGTCTTGGTATCGTGCGGCATACGACGGATCAGCGTTCCGCCACGTGAGACTGCAGTATTGTGGACGTTTGATCTGCATGGTGCAGCATATGATCGCGCAGCATAGACATAGATGGCGCGGTGCACGCGAGATCAATATGGCGCAGAATGCCGCCTGGGAATTCTGAAACGCCGCGTCAAGCGGTCGGCCGCCGAGTGGGTAATGTGGAAAGGCAGCCGGTGCCTCAAAGTGCGGGCTGATGCAGCCGAGCGCGGGCGAGCGCCTGGCCGCTTGCAGGCCCTTGCTGACTTCCAGGACCTGGTGCAGGCGAGTGCGGGCGGGGGCCTCGAAATCGGAGGTTCTCGCCGGCCTGCAGCGTCAACTGCCCTTTTGCTCAAGAGGAGAGCGGCAAGGGGCTGCTCCTTGCTCACGAGGAGAACGGCAAGGGGCCACACTAAGCCCATTTGGCCTCTGGCGATCTGGGCCTGCGATCCGATCGATCGGTCGGGTTCGATCGGCGCCTGCCGCCCGATCGATCCCGCCTCGCAGGCCGATCGCGAGGCCGGGCTCAGCGCGCCGCGGATCGGCGATTCGCCGCCTCCGCGGCCGCGCCCTGGCCTCTGGCGGCTGCCGCGCGCCTTCGGCGCGCCCTGGAGATGCCCGACGCCCCAGGAGCCCGCCTGGCACAGGCGGCAGAGAGAACGCCGAGCCTCTGCACGAGCTCTTCTTCGTGTCGTGAAGGCGGCCGACCTCCTCAGCGGCCACCACTCCGCGCAGCAGCACCAGCGCCCCCAGCAGCACGTGCTGCAGGACTTCGAGACCAGCGCGATGGCAGCCAACGCCAAGTCTCACGGTCATCCAGTGGGCGCCAAGCCGTGGCCATGGAGGTCAAGCACACCAGCATCTGGCTCCTCTCACCGCCGACACCACGGAGGGCACGGACAGCAGCAGCCACGGTACCAGCCCCAGCACAACCAGCACCACCACACCTCCTACCACGACGAGGACCGACAGCAACACAACTACGCCCAGCATCAGCAGCAGTATCAGTACGATAGCACCACAGCGAGAACGAAGCGGCCTCCCTCGAGACGACGCCGCCTGGCCCCCGAGGATACCACCAACGACCACCGACATCTACAAAAGATGACGAAACGACAGTTGGAGGTCACTGACAAGGTAATGCCCGCCTTGCTTTCGGATGCCAAGGGACATGAAAGTTTTTCTCTCCCTCCCGACGAGCCAGACATACGTCGGGTCTGGCACGCGACCAAGGTGGCGAGGATGGCACGTCTTGCCGACCAAGTCCTCGGAGCCAGGCAAGCTCAAGTTGACCCAACCCGCCTGATCGAGGAGCTGGCCATAGTCAAGACCATGCTACATCTATTGGACACGCCGACGGCTCGCATCGCTCAATATAGGTCTCAAGTGGAGTCACGGATCCAGAGACAACAGATCGTCGAGAGCCAGCTTCACGACCTCAATAAGGAGCACGACGAGATCAAGCGCGAGATCGCATCCCTCAAGGCACTCATCTCCGAGGCCAAACAGCATCGAGAACATGCGGACCTTTCGGAAGACAGTTGTGACGGGGACGGAGAAGATGACGCGCGCCACCGTGTCAGGGGCAAAACACCACACCCTGAGGGACGACAGCGACCACCAGTTCGTCAACCTGCGTCCGAGCCAGCGCCTGCTTCGACTACCAACGACGACAGCGACCTGCGGAAACTCATTGACGTGCTGACGAGGAGAGTGGATGAGCAGCAGCGCAACCACGGGATACACCAACACCATCTGGCGTTTCTCCATCATGAACGTGCCGAATCTGATCAACACGAAGCACAGCGTCAACTGCAGACCGAGCAGATTCAGGAGCTTTCGCAACATCTACAACACTGCCAGGAACAGTTTCAGCAAGCACAACTCCAGCAGAGACAGTCGTACTACGACGAGATCCAAGTCTTCCGACGGCGCGAGGAGCGGCTCCGACACGAGGCTCGCGAATCCATCACGGAGAACATGGCTCACTACCAGCGGAAGGAGGCCTACCTGCGCGACCAGCTCAAGGAGGAGGAGTCAGCGCACCTCGCCACTTTCATCACCCAGAGGAAGCAAGAGGAAGAGACTTTCCGACACCAGCTACACGAGAACGCCGAGATCATGGTCCAACAATATCAACAACGCTGCCACGAACAACAGCAACGTCTTCTCTCCGAGAAAGCTCAGGCTCAGCAGGACATCAGCAACATCGCGAGGCTTGAACAGAACCAGCTTCAGGATGCCAAGGAGCTACTTTTGGAGGAGTTCGGACAGGTCCAGGCTCAGAAGTACCGCACTTTGACGGCCCAGAGCGAGTACAACAGCGAGATCGACAGGCTTCGAGGCACTTCCCGTGACATACAGCGCTTCGAGAACGAACTCCAGGAGCAGCACCAACTCCAACTACAGGAGCACCTTCAGCAACACAGACAGGAGCGCGAGCGACTGCACTGCGAACTACAGCAAGCCCACGAGTTCGGCACCAGCATCGACGTGGACATCCTCAGGGAGCTCGACACACAACTCCAAGAACGAGACGAGGAAGACGCACGACTGCAAGCCCAAGCAGACGCTGAACAAGCACATGCCGACCAACAGATTCAAGCGGCACTCGACCTGCTGACCCCACCTTCTACCTCCGAGGACTCGGGCTATCAACTCTACCTCAGAAACCGCGGCAGCAGCAGCGGTGGACAGCACAGCAGCAGCGGACAGCGCGGCAGCACACCACCACCACGACCGACACCTGCGACGCCAACCGCTACTCCGACCGCGCGACGCCCATGCCACGACGCCGACGACGCCAGCGTGCACACTCCAATCCCAGCCGACGACGACGACCTTTGCAGCCCAACCCCTGTTGCGAGCGACGCATATCCCTTCCCTGCCCCTACGCCATTACCTACCCCCGCCTCGCATACGCCGATTCCCACCGAGCAGCCTACGCCCATCGACTTCCACCCACCCGACCCGCAGAATGACCGACCCAGCTCAGCGCCACCACCACGCACCAGAAGGACAGACTCAACTCGGCACACCCACCCATCCACTACTCTTCTCATTGACATCACATCCGACGACGACGCACCACCACCTTCCACCCCAGTGCGCATTCCACTAGCCGACATATCCCCTACCGCACCGATGCAGCCACTCCTACCACCACCCCGCTTCCACCTCGCCACGCCCGACCGCGCCACCTCTGCTCCTCCACCCCGCACCGCTCTCCGAAAAAACGGATCATCTAGCCGAGCGGCCAAGCCCAAGAAAGTCCGTATCTGCGACATCGGAGACGGCTTCACAGACCCAGGAGACCGTGTGCCAGCCTTCCTCTACGACGAGGAAGCCCCTGCGGTCAACTCACCAAAAAACTAACGAGGCCCTCGCCCCCTGGGGGGCAACTGGCCCAGGGGGAGCGGCCCAGCATCATACCAGAAGACTGCCAGCGCAACGACGGCACTTCCGACTCCTGCAGTGGTTACGCCGACGACGTCACGCGCCGACTATTTGAGCCCCTGGTGAGCTCCGATTCACCATGCGACACTTCACAAGTTTCACCTACCCTCTCATCAGCCAATAGCGGCATGCGCGTTGGGGACAGCGCACCTCCAGATCTTTACGAGCATGGCGACATGTGGGAAATCCACACACCGCCCAACATGCTACAGCCTAGTAGTGGACCGTGGACCATCCCCTCGGCCTCTACCTCTCGCTTGGGGAGCGCGAGAAGGCTGTCTAACACAGATCCCACACTAGAACCACATACGCTAGCTGACCGACCAACTACCGCCACCCAACCTCGACGGCAGCATGTCGACTCACATCCTCCACCAGCGGAAGCCCAGTCACGGTCGTTCCCGACGATGACGACGCCACCGCCTACGCCTCGAGAGGAAGCATCGCTTTGTGAGTACGACACGGGGGGGGCCTCCATTGGGTGCGGCCGTCTGGGGCCAGAACGACCAGAGCCACCAACAAGGCATCGACGCACTAGCCATTTTGGCCAAGATGGCGATCGAGACCGACAATTTTGTGACTCACCGAGCCGGCCATGTACATCAACTTCCTGCCGGCTACAACCTCCCATTTTTGACTCCCTTGACGCTACCCAGATCCCACGCGGACAGACCGACCTGCCAAAGGCGGAGAGCCACGAGGCAATACGGCATGTTCGTTTCTCCCGCGAGGTTCACACCCGCGACCATCAGACCGACAATATCCTCTACCATATCGACTTCGACGAACAGGAGCCCTTACTCCAGCACCTTCGACGACTTCAGGCTCCCAGGCTTACCTTCGACTTTACCGACCGTTGCCACAACGAGGTTTCAGATTACATGGTGCGAACATTTCCATACCGACAGCTTCCACGAGATTCTCGCCTGTATTTATACACCGACGGCTCCAAACACCCACGCCAACATGGTCAAGACGGATGGTCGGTTGTACTCGTCGGAGAAGACGAAGAAGGTTTCTCTTTTCAAGGCGCAATAGTCGGCAAGCACCGCGACTCCACCCTCGTAGAGATACAAAACCTCACGGACAACGAGACCACCTCGACATCCAGCGAGATCACAGCGCTCATCTGGGCGCTCGCCTACATCATCCACAAGGACATCAACCACAGTATCTCGGTCCACTCCGACTCGCTGGGAGCGATCCAACTGGCCAGGATGGAGGCTTTTACTAACCGCGACGCCCACCTCGTGCAGCTACTGGTGATCATGTATTCGCACGTCAAGGAATATGTCGACCTGCGTCACGTTCATGCCCACGAGATGAACCCGTGGAACGAAGTTGCCGACGCCGCGGCCAACTACGCCCGCATCGAGGACTACCCGCACCCACAACCTGAATGGGCTAACATACTCAACGCGTCCCCTCAGCGCAGCTGGGAATTCCTACTTGACGCCGACAACCACACCAAGGACGCTTACCCATCCTTTTCACCTGGGATGCTCAAGGCCCAGCGCATCGATACCACGGCAACGACAGCTCACCTTTCGACACCAGCCAAGTCCACGAAGACCTCGACCGAGATAGATGTCAACATCGCCACCTATAACATTCAGTCAGGGCGCGAACCTGGCCACGGCGCTCGACGACGCAAAGAAAAGATCCACAAGCTCAGAAAGACTATGCTCAACCTGTACATGGAGGACCTCCACCTGATCGGCATCCAGGAAGCCCGCACGCCCTGGGGAGTTCGCAGCGGCAACGACATCACCAGCACGAGTGCGTACGCCTACCACGTCATCTCAGGGGGCCACGATCAGTACAACCTCGGCTGCGAGCTCCACATACTCACCAGCAAGCCGTACGGAAAGGCAGGAGCCAAGGACCTCTACTTCCGCCCCGATCAGTTCACCGTCATCGAGCACAGCCCTCGGCATCTCGTAGTAAGGATCGAAGCTCCAGGCTTTCGACATACAGTCTGCGTCGCCCACGCACCACATTCACGAGCCAAGCCACACGAGAAGGATATCTTCTGGGAGATGATCGAGTGCGCAACTTCTAACCACAATATCAACATCTTCTTCATCGACGCCAACGCCCGAACGGGCAGCTTATGCAGCCAGGCAATCGGCGATCAAGGCTTCAAGCAAAAGGAGGACGACAACGGCGAACGCTTCCACAAGGTCCTGCAAGGCAACTCTCTCATCGCCGCGAATACCTTCAAAAGTGGAGGCCAGGACCACTACACATGGGACTCAGGCAAGGACGTGCACAGACTGGACTACATAGTGGTTGGCCACGAGCTCTTCGACTCCATCTCCTACACGTCCGTAATGTACGGTATCGACACAGAACACGACCACTCACACAAGAACGACCACTTCCCTGTCAAGGCTAACCTCGCCTACACCGTCGAGACCGCCTACCAGCACGGCACGCCCAAGCTCGACATCGCTAAGCTCGACTCCGAGACAGCCAAGAACGACTTTCAACGACGCCTGCAGAAGATCCAACACCCCCCCTGGGAGACCAACCTCAACGACCATACTAAGAGCATCGTCGATCAGATAAAGGACGCAGCCTACGCCAGCTTCAAGAAGCAGCATCATGCTCCCCGCAAGCCCTACATTACCGAGGCCTCCTACGCGCTTCTTCGATTCCGACGCACCCTCCTCAAGACGATCCGCATCGTGAAAAGGAATGGCATTGGCTCCAAGAAATCACGCAGACGGATCCGATACACCGCGCACCTCATCGCAAACCAGTCGGCCTCAGCGTCCCCTGACGACGTCATCCACCTCATGGACATCCCTGGATATACTCAGCTGATGATCAAGACCATCCTCTTCATCAGCCACGCGGACCCCGACCATACCACGGCTCCACACCACGACAGCACCTACTGCACTACCACCTTCACTACTGATCTTTTCGACTCATACATGAGCTTCATCCAAGATACCGACCGCGTTCTCAGAAACCGCCTCGACCACGACCGCGACGCCCACCTCGAGCGCTTCTCCGACAACATGATATTATCAGCCGCAGGGAACGCCCCGCGGCAGGAATGGGCAAACGTGAGGGCCTTACTCACATACGGCGGCCGCACACCTAAGAGAACTCCGACTCCCAAAATACGCCAAGACGATGACGGCGCTCCACTCACGACGCCACAAGCCATTGCGGAGCACGCCCTTCGATACTACGGCAACATCGAGAACGGCATCAACACCGACATCGAAGGCGTCGTCAAGTACTACAACAACAAGACCGCGCACACAAAGCCGATACCCCACATCGACAACGTCCAGACCATCCGCAACCTGACATCCGCCCTGGCAGCCGCCAAGAAAGGCAGACGCGGCGGACCCGACGGGAACACCGACGACATGGCACGAGCAGCGCCGCGCCAGATTGCCCGACTTCTGCACCCCATCATGATGAAGATGCAACTGATGACGACGGAGCCCATTTCGGCGAAGGGCGGTTTCTCCACCCATTTCTCCAAAGGACAAGGACAGCTTCATCTGCAGAAAGCCTACAGGGGCATCCTCCTGAACAACACTATTGGCAAGATCAACAGCAAGTTCCTGAGAGGCCTCTTCCGCGACATCTTACCCGACCTGCTGATGGATACACAATGCGGCGCCGTCCCTCACAAGGCGACTGACTTCATCACTCACACCGCCTACACCTTCTTGGACGACTGCCGTACGCAGGCTCGCACGGGCAGCATCCTCTTCCTGGACTTGAAAGAAGCCTTCCATTCGGTAATCAGGGAGTTCATTTTCCAGCTGCCGACTCAGGAGGACGAGCTCGAAGACGTCATCGACAACATCGAGATTCCCATCTGCCTCCTCCCCTCACTACGACAACGTCTTCGCTGTCCAGCACATCTCAACGCCCACGTCGACGACTCTCACCTCTGCGCCCTCGTTGCCGACCACCACACGGCCAACTGGATGACCGCCAAGGGCACCGACGCATACGTGATCCCTCGCACCAGTACCAGGCCAGGGGTGCCATACTCCGACGCAGCTTTCAACATGCATTTCTCCCTAGTGCTTCAGGCCATCGCCGACGACACCGATGGGGCAGAAGACGGCGAGAGCGGCCACCACATCCGCCCCTGCGACAACCCGCTCTTCTCTACGGCTCCTCATCAAGGCGGCAAGCTGACCAACATGTCCTTCGTCGACGACCTCACTGACTTCAACTCGACCACCCGCCACTCCGACATCATTGACATCACAAGAACTTCAGCCGAACGTCTATGCCGTACAGCCTTTACCTACGGGCTCAAGCCACACCCAGACAAGACCAAGGTCATCATCTCCTTTAACGGGACGGGCTCCAACGTCGCACGCAGCAGGCTCGCACAGCAGAACATTACATCAATCCAGCTGAGCATCATGTCGATTTCGGTCCAGATCACAGACCAGCACCGACTCTTAGGCACCATCCTAACCAACGGCAGCATGGGCCCCGAGGTGCAGAATCGCATGCGACGAACCGACGCTTCGGCACGAGCTCTTGAGAGGCAAATCCTAAGACGTCGACGCCTACCCCGCAAAACGAAGATCAAGTACGTGCACGCCCTCTCGACTGCCTCATTGACCTGCAACCATCACGTCTGGCCAGCACTGACCCAGACTGACCACCAGCGCATCTCCAATGCCTACTCGAAGCCCTATCGCACGGCAGCTGGATTACCCAAAGCTAACTCGCAGCTTCATCATTTCACGGCCACCGAAGTAGTAGCTTACACTGGCATCCCCGACTTCGACCACCACCAGTCTGCTGGACGGCTGCGATACTTACCACGGCTTCTACGACACGCTCCTCAGCAGCTCCTCCAACTGCTTGACAACCAGCGACGGAGAAAGGGCTCATGGACATACATGCTTTTCCAGGACTTCGACTTCCTGCGCACATACCTGGACGACCAGCGCTGGCCCACGGCCAGCAAGCTCGACTCCGACGCTTTTGCATGGGCTCGCACCACGCCGAAGCACTTCACCAACTCCGTCAACCTGGCCGTCACAAACTACATCCGCGCCTCCAAAGACCACGCCCACGCCGACAAGTTGACCAAGGTGCTCAGACCCGACGGTCCCATTGGTGCGGGCCCCACGCCATCACGCGACAACGGCGCCAGCAACTTCATCTGCTACGAGTGTGGAATCGTTACCAAGACCAAGCAGGGCATGGCAATACATATCGGACGTGAACACCGACGACCTGATCATCCGCGAAACTGGGCATCGGGTACATCGTGCAGAATATGCCGCCAGAACTTCCACTCCTTCGCCAAGCTAGTGAAGCATCTAACGACGGTCGCCCGATGCCGACGGTCATGGCACCTGTGGTATTTACAAGGACCTGCCCTCACGGAGGAGGACGTGGCCACCAATCAGGCGATCTACGCGGCCAGCATAGCCGACAACAAACGTAGAGGCCGCCCCGAACTATACCACCCTATCCCTGCCCATGCATCCGACGTCACTCCCTTACCCTCCCTTGACCTATCACCTTCACCACCGCCATTCTTCCCGACTGTACCAGAGCTTACACCACCACCACCAGCCCACTACCCTCGTACACCGACCAGAAACCGATCTCTGCTTTACCTCACCAACACCGATAGACACCCGAACGATCCGCTCGACATTACGGACCAACGACTATGCTACAATGGAATGGTGATGGAACGGGTTACTCTGACCTTCGATGATCTCTACTCTGTCGATCACCCATCCCAGTACGACGTCCTCGACTCGATCCACCAGCACATTCGACAAGGCGTCTTCGCGGGAGTGATGATCAACCTCTCACCCAGCACTTGGATCGACCAAGTCGATGGCGACCCGCACGACAGAACGGCAGCATCTTCCAGAACAACCACGGACCCTTGGGGCAGAGTAAACCTTGGAGGTGAGGCAGCCGAACGTCGACTGATCGCGAACCACCATGCCCGCCTCGCCATCCACACCTTCCATGCTGCTCACGTTGCCGAAGTACCAGCACTACTAGCGCAATCCGCAGCCCCAGCAGGTCCGTCGGTGATGTGGAATACTGAGCTGATGTTCTATGCTACGGAGAATCTTGCTACGAGACGACCGACCATGGCAGACGCCACCAGCAGCCTCTACGCCATCTACTACGGCCTCTCCCAGGAATACGGCAATCCCCTCGACGATTTCGTCACCTCCATTTTGGGCAGCCTGCCCCAGCTTGAGGTCGGACTGCAGCATGCTGATCCGACGACCCGATCTGGCCGTAACAGGGCCCATGATGGTCGAGACAGGCGCCCACAACGGCAAGACGGCCGTTGCGCTCAAGATGGCCGCCAGCCCCATCCTGGACACCCCCTCGAGGGCGAGGGGGGGGAGGACACGGTTCAGGCCTGACCGACCTGGGCCGCCACCCGCGTGCAGGCCGTCATGGGGGTGGTTTCCCTTCCTCCTCAGGCCTTTAATGAGCCCCCTCCTCCCGCTCCATCTTGCCACCCCCATGCGGCCTCTCCCTTATCCTCCATCTTGTCATCCTCTTTCTTCCTTCCTCTGGCCGCTCGTCCCCGAAACTCCTGGGCCCGTTTTTCTCGGTCCTTTTCGGCCCCCGCCCCTCCCCTTTCGAAGCCAATGCGGCTTTCCCTTTGTCCTCCTGGCGGGGGTCTGTGTCGGGGGGTGGCCCCCCCTACGCGCTTTGGGCGCGCGCGCGTAGCTCCGGCCGCGCGGACGGCTGCGTCCGACAGGACATCGAGCCGATAGCGATAGCGATAGCGATAGGGGCCACACTGCGCCGCTCTTGGCGGTGACCTCCCACGCGAGGTGGGTCCAGCAACTTGCGCGCAGTGCCTCGAGCACCGTTGTCGGGGGCGCGACTGGGGCTCAGAATCCAGCAGTGGCGAAGCGTCCTGGCTCGCCTATAGGCCTACCAAACAATGTTCTAAGAACAGTTTCTGGTTTCCACGACATGTTCTCAGAACATTTCTGGCGGAGTCTGTCTTGTTTCATCACGTCGGGTTTAGGTTCTGAGAACCTTGTTCTTGTCCTCAGAGCATTTTGGGGTTCTACGAGCGCGTCGTGGTAGGACTGCAGGAATGCCGGGGCGGTCGGCCCCTGCTCAAGGCCCAGGGAGCCGAGCAGCGTCGTGGCGTCGGCGAGGGACCTCGCCGACAAGCTCGGCGCTATAGAGCGGCCGCCGATCGCGAAGAACGCGCGCGCGCTCCTGGTCAGGGCGGGGCCCGGAGACCCCCTGGGCGCTCGGCGGTCGGTGTCCCGCCCCCCCGGGCCCACCCCCGCCGTCGGCGCCCCGGGCCCTGCGGGCGCAGAGGGGGCTTGGTATCGCTCGGACGTGTGCACTTGTTCTCGGCGGGGATCATTAAGGAGCGTCCTGGATCATCCTGCGAAAAAAAAAAACACGCACGAAACCGAAAACAGCACAGGGAATGGACGTCCGAGCGACGGGGAGGGGGTTGGGGGAGGGGTGGGAGGGCTTCTTAGAAGCACCCCTGCTTCTTAGAAGGCGCGGGCCTTACCCATATAGATGTAAGGCCGGCGCCCTCTAAGAAGCAGCCTCCTCCTAAGAGGCCTTCCCCCCTCCCTCCACCCCCTTGTGCGCGCCGCCAGAGGGGGGCCCCTGAGCTTTCTCACGACCAAGCGGGCAAGCGCGAGCCCATCGGAACGCGGCTCTGTGCTGCGTTCCGATGGGATCGCGCTTGCCCGATCCGATGGGCTCTGCTATGTGCCGATGGACCTTGCCGAGGTCCAATGGGCTAGCGCGGCTCCAGAAACCCTGGACCCCAAAGTGTTTACGTCTCTGTGTTGTTTCCGCAAGCTTCAGCCGGCGGAGCCGCCGCCGTCTTACTTAGGCCTGCATCGACGCATGGGAAAATAATGACGATGACGATGACAATGATGATGACGATGACGACGACACCGATGGCGACGGCGATGACGATGACGATGACGACGATGACGACGGCAACGAGGACGACGACGATGGTGATGATGATGATGATGATGATGATGATGATGATGATGATGATGATGATGATGATGATGATGATGATAATGATGATGATGGTGGTGGTGATGATGATGATCATGGTAATGGAGACTGTGATACTGATGGTGATGATGATGATGATGATGATGGTGTGAATGACTATGATGATGACGATGATGCTGATGCTGATGATGATGATGATGATGATGTGGGTGATGGCGATGAAGATAGTGATCGTGATGGCAATTGTGGAGGTGATGTCGATGGTGATGATGGCAATGGTAATGATGATGATGATGATGATGATGATGATGATGATGATGATGATGATGATGATGATGATGATGATGATGATGATGATGATGATGATGATGATGATGATGATGATGGTTTTGGTGATGCTGATGATGAGGATGACTGATGACGGTGTCAATGATGCAAACGATGATGATGGTGACGAGGATAATGATAATGAGGATGAGGAAGAGGATGAGGAAGAGGAAGAAAGGAAGAGACGCAGTCGGCGACTTGGGACGGCCATTGAACCGAAACTTGGCTTCTGCTCTTCTGGCTCCCCCATCGATCTTTCCTTCACTCCCCCTCCTCGGCGTGGCCATCTGCGTTTTCCTCGTCGTCTTCCTCTTCCTCTTCCTAGTCCTATTCGTCCTCTTCCCCCTGTCCTTCTCCTCCTCCTTCTTCTCCCGAAGGAGGCGGACGCAGATGGGGACGGGAGAGGGGGGAGAAGAAGGAAGACGAAGGGGAACATGCACAGGGGTGATGTGGTGGGACCCAGCGGGAGGATCGAGGGCCACAGGAGCAGAAGCCACGTTTTGGGTTCCAACTGCTGGTCCACACCATGAGGAAGGGGGGTTTGGAAGAATGCGAAGAAGAAGACGAAGAGAAAGACAGAAACTCCCTGAAGCACTCAGATCCGAAAAGGGCTGCTGGGAGCATACCTGGGATGCATCAACGATGCTGCGAGACACCCTCCCGCCCCGAGCCGCTCCTCTCGGGTCCTCCCTTCTCGCACCGCGAGCGAGGTGCCCCGTTGAGAGGCCCACACAACGCACGGGGCCAGCCGCTCGGGCGAGGGCCCCGCTCTGCACACGGAGCTGCCCTCGGCACCCTCCGAGCGTACCGTGCGGCACGCGAGAGGAGGGGCGTGAACACACAGCCCAGCGGGGTGCTCGGCGACGTCTCCGCGCGGTGCGCGACTGCTCACCACGAGCTCTGAGAGGGCCGCCCCCCCCCCCCCCCCTTGCCCCACCCCGTCTGTGCGCCCCGCCCACCTTCGCCTCCTCTTCCCTCCCCTTCTCCTCCCCAGTGGCAGGAGCATGGGCCGCGGGTCCTCCGCCGTGGGCATGATGGAGGGCGCGTTCTTCGTGTCCAGGCCCGCCGCGTCACGGGGGGGAGGCTTCCGGACACCCTAAGGAAAGAGAGGGGCGGGATACGTGTGTGCTATCCTCCTCATCCTCCACCCCTCTTCCTTGTAAGCAGCTCCTCAGGGCGGGCCGGGCGTTTCGCTTGAGATTTCCCTGTTGATGATCTTGACGCTTGAATCCTGCAGCACATTCAGTCATGGAGGGCGTGTAGTTGTCCAAACGAGGTTTTCGCCCTAGCGCCCCGCGCTCTCGTCTTGAGCAAGTGCAGCAGTTTCAGGGAGGAAGGGCGGGCGGTATTCAAACGTGGGGAAAAACACACAAACAACACCGTGGGGAAAAACAGACACATCTGTGTGTGTGTGTTTTGCTTGTTTTTGTGTGTGTGTGTTTCCCCACAGTGTGTGTTTTTCCCCACAGTGTGTGTGTGTGTGTGTTTTTCCCACAGTGTGTGTTTTTTCTCCACTTGCTCTCGACCCAGCGCCGCGCACACTCGTGCTCAGAGCCTGCGACGCCTGCACGGACGGAGGGCGGCTCCTCTTCAAAAGTGAGGGTCTGTCGCTGCAGCGCCGCGCGCACCCGTTCGCGCAGGAGCTTCGAGGGTGCGCGTGGTCGGAGTTACGGAGGAGGAGGAGGAGGACGAAGAGGAGGAGGAGGAGGAGGAGGAGGAGGAGGAGGAGGAGGAGGAGGAGGAGGGGGGAGGAGGAGGGGAGGGTCCACGGGCTAGGGCCGCGGATTCCGAGCGCCCTCTCGGCCTTTCTTTTCCGCGGGCGGACGGCGCGGGTCGTGCAAGAGCTTCGAGGATGCGCGTGGTCGGAGTTACGGAACTGGTGCCCCAGCAAGCGTTGAGACTGCCGTGGCGTAGCCCTCACGTTGATCCGCGGTGTTGCAATCCCAGGATTGGCGTCCTGGCCCGATACAGGACTGTCAGGACGCAACGGCCATGTTGATTCGCGACGCTCAGATCCCAGGAGCGTAATTGAATTTTGGCGCGACTGAGGATTCTCAGATGGTTGTGTTCCAATAGGGCATTCCCCGCAATGGAAAATAAGCGCTTGTAGGGCCCAGTGAGGAGTCAACTTGGAGAGAGTTGTTGTTGTTGCAACATGGTTGATGCGTTTTGGGTGTACACTGGTCCTCCTCATTCTCCTGTTTCTCTTCCTCCTCCTCCTCCTCCTCGGTCGGTCGGTCGTGCGCGGTAAGGAGGGGGAGGCGCACCAGGGGCAAGAGGCGTAACAGACGGGCGTGAGTCCTTACTCGAAATGTCTAGACAAAAGGATGGGGAACCTGGAGCGGATGTCCTGAAGCATGGTGAAACGAATCAGGACACATTAGCCCGCCGGGTAAGCCTTGGCCGCAGCAGTTTCCCAGGTGATATCGCTCACTATTACACAGGGCCCCATCCAGTCATAGTTTGTCGAAGCTGATCCATTGCAGGTAGATGCACACAAAGCAACACGGGTGGTTTCACCACTCTTGCCCCAAAGCGACATTGGTGCAACACATGTTTGGAAACTCCTTGGCGGGCCTCTACCGCACACTCTTTTGGAAGAAACCATATGCTGGGGCAGTCCTGAACTCTCTTGCCCTGGGCGGGATATTCCAGTACGGTAGCTATCCCGTGTACCCAAGCCTTGCAAAGAAACAGCAAAGCCGTGCGTAGGAGTCGGTTGCCTAACTCCATTTGGGAGCCCTCTCTTGTCGTCACATGGCCCAGCCCCCAAAGTTTGTTGGCAAACCGTAGTGGACGGGGAGGCGTAGCAACGCCAGGAGCAGGCTTGTGCCTTGCCACTGACCAAGTCTCACAACGCGAACCCTCTACTACCCCCGCAACTCTCCCCGACCTGAGGGAGTCCAGCCAAAGGTGCACCGACTGGGCCCAAGGGAGGCCCCCCCAAACGGGACAATTGACAGCATCCAAACTGAGAGCGTGAAGTTTCGTGAGGAACCTAGTTTGTAGAGCCCGAAATGATCCTGGAGCAAGTGCTGCCGCGTTGACGTAGCCTTCGACATCTTGAGAACAGGGCCGATTGCTGGTCCTTGGCGCTGCAACCACGAAGGAGAAGCGTGAGAGTCAGACCTGCCCGCCTTTCGGAGTGTGGCTGCTTCGTTCTTCGCCTCCGCACTCGCCTCGTTGAGCTCCTCCTCGCTGGATCGGAACCTGGTGGTTGCCCAAGATTGTCGACACGTCGGCGAATTGCCAAGATGCTTAGCGAGACGGCATACCTGTCGGACATCTCCAAGGAACACCTGGCAACATGTGCCAGAGGTTAGTTATCCTTTTCCTCCTCCTCCTCCTCCTCCTCCATCAGTCTTCCTTAAATATAATCCTGTCGCACCCCGTGGCCGGTCGAAGGGGCAAGCCAGGCGCTTCGCCGGAGATCTCCTCACCAGCTCTGCTCTTGAGGCTTGGCAATGTGCAGCGGCTTCGTGGATGGAGGGCGGGCTGCTTTCAAAGCGTAATTCTCGCTCGTGGGAAAAACATATACACACACACACACACACTGTGGGGAAAAAACACACTGTGGGAAAAAAAACTCAGTGTTTTTTGTGTGTTTTTGTCCCACAGACTCGTGTGTTTGTTTCCCACAATGTGTTTTGTGCCGCGCGCATTGGTGGTAAAACATTGCAAGAGATTCGGGGATTGAGGGCGGGCCGGTTTCAACATGTGGCTCTCGCTTCAGCTTCGCGCAAGGCGCCGCGCACATTCGTTGCGAACGCTTGCAGGAGCTTCACGGATGGAGGGCGGGCCGACTTCGAATTGCGGCTCGCTCTAGCGCCGCGCACATGTTTTCCAGCATTTCGCAAGAGCTTCACGGATGGAGGGCGGCTCCTTTTCAACAAGCGATTCTCGCTTTACCGCTGCGCGCATTCGTCGTTATGCAACCGATTCAAGAGTTTTCAAAGGTAATGTACGAGAAATTGTGCTTTGGCACGATGTCGGGACGCCAGGGCGCAACTGTCACGTTGACTCGCGGTGTTGTACTCCCAGGAATGGTATCCTGGCACGATCCAGGGCTTTCCAGGAGCAACAGTAACGGTGATTCGTGGCGTTGAAGTCCCAGGAATGGCGTTCTAGCACAATTACGGATTATCACAGGCTTGTCTTCCAACGGGACTATTCGAGTGATATTTTTCGTAGGGGCCTCTATAGAGGGAATTAGCAGGGAGGGTTTATTGCAAAATCGCTGGTGAGTCTTAGTTGTACACGTGTCCTCCTCTTTCTCTTCCTCCTCCTGGGTTTCCCATCTCCTCCTATGCATCCTCCTCCTCATCCTCCTTTTCCTCTTGCTCGTTGCTCCTCTTCCTCCTGCTCCTCCTCCTCCTCCGCCTCCCGACGGTGAGCCCTTGCGTCTAAATGACAATCGCCGCACCAGGGGTCGTCTGTTCGATGGGTTTCCCCACGCGGGTGAGGAACACAGCTCCCCCTGTTTCTGGCTGGTCGGCAAGGCAGCGAGGAGGAGCAGGGCGGACCCAGCCAAGGGTGAGCCCCCTCCTCCTGTTGTCTTGTGCCCAGGATGTCCAGGGAGTAAACACACCCCGGACCCACTAGTGGAGCCTGCCAAACTGGCCTGGTCAGTGATGTCCCTGCGTGCGTTTGCTGCAGGGCTTCTCTTGCAGGGACCGTTTATTATGAGGGGCTCCTCGCCCTGTGTCTCCCTCCGCGGCCGCTTTCCCATACATCCGACGACATGATCTGTTTCAATGCGCGGCCCCAGAGGTATCGGGGGTGGACAGAGACCCCACGCTGACACGTCGATTAGTGAATTGTCCGTTTTCGGTTCTCGAGAGGGCGCCGCGGCCGTCATTTCCCAGGCTTGCGCCCGCCAGGTTTGGGCCCGAGGTCGTTTTCGCTAAACCACGTTTTACTAAAGGGGGTTCTGTCCATCCCCGAAGGTAGTTTTCTGGACGGTATCGGCACATGTGCGTGTGAAGGCGGTTGGAAGTTGGTAGGAAAAAACAGGAGGTCGTGGTTTTAGACAAGGGCCACGTGCTGTCATACTCGCGTCCTGCCTCATCCTCCCGGGTGGCGTCCCAGCTCCGCTCTCCCACGACGGCCTCCGGAGGCCGAGCACTCGAGGACACGCGCCCGGACTGCAGAAGCCCCCCCCGCTCGTCGTCGGAGATTCGGGCTCCCTCCTCTCCGTTCGTGTCGGGCTGCTGTTGCCCGACGCCTCGTGCCCAACGCCGCCGCCGCCGACAGGAGGAAGGAGGAGGAGGAGGAGAGGAAGAGGAGGATGAGGAAGAGTATGCGAGTATAGGGAGGAGGAGGAGGAGGAGGAGGAGGAGGAGGAGGAGGAGGAGGAGGAGGAGGAGGAGGAGAGGAGGAGGAGTAGGAGGAGGAGGAGGAGGAGGAGGAGGAGGAGAAGAGGAGGAGGAGGAGGAGGAGGAGAAAGAGGAGGAGAAAGAGGAGGCGGAGCAAGAGGAGTACGTAAGAGGAGGGGGAGGAGGAAGGAGGGGAGGAGGAGGAGGGGAGGGGAGGAGGAGGAGGAGGAGGCGGAGTAAGTGGAGTAAGAGGAGGGGGGAAGGAGGAGGAGGAGGAGGCGGAGGAGGAGGGGGAGCAGGAGGAGCAGGAGGAGGAGGAGGCCCTGCTGCTCGCCCCGCGGGCGTGCGCGGGAGCGTCGGACCGCGGGGAGGACGGAGCTCCTCCAGTGGGCGAACGACCTGCTGCAGGTGTCCCTCACCAAGGCGCGGCGGGTTCCGAGGCTCGGAGCCTCAAGGTTTGTGGAGGACGATCAATGGAGAGGAAGCATGCTGCCAAATAATTTCCAGATATCAGAAGACATGTTTCAAACATGTTAAAACTATAAAAATCATGTTTGAAACAGTTTTAGAAGATGCTTTACACATGTTAAACACATCTTTAACTCAATGATAGGATTGTTAGAGTGTCCATTGGCATGGCATCCACAGCTTCAGGTACTGAGGACCCGGACGCGGCGCGTTTCTCTCTTCTTCTTTTGGGCGGCCCCGTGAGATCCTGGCGTCGCATGTTTGGTCGCAAGATGCGTTTCCGCTGGGCTTCCGGCCCTGGGACCATCGCAGTTCGATCCGGCTCGGAAAATGCCGCAGGAGGATGGGGTTTGGGGTCTGGTCGTGATTCCTCGCGATGTTGCAACTTTTTCGCATCGTCGGATCTGAGGGTCTCGGGTGCGCCGAACAATGAGAGTTAGGACTACAGGGAAGTTTGGGAAAGTGGCCGGGGCCAGCCCCATCCTGTCTGTCCAGCCATGCCCAGTTTCCTTCTGGCTTGTGCAGCCCTGGCGACACCATTCCTACCGTTTCGCCCCCTGCCAATTGTTCCAGCGCTGGCCACTTCCACTGTCATTGGAATTCCAACTCCATTTTTTCAAGCTTCCCTGAAGTTCATGATTGTGGCTATGAAGTATCCGTAGTCGTAGTTGTAGTAGAAGTGGTAGTAATAACAGTAGTAGCAGTAGTAGTGGTGGTCAGCATGGTGTAGGTATGCAATCCGCTTCACAAACAATATAGGATCCCCTAGGATTCCCACAGGATTCCTTCGTATCCCCTCATATTCCCATCGGATTCCCTAGGACTCCTTAGGATTCATATAAGATCCCCTCGGAATCCATAGGATTCCCGTCGGAGTCCTTAGGATCTCCATGGGTCTCCAGGATTCCAGCGTGAGTGCGGGACGCCCACTCATGATCCAGTTTTATCCGTCACGTGCGTGCTGTGCGTTGTTTCTTCTGACAGGGGCGGTTGCCGGGGGGTTGGGGAAGGGTTCGTCCAGTGATAGGGAGCAGTGGTGATCCCTCCCCGAGGGGCAAGAAAGGGGGTCGCAAGGGGAAGAAGCTCTGTACCGCCTGCGCCCACAGGGCGGGTGGGACTCCGCCAGGCGCCGCTGCCGGCCTGGCGACCGCCCCCGCGTGGGGGGGGGAAGGTGGAGCAGTGCGCGAACGGTTGCATCTACTGCCAGGTGGTCGACTCCTGCTACCCAGGTCACGTCTCCGACGTGCCGCTCTCGAGGGGTTGGAGGGCAGGAGCGGGAGGAGGAGGAGTAGGAGGAAGGCAAGCGGGAGGAGGAGGAGGGGGGAGGATTAGGAGGAGGAATAGGTAAATGAGGAGGATAATGATACTGATAATAATATGTAGAGAAGCGGCGAGGAGGGAGGAGGAGAGCGGGAGGAGAGTGGACAACGAAAGGGAGAAGAAGGAGGAGGATGAGGAGGAGGAGGAGGGGGAGGGTCAACGGGAGGAGAAGGAGTATTGGGAGGGGGAGTGATAGGAGGAAGAGGGAGGAGGAAGATGAGCATGGGGAGGAAGATGAGCATGGGGAGTGATAGGAGGGAGGAGGAGAGCGACGAACGGGAGCAGGAAAAGGAGGGAGAGCAGAAGCGAGTATAGACGAGCACGATCAAGTACGGTACGTTCGCGGCGTGCCGACGCGGCGACGACCCGAGCGCGGGCGTTTTCAAGCTTCAACGCCGCCAGTGGGCAGTATGGACAGACCTGGCGATCGAAGAGCCGCCGATTGTTCAAGATTGATAGATCCACGCGGTGCCAGAAACCCAAAATTGGGGTCGTCGGGGTCGTCACGACCCGAACCTGTCGTACACTTTTTGTCGCTGGCGGCGAAACAAAGGCAGTCCGCACCAGCGTGGGGCTAATCGGGGGCAGCGATCGGCAACTTGTCAGGCGTGCAGCAGAGCGAGGAGGAGAAGAGGGATCGAGAGTTTGTCGCACGCACGGATTTCAGCATACGTGGTTTAAAACATTTGCCACTCGAGCGAACCGAAGAGGCAAAGACATCCGAGTGGGCGGGCGCCCGAGGCTTGGCGACGAGCCCGCTTGCATTACACGATTGGCATAACGCCACCTGCAAATATCACAGCAACACGACGTAAACAAACCAATAACAACCGCCCGACCAGCGCAAGACGAGGTAGGAAAAGAAGGGTGAGGAGGGAATTGCACCCGCAGAACTTCGACGCCAGAATTGTCGTCATCCGGGAGGCTCCCGAAACCCGTCGTTCAATACCTTCGGACCTTGTAGATGTCCCGCCGGGATGGCTTCTGGCTGCCAGCACTGTTTTTCTGAGCTTGGGCCGTCAATGTAGCTTTGGGCTTTGATCTGTCGTCCATTCCGCTTACCCGTCCCATTCCCGCGCTTCAGCCTGCTCCGTTTGCTGTTTATGTTTGTGGTCTCTTTTTCTCTCGCTCTCTCTCTCTCTCTCTGTCTCTTTCTTTCTTTCTCTCTCTCTCTCTCTACCTACATCTCGTGTACTCTCTCCCTCTCTTATTCTTCCTCTATTCGCTGGCACTCGAGGGTCGACATAATTGTGGGCGTCTGTATTATCGTTGTGCTTGCCCCTGTTCGTTGTAATTCGTCGTTCCTGCTTACATTTCGTTCTCTCTCCTCATCTGTTATTATCTTAGTGCGGCTAGTTTCTTGCTATGGTATATGAGTGGCCTGGGGATCGTCGCACAACGCCGTTGTACAGTCTCCTCTTCCGCATCTTCGTTTCTTCCCTCTTCATCTTCCCTCTGCTGCCAGCAGTCTGCAGCCCCTCGTCCACGACATCCGCTAGCACGTTTAGCCTGATCACTTTGAACTGCCAGCGCACGTCGAAGACTCATCCTTGACGTGACATTTTATCGTGAGTTGCTTGTGCTGAGCAAGGCGCCCGAACGATTCGTTGTCCTTGTGCGCGCTCACTGCATATCGTCCAAAGGGTGCCCACTGTGCGCTGGTTTCCCTTTTCTAAAACACCAACTCGCTGTGCTCGCACGCAAGCATCGGCCAGGTGCACCGCAGCCTGAGTCACAGCTAGGGATGGGGGGGGGACGGAGCGGAGCTGGACGAGGAAAGGTGAGGAGGAGGAGGAGGAAGAGGACGACAATGGGTCTGAAGGGTTGCGAAAGGGGAGGGAGACAGCGGCAAGAAGGACTGGAGGATGGGGGGGGGAGATGGGGAGAGCGAGGAGGTGGATGACAAGGACGATTGGTCTGAATGGTTGGAGGGGAAAAGGCAGCGGCAGGAGGGACGGTGGATGATAGGGGGAGACGGGGAGAGCGAGGTTGAGGAGAAAGACGACGACGACGATTGGGTTTGAAGGTTTGGGAGGGCGAGGGAGGAATCCGAGCGATGGGGGATGTGGGGGGAGACGGGGAGAGTGAGGAGGAAGAGGAGGAGAGAGGAAGGAAGGGGCAGGCGCGGATTCTCCACCAAACCTAACAGCCTCGACATGCCGGACGGGGCCCCAGGAGGCGGAGAGAAAGAGGTCGGGAGGCGAAGGAGTGCGGACGAGGAAGAGAGGGGGGTGGGGAGGAAGAGGAGGAGGAAGAGGAAAACCTCGAGGAAGAGGAGGAAGAGGAACACGCGGTAAGGGCAAGCAGGGAAAATGAGGAGGAGGAACAGGGGAAGGAGGAGCAGGAGGAGGAGGAGGAGGAGGAGGAGAAGGAAGAAGAAGACGCCCGAGCGATGAAACGCGAGTCCGAACGAACGGAGCCGCGCCAGCGAAACGATATGGAAGGGCGCCCAACGAGGAGAAGGAGGAGGCGGAGGAGGCGGAGGAGGAAAGAGCAGTGGAGGAGGAAGAGGAGGGGGGGGGAAGGAGGAGGCGGAGATTGAAAAGGGGGGATGGCACGCTAGGTTCGCGATGCGCCATATCTGACATCCTATCCTTCCCTCCCTTTCCTTCCAAATGCGCTGATATTTTCGTTATCCGCGGACGCTTTCACAGCTGACCTGGAGCTCGAAAGGATACCTCATCGTGTTATGGGCAATCGGTAAAAGGGGGCTGCGTACATACGGGGGGAAGTGGCGGAACAGCAGGAAGGAAAGAGGAACACAAGAAAGTAACAGGATGAGGACGAGCAGCAGCAGGAATTGGAGTGAAAGGAGCGGGAGGGCCAGGAGAAGGATGAGGACGAGAAGCAGCAGGAACTGGAGTGAAAGGAGCGGGAGGGGCAGGTGAACCAGGGGAAGACGAATGATGGGAAATGAGGGGGTTGGGACAACGATGAAAACGGATTCGGATCCACAAAAAGGGCCCGCGTTGGAGCACAAGCACGAGTCTGACTGGCCGGAGCAACACGCCGATCCTAAACGAGGCCCGCGCTGCAGCGGATTCTGAAACATCGAAAGCACTTGGGGTGTTCTGGGGGGAAGACAAAGAAAAACCACGTGTGGCTAATCCTGTGCGTAAGGAACAGTACGCGGAGAGAGCGGGTCATCTTCCGGACAGGGTCGGGGGAGAGGGGATAGTAGTATCCGTAATGTGCAACTCTGGGGGTGGGGGGTGGGAAGGAAAAGGAGGAGGAGGAGGAGGACGAGGACCAGAGGCGGGAGCGGCAGAAGCGGGCCGTGGGCCACCCTGGCCAGGCACGGTCGGCATGAAGAAGCTCAACTGGATGGCGCGGTGCGCGCCCGCGCTGGGGGGGGAGGAGGCGGACGAGGGAGACGGCGACGAGGCGCGGGGTCGAGGAGGGGGTGAGCAGAACTTCGAAAGTTCTTCGATTCTTCATTTCTAATTCTTCGAAAGTTCTTCGATTATGACATTTCTAATTTTTCTATCCTGGACCTCTTCCTGGCCACTAGGGGTCCAGGAACAGTTAGAAACGAGCACAATTAGAAATGAGCACGATCAGAAATGAACGACGTGTACCTTAACAACAATCGTCGCATCGCCTTAACGCGGGTGCCGGCCACCTCGAAAGATTGGTCAAGGGACATCTCGGAGAGACGAGGTATATGCGTGGCGCCAGAAGGGCTCAGTACGGAAGGGGCTGGTTCCTCCAGTGACACCGCGAAGCAAGCCAGACGCCTCCGCGCTTGCTGCCGCCGAGCAGCGGGGCGCGGGCAAGGAAAGGTTGCCCGAGCGTTGTGTGCGGGAAGTGCGGAAGGGTCGGGGAGCCTCGCCGGGGCCGCAGCTGAAGAGCTCCGCCAGGAGGCACGGCGGAAGGCATTGCAGCTCTCTTTCGCTTGCAGATTCACCGCGTGCATGCTGGTCCTATGCCTGGCGTGGCAATTTCTGGCTGCAGCCGGATGAACCATTCCCACGAACCCCACGCAGAAAAAAAGGTGCTTCCCAAACTTCAAGGTGAGGTGTTACACTAATCGTCCAGAAGGGGATAACTCAATTTGTTGTTTTCGCGGTGGCTAACATGTTTTCGTAGTGTTGTACCGCGACAGCCGTTCAGCTTTCAACTGAAAGTATGGTTGCACAGCTTTGTTCCCTCTCCCGAAGTTGCGCCGTCGCTGTGAATCCGCACTGCCGCGCGCCCGGTGCTCTTTCCCCACGATTTCTTTCACGTGATCCGCACATCCTGTTTGTGTCCTTTCCGTTCGTCACCCGCTTCTTATTTCCTGTGCCCGACCTGCGTCTGTGACCCGCTTGTGGGCCTGCACTCTGAGCCCGCTGCGCACCCGCGTCTTGTTTTCCCCCCTCCGCGCGCCGTGTTCGCTTGGGCGTTATCGTGTTCTCCTGCGTGCGTGTCTGAACATGCTCGCGTTTCTGCAGTTTGCTGTGTCTCGTGAGGGGCAGTCTGTTTCTGCATTCGGTGAACAGGTTCCGTGGATATCTTGGAATCCGAAGCCATGTGCTTGTTAGGTATTCCAGCATCACACTGGCTGTTGTATGGTTGTGCCACGAAGCCGCCGATGTGCACACATGCACGATATTGCCGCTGTTCTCGCACGGATGTGGCGCTTGTCCCTGCTTTCTTATAGTGGTTACGTGCACCGAGAAGATATGTTTCTTTCTCGCACGCCTTCGATCACTGCGAATTTCGCATGGGATATGACAGAAACGATGCCATCCGTAACGGCGCCCTAGTCACGTCAGTCCCGATCAGTCGCGCCAGAGAGATCCATCGTCCCCAGAACATTCGGGCGTTCCTCGCGTTCTCCCCCCGTTTCTCTTGCTGTTGCTCTTCCGCCCCCCCTCGTCCGCTTCCCCCACCTGCCTTCAGCTCAGCAACAAGGGGTGCAAGGCGACGGGAAGCATCGACAGGAGTAAAATGGAGAATCTGTTTCTTTGGGGGTGGGAGCAGGAGCAGAAGAAGGGACAGGACGAGGAGCAGGGGGAGGCGGCGGGAGCGGCGCAGGAGGAGGACGGCGCAGCCAGTCTTGCTGCCCTGGGCCCCTGGGCCTTTGAACCCCAAGAGGCCAGGTGCGGCCGCGTTTTATTGGCGCTTCCCCCCCCCCCATCCGCGTCTTCCGTCCCTGTCGCCCCCTCCCCTCCCGTTCCCTCCCCTGCGCAGGCCCCTCTCTTGCCCATCCCCCCCCTTTGGCCACCCCCCGGGCCACGGCTGGATGACCTATTCCCAAACGGAAAACCCGCAGCAGCAGGAGCCGGCGGCCAGTGAAATAGCCGCCCGGAGGGGGGGACAGATTCGATGGTTTCCGCGGCGGCAGACATGCGTCCGGTGCGTTGTGCCGCTGCGGCCGCTCGGCTTCCAACCGGCAATGTAGTTCCGCAGTTCTGTTCCCAAACATCTCGCGAAGTTGCGCCGTCGCCTGCGATCCGCATTGCCGCGTGCCCGTTGCGCTTTTGTATCCCACGCCTCCTTCCTCCATTTCCCCGCCCCCTTCTGTTGCCCCCTTCCGTTCCTGGCCCCCGCCTTGCTTTTCGCGCGCCCGACCGGCATCTGCTGGGCCCGCGCGCCGCACCCGCAGCGCGCCCGCGTGTTCACTTCGCCCCGCTCCGAGCTGGCCGCGTTCCGTCTTCGCTGGAGTTCCCCTGCCTCTAGCCATCATGTCGCGTTGGGTCCTGGATTTGAGTCCGCGGCGCCCCGCGTTCACGCTTCCCCCCCTCTCTCCTTCTCCCCCCTTTCTATCCCTGCCCCTGCCTCTCCGCATGCTCTCATCGCCGCCGCCATCCTTCCCATCGTGGTCGTCGCCATCACCATCAGCTTGATTGCCGCCGCCATTCTCGCCATCGCCGCCACCATCGGCCACGCTTCGGCGCGTCCCTCGCACGTTCCGCGGCCCCGCAGAGGGCTCCGCCTGAGGCCCACCGCGTGTTCATTGTGGCGTATTCTCCATACGCTATGTGGCCCCAGCCATCCTGTGGCCCCAGCCTTGTTTTTAAGAAGTGGCAGCGCCCCGCGTTCCCCGTCACTACTCTTCCCCCTCCCCCCTCGCCCCGCTCCCCATCCTTGCCTCTGCCCTCCGCGCGACCATTCCGGCGCACCCCTTCGTGCGCTTCGTGGCCCCATGGGGAGTTCCACCCAGGGCCCCAGCGGCAGTGTTCGCATGCATGCTCCAGCCCAGTACCTCCCACGTGCCGTGGCCTCCTCGGGAGGTCCACCCGAGGCCACAGCGGCAGAAGGCACGCGCGTCTCCCCCGCCTATTGCTTCTTGAACGACCTCCAGCCTTCTGCGAAGTTTCTTAGGAGCCTTGCCACCCTTTGGGAAGGCTTGCCTCTGTCACTTCCCCCTCTCGGCGCGCCGCCGAAGATGGCATCGAGGTGAGCCAGCAGCGCACTTTGCGAGTAAAGCTGAAGCTCTGGGAGGCGAGGGGACAGGCTTCGGCATCGGCGCATCGAGTGGTAAGGAGATGGGTAGTGGAACCCATTTTGCGCCGATGCGATTTGTGGCTTGCAGCACTGGCGTTGCAAGCAGGTGTTTTGACGTTCGCCCTGCGCATGCGTTTGGTCACCAGCTGATTGACGTGTTCTGTGCGGCGGTGTCAGCGGCAGCGCGTAATGTCTAAAGCAGCACAAAGGAGACAGCATACTGTTTGAAGCAACGCTCAACCATCTTCGAGTGGCACCAGGCTTGTGATATGTTCCGACGGGCTATTACAGATTTTCATAACCAAAGCAGGTCATAGTGTTCATGCGCGGGCAAAGTACCGCCATGCTGTTTGATACTAGGGTCCGAGAATGCGCCGTGCGTGGCCTGATTTATCTGTTGTACCTATGCAGGAGGTTTGTTTTTCACCACAGACTGCGACGACGTGCCAGTCACGCGGATGGCGTCGTCCATGATGCTCTGATTCGGTTCCCGGTGCCTCGAGGAACGAGTCTGAAACAGGGGTCGTTCTCATTGATTTCATGGCTCTTCCCTCTTGCCCTCAAGGGGGGTCCAACGAAGGAGCGCTGCGTCTGCAGCGGCCGCCCCGGCCCGAGGGCCGACCACGAGCACGTCCCGAACTACAAGGTGCTGCAGGCCGCCTTCGACAAGAACGGCATCGAGAAGCACATCGAGGTGGAGAAGCTGACGCGCGGCAAGTACCAGGACGGCCCGAAGGGGCGCGAGCGGCGCGGGGGCGGCACGGCTCTCCTGCCCCGCCCCCGTCGATCCTTCTCCTGCCTCCGCTGCCTCCCCCCTCCCTCACCCCCACGGGGTTGATACACCCTGCGAAATGCTCAAGAAATCATGGGTTAAGAAATTCATAGTCTCAGAATTGGAATAAAAACCCAAAGTTTCTATTAATTTTTAGGATTTACATTGAAACAGTAAGAAGACTCGAGACTCTGGCCGAAAACTTCAGTTTTCTTAAGCATCGCCTAAGGTGTACAGTCGGCCAGGAGTAGTAGGTCGACCCTGCCAGCTCAAGGGTACCCTTGTGTTCTGTGCCTCGCGACACGTGCCTGCTAACACTCCTATGGCGACGTGGCCCTCGGAGGGGTCTTGTGTCCTCTCGAGAGTCCTGTCCAATCAAGGCCGACTGTAGGATCGGACTGCACAACTCAACCGGCATAGTAAGGATGAGCGACTCTCCAAGGTCACCCTTGCATCCTTCCCCTTCGGCCCATCCTGGGCCGCTTTCGCTGGTCGCGCCCCGCCCGCAAAGGGTCGACATGGCCTTCCGAGGCCCTTGCATCCTTACCGCGCATCCTTCCTGTACGGGCCGACTGTAGGATCGGACTGCACGGATCTGGCGACGGACACGCAACACGCTGTGCACATGCTTGCCGGCACGCGGCCCCCCCTCGTCGAGGACGCAGCTCCCCCCAGTCCGGTGCCCTCGCTGCGCGCCGGCGACGTGCGGTGCATTCTTTGGTGGCCAAGGGAAGGGGAGCGGGAGGAACGAGGTGGCCTCCTCCCTCCTCCTCCTCCTCCTCCTCCTCCTCCTTCTCCTCCCTCCTCCTCCCTCCTCCTCATCCTCCTCCTCCTCCGCCTCCGCCTCCTCCTCCTCCTCCTCCTCCTCTCCTCTTCTCCTCCTCTCCTCCTCTCTCCTCCTCCTCCGCCTTCTCCTCCTCCTCCTCCTCTTCTCCTCCTCCTCCTCCTCCTCCGCCTTCTCCTCCTCCTCCTCCTCCTCCTCCTCCTCATCCTCCTCCTCCTCCTCCTCCTCCTCCTCCTCCTCCTCCTCCTCCCCCTCTCTGGTGGTCGAGTGATGGGCAGCAAGGGCAGAGCGAGGGCATCTCTTGACCCGTCGTGGGGACCAGCAGGGCCAGCCTGTCCTGGCCGTCTGTGATCTTGGCCGTCTCGGGGGCAATCGTGGGCCCTCTTGTGGGCCATCTTGGACAGTTTGCGCGCGATCTTGTGGCACTCTCGAGGGCCTCGTGCGCTGTCGTCGGGCCATCTTCAAGACCTTCCTGAACCATCTGAGGTTAATAAAAGGCTCTTTCGACATCCGATGTGTTGCGGACGTATCGTGCGAGAGCCCCAGTGTTGGAACACACACAGAGTAGCATTCGCGAGCTCACTCAACATTTCCATGCTCCGACCATGTCTACAGCGCGATTTTCACGTGCAAAAAATGACGATCGTAAGCCATATCTTCCAGCATCTCCGTGATATGAGGATGTCTCAGGCGAAACGCCTGGGCCCTCTTGGGGCCTCATCGGGCTTCTTGGGGGCCTCTTGGAGGCCTGCCGGCGGTCTCGGGGGTCATCTTGGGGGGGAAGGGCTCGACATGTCACTTCGTTCCCTCTCTCGGGCCCCTCTTGGGCTGCTTTAAAGGGCCTCTCGGGCCGTCTTGGCGCCCTCTTGGGCCGTCTTGGGACCCTCTTGTGGGCCTCGTGGGGCCGTCTTGGGGCGATCTTGGAGGTCCTCTTGGTTGGAGCGTCGGAAGCCCGAAAAGGTGAACATGCGGCATACTCATAAACCCGAAGAGCCAAGGGAAAGAGTTCACGATTCTCTACAGCAGAAACAGATGTCTGGGACGAGCGCAAGCTGACACCGACCGTGGTGTTCAAAGTTCTTTGCTCCAAATTACTGTGGCGAGGCATCAAGGACAAGTGCGGTTCCAGACTCGTCTCAGGACGGTTCGACAATTTTTGGTCCTCGGTGAACGTCTTTCGACCGTCTCCCGCGGCATTTCTGGTCAAGATGCGGGCACCCGGACACCACGACTACATGTCTGTGGGCTTGGCAGGAATGCCAACCGGGTTTCCAGAGGACTTTGTGTCTTTGCGGCCCTCTTGGATGGATGGCAGGGCGGCAGAGGCATTCAGACGTGCGATCATGCACCGTTACACATTCTCCCCATTCCCTGCCAGGATAAGGGGGATGAGGGGGAGTTGGGCATGAGCACGGGTGTGTGCGCTATCCCCTCTGAGTGCGCAGCGTGTATCGCAAGTCTTCAGAGGGTTGCCCTCCGGCTACTCCCACGTCGAGTGGGCGTGGGTGCGAGTTACAGGATGTCTCAAGATGTTTTGAAGTTGGTCGAACGACCAGAAAGGTTCGTACATCGAAGCAAGTATAGTCGCCCGCAAGTATAGTCGCCCGCAAGTATGTCGTTGTATGTAGTACACACCTTGGGGGACAGATGGTGAGAAACACACACGTAGCCGTTGACCTCCGCCATCATTGTCCACGCGAGGACAACTTGGAGTTTCTGCAGTGGATGAAGGCGTTCTGGGAGCGCGAGGGCGGCATCGGGAGGGTGGACTATGACCCGGCTCAGGCGTGCAGCCTTCCCTGCAGTTCCATGCGATTGCAGCCTGGAGCCGAAACAGCGCACGATCGCAATTTATGGGGTGTTGAGTGTGTGGGGGGCAGTCTGTGTGGTGCAACCTCTGTGTGGGGTAGGGTGGTGAGCGGGGGGGGGGGGAGGACGGGGCAGCAATCTGCATGTGGCAATGGAATGCAAACCGTACGGGGAAACTTGTATGGTGCAATCTATGGGATGCACTCTGTGTGGGGTGCGATCTCTGTGGTGCAAGTCACCCACCGCCCGACATCCGCGCGTGACCCCCACCCATGCTCGTGCAAACATGCCACCAACCCACCCGGGACCCGTTGACAACCCTAATTGGACCATGGTCTCAGCGAGCGCACGGGCGTGTGGAGCCCAATCGCGCAGACGTCCTGCAGGACGCGACGTGGCGATGCCGAGCTGGCGACGGCGGTGGCAGAGGCGACAACGACGACGATGATGATGATGTTCACGACGACGGTGGGGACGATGTTGACGACGATAAAAGTGATGGTAATGAAGCTGGTGGTGGTGAAATTGACGGTGGCAACGATAACACTGGCGATGACGACAATGGTTTGGGGATGAGCATGAGGAAGCGCACGCGCGCATCATTTTGACCAGGGCGACGACAGTCGACAATGATGACGGCTGCGGTGATGATGTCTACGATGTTGATGCGCACCATGGCGATGACAGTGATGTTGGTGGCGATCGCGGTAACGAGTATGATGATGAGGATGAAGAAGCACCCGCCCGCAGACAATGTCACCTCATATTCTTGGCACGTGTGTATTGGGTAGCCACGTGGGTTTCGTGTGTGTGACCAGGTATGTGTTGAAAGCGTGAGGCACGAACGAGTTCTGCAATGATTTTGAGATGTGTGCGTACGGATAGGCGCGCTCGCGCGTATGGGCCGCCTGGTGTGGCTTGACACGGCCAGCGGGCTCGCGTCGGTTGCGGAACGTTGTCGGCGTGCGCGCGCATGGGGCCCTCATGGCCTCCTTTGACATACGGGCTGAAGCCAGAAGGCTTTCGCGCAGGCGTGTAGCGATTGCGCGCGCGAGGACTCAGGAGACCTCCTCGCGGGCAAAACCGATGGGTCCTGACCGCTTTCGGCTAGCCATAGTTTGAAATGGTTGGGACACACACGCAGTGGTTCTGAATGACTCTGGCATGCGCGCGCGGCGAGGAGCGCATCTGCCCTGCACTGATATCTGGTGCAAGGGAGTTTGTTTGTATCAAAGACGCTGACGGCGAATCACCGCCGCCCCCTGCCTTTTAGGATACACGCCGATGTGGCCAAACGCTTGGGCACAGCTTGGCCACGCTATTGGATCGTGCGTTGGGTCCCCCAGCCATTGTGAAAGCCCCTCGGGAAACACCTGGGGGAGGAAGTGGAGAATGAGGAGAGGGAGGAACAACGAGGATGAGGAGAAGGATAAATCGACCTCTTGGGAGCTTCTTGGGTCCTTCTTGAGGTCTTCTGGGAGCTTCATGTGGGCCTCTTGGAGGCCATTTGGGGGCCTCCATGGGCCTCTTGGGGGCCTTTGGGGGCTTCGTTGGGGACTCTTTGGCAGTCTCACGGCGTTCCTGACCCGTTTTACGCTTTCGGAAGCCGTCGTGGGAGCATCTCTGGGCCGTCTTTTGGCCTTTTTGGGGCGCTTCAGGATCGTCTTGAAGGCCATCTTGGACATTCTCGAGGCCTCTTGGGGTCGTCTTGGGGCCCTGTGGGGGACGTATTGGGAGCCTTGTCCGCTGTCCTGGGGCCTCTCGGGCCGTCGACCGTCGAAAGGCCGTTTTGAAGCAAATGCCCAAATCGTTCAAACATTTATAAATCCATATTTTGTGCATCTTCGGGCCTTCCTGGAGGAACTCTTGGAGGCCAGAGGTTCGAGGATGTCTCAGGCGCAGCACGCCAGTCCACCTCGCCCGCAGCATCTCGGAGCCCCGAATGGCGAGGATATCTCGAGCGGAACGGGCCAGACCACCCTGCGCTAATCTTCTCAGAGCTCAGCGTTGCAAGGATGCCTCAGGGGAAACAGACTGGAGCACCTCTCGCGCAGCATCTCGGAGCTCAGGGGTGCGAAGATGTCTCAAGCAGAACGGGCTGGACCACCTCTCGCGCGGCAGCTCGGAGCCCAGAGTTGCGAGGACGTCTGAAGCGAACCGCGCCAGACCACCCCGAGCGCGGCGCCTCGGAGCGCTGCGTTGCTAGGATGTTTCGAGCGAACCACGCTCGGCCAGCGCACGCGCGGCAGCTCGGAGCCCAGAGTGGCGAGGATGTCTCGAGCGAAAACGGGCCAGGCCACCTTTCGCGCAGCATCTGGAAGCACAGAATCGCAAGGATATATCCTGCGAAACGCGCCGGACCTCTTCGCGAGCGGCACCTCGGAACCCAGAGTTGCGAGTGTTTCTGAGGCAAAACGCGCCAGACGACCTCGCGCGTGGCAGCTCGGATCACAGAATCGCGAGGATGTCTCAGGCGAAACGAGCCAGACCACCTCTCGCGCGGCAGCCTGGAGCGTAGAGTTGCGAGGATGTCTCAGGCGAAACGCGCCCGACCACCTCGCGCGAGGCGTCTCGGAGCTTAGAACTGGGAGGATGTCTCAGGCGCAACGCCCAATCCCGGAAAGCTCAGAAACGAGAGTTGTGAGGATGTCTACGAAGCGGCCCAGACCACCACATGTTCTTGAGGATGTCTCTGCTCGCGCGCCCCTCGATCAGAACCAGGGGTGGACCTATAAGGTGTTTTGGCGATTTCGTGGGCCGTTTTCGTTTCGAATTCGTTTTGCAGCAAAGGCGAATTCAAGACAAAACGAGGAACAACGAAAACACAGCGAACACGAAAAACACTGTTTAGGTCCAGCCCTGATCAGAACCAAACAGCACCCCGTGCAGCAAGCTGTCTGGGAAATCGTGACGTCGGGGGTCGGAGTCCCTCTCTCTCTCTCTCCCCTGCCCTCGCTGGCCCGCCTCGCCCCCGTGAGAAGGCCGAGGGCGTGGGAGGAACAATTACACAGTGTTCATGTCTAAGTATTCGGAAGTTCGTTGATTGTTTTGGGGGCCAAGATCCTCTCATTTCTAAGTCTTCTGTCCCTGGCCTCTTCCTGGCCACCAGGGGGCCAAGAACAATTAGAAACGAGCAGAATTAGAATGGAGCACGATTAAAAATGGACGACGTGTACATAAGCATAAACTTTCGGAGCTCCGCGCGGATCTCCTGGTTCGGAGCCTGGGCCCTCCTAGCGGCGCCTCTCGCCTCCCCCACGCCAGGGAGGGGTCCAGCGCCGATCTTGGAATGCCGCGCGGACCTCTCAGAGTTTCTGCTCGTGCCGTTCTCCGTGCCCCTGCTCCTGAAGCGGCGAGCGACGTTCGTTCCCACACCCCCGCTGCTGCCCCCCAATCTGGACGCCAGGTGCAGCAGGGTTACAGTCGGGGCGCTGAAGAAGGAACCCTTTTTCTTTGGGAGGGGCTCAGTGCTCCTTAGTTGCTCTACAGTTCGCATTTGGGTTATCGATGGGAAATCGAAGCTTAACTTATGGAAGAAAGGGGCCTCGTTCCTTATTTGGGGTTCCTTCGGTCAACGCCCCAACTGTAAGATAAAACCCGAGAAAAAACAAAAAGGTGGCCTCGGAGGCCAGAATCACATCCACGTGCCCGCGCCGGCCCCCTCGTGGGGGTTGGGGCGCGAGAAGGGGCGCATGGATAGACTGCCCCAAGTGCAGCCGCTGCCTCCTCGCCCTGGCCGTCGCAGGCCGTCGCCTCCCCCCCCGCGGCCCCTCGGCAGGCGCGCGAGGGCAAGGCCCTGCCGCCGTGGGCGCGCCCCCTCGACGCCTCCGGAGGCGCCCGCGCCGCGGCGAGCGCGCCGGATCGCTGTGGCCCTGCGGGCGTCCTCGCCGCCGTGGCGTCGATCGGCGGCGCGCAACCTGCGACTCCCCCCCCTCCTCCTCCCCCCCCTCCTCCTCCCCCTCGTCTTCTTCCTCCCTCCTCCTCCTCCTCTTCCTCCTCCTCCTCGTCCTCCTCCTCCTCCTCCTCCTCCTCCTCTCCTCCTCCCTCCTCCTCCTCCTCCTCTTCTCCTCCTCCTCCTCCTCCTCCTCCTCCTCCTCTCCTCCTCCTCCTCCTCCTCCTCCTCCCCCTCGTCCTCCTCCTCCTCCTCCTCCTCCTCCGCCTCTTCCTTTGTGCCGGCGCGTCCTTCCAACGCTCTGCGCCGGCCCGCCTGGGACGGTCGTTGTCGCCTCAGGCGACGGCCATCCCTAAGGGGAGCGGGACGCGCAGGCTGGGGTCTATGCCTGGCGCTACCCACGTGAGGAAGACGTCGCCGGCCTCCTGGCGCCTTCTGCCGCAACCAGGCGCAGCCTGCCGCCGCCACTCCCAGGAGCGCTCCAGAGCAGCGCCCGCAGCCCCGCGGCGCGGCTGCGCCGCCGTCGCTGCGCGCCCTTCTCCCCGGCGCCCTCAGCCTCCGCCGCGGCGGCCCGGGGCCCCAGCGAGCCTTGGCCGCCATCGCCCGCGCTTGCGGCCGCCCGCGCGCGTTCCGCGCAGCTCAGCAGCGCGCCGGAGCTTCTGCGCCAGCTCGCGCTGCAGGGCGCAGCTCGGCGCCCGTTGGGCCCGCTCCTCGGACTGCGCGTCCTCGGGGAGCTCCCAGACGTGGCTTACAGGAGCAGGCCCGCGCCTCGCCACCAACGCGGTCTCCGGGCTCAACGGCGAACGCTGTGAGCCGCTCGCTGGGGTAGCGCGCGTGCGTGGCGCGATCGGCCCAGCGCGCCGCCTCGCCAGGGCGTCTCGCCGCCGCGCGCACGGCGGGCTGGTCGCCAGCCGCTGTGGGCGGCGGACGGTCACGTCCAAACACCGCCTGCCGTCGGCGTTGCCGCTCTCGACGTCAGGGATGGGCCTTTCCAGGACCGCCTCTTGTCCTGGCCGCGGCGCGCGGTCCCTATCCCAGGTGGGAACCCGCTGCAGGTAGAGCGGAGCGCAGTGGCTCCGCTTTCCTACGAGAATGCCCGGGGCGCGCGCCACTCAGCCGTGCCGCTTGACGACGCCACCGCCAGGCTGGCAGATGGCGGCGTGGAAGCCCGCGGCGTCTAGCGGCCCCTGACATGGCACGCCGTCCGCTTTCAGGTTTTGGCAGGTCGCCGCAGCTCCCGCGAGCTCGTCGGCGGCTCAATCAGGCCTCGGGAGGCGGACGCGGCTCCAGGTCGCCCGCCGTCTTCCAGTGAGTGTCCTCCAGCGTGCATGCCGGCTCTGGAGCGGTACTTCAAGTAAGCCCCGGCCCCTGGTCCCTAGGCGGAGAGCAGCGACTCCTGGCTGCAATGATGCGTTCGCTGCTTCGCAGCTATGCTACGCTACGCTAAGCCACACGCCTAAGCGCGTGGGCGAGATAGGGAAAGCAGAAGTACACCAAGGCACCGGGCATTACGTGCAATGTTTGTATAAACTTGATACTGGTAGCCGCCTTCATCATAATTGCTCGCGATGCTCTCCGCAATGATTCGCCATTCGGCGGGGTCCTGCAGGAGCGGCAACCAATTTTGCTCCGGCCCGAGATGTGCAACCAACGCCTTGTGTTTACATTTCGCAGCAGCGTGGGCTTTCTTTTTGCACCATAGCAATCAAGGTCTTCTGCTTGGTCGGGTGGCCCAGCACGGCCTCGAGGGAGGCGGCCGGCTCGGGGTCGGCGCCCTCGCCTGCGTCCGCGCCGCCCAAGACGCCCCCGCGCGCCGAATGGACGCCCACTGCGCGCGCAGTCCGCACGCCTCCAGGCCGAGCGACCGTCGCAGCAGGCTTTCCCGGCAGCCCCGCAGTGCGGCGTCGTGGAGGGAGGTTTCGTCGTCCGAGGCCAGGGCCAGCTGCAGGTGGCGCTGGCTGACATGCAGGCGTAAGTGTTGAACAGCGCCGTCGCCGCCGCCTGCCGCGTGAGCTCTCCTTGCAGCAGCGGCTCCAGGCTGGCCCAGAGCTTCCCAGGGCGCGCCGTGGCCCCGTCGAGCCTGCCCCCCTGCCCGCCGAGCGGGATCGCCTCCCCGCAGGCGTCTCCTGGCGTCCTGAGCTGCGCGCCGAGGATAGGCGGCACGGCCACGTAGCTGCTGGAGAGCTCTGCCTGGACAGCCCGGACTCCCGCTGGCGACCAGACCAGATCAGCGTTTTGCCGTCGTTGAGCGCCAGCCCCAGGGGCGCGAGCACCTCGCGCAAGCCCGCCAGCGCCGAGGCGCCGAGGTCTGCCCGTTCCGCCAAGCAGGAGCCGTCGTGGTCGCCCAGGCCCAGCTGCTGCAGCAGGTGGAGGAGCAGCTCCAGGGCGCAGCGCTGCCGAATGGCAGAGCTCGCAGGGGACAAGGGGTTGCCCTGGTTGAGCCCGCGCCTGCTCCGGACCGTTTCGAGGCGCCTGCCGGCCGTGCGTCGGTGGTGCTCCGTTGGCTCCAAATACGGCAGACCCGCGAGGCCGCCGCCACCTCGGTCGGGGACGGCTTCGCCCATGGCCTCGAAAGCAGATTTGACATCCACTAACAGGAATGTCGCGCCGGGGCGGGCTCCCGCAAAGGCCTGCAGTCTTTTTGCCAGCACGGTCGCGCCGCAGTTGCGTCCAACGCCGTACTGGTTCTTCCTGGCCGCTCCATCTAACTGGGTCTTCCGCGCCCGCGATAGCGCGCGCAGCCCCAGGAAGGGAGGCTCCCACCAGCAGAGCCTCACCTCCCCAGCGCCCTCTGCGCAGGCAGCGCCAGTCTCCCGCGGCAGCGCCCCAAAGGCGACCCTCGCGGCAGCCCCGGCGAGCAACCGCGCAGTTTCGCCGTCCTGGCGGTCGCCCCCAGGTGCTCGAGCTGCGTCCCCAGCAGGCCCGGGGCCGCCAGCCGAGGAGGGCGCCGCAGCAATGTGCGCACCTCCTCCTCCTCCTCCTCCTCCTCATCCTCCTCCTCCTCCTCCTCCTCCTCCTCCTCCTCCTCCTTACCCTCCTCCTCCTCCTCCTCCTCCTCCTCCTAGGGCCTCAAGGCGGAAGAAGCGAGGGGGGGGGCAGGCCTTTGTCGGGTTCGAGGTTCGAGATCTTCGGGCGTTTTCGTAAGCTCTCGGCGGCTTTCGTGGTGCTCTCCAGCAGTTGCGCCTGGCCTAGTGAGCTCCAGGGGCGCCCGGATCGTCCCGAATGACGAGTTATGACCCGAACAGGCGGAGCGCCGGGGCAGACCTTCTCGGAAAAAAGTAGTTGGGATTCTCACAAGTCGTCCAGCGTCTGAGAAGCTCAGGGATCCCTCTGTCTTCTCACAAGCTGTGCGGCCTTGGGTTTCGGAGAAGGCGCAGAGGAGGGCTGGAGGCCTTCTGAGAAGGCCCGTCCCCTCTGACATTTGCTGTCCTTCCGAGCGACCCCCTGCGAACGGATCGGGCAGGAGGAGGAGCAGGAGGAGCAGGAGGAGGAGGAGAGTAGGAGGAGGAGGAGCAGGAGGAGGAGGAGGAGGGGAAGGAGGAGGAGGAGGAGGAGGAGGAGGAGAGGAGGGAGGAGGAGGGAGGAGGAGGAGGAGGAGGAGGATGAGGAGGAGGAGGAGGAGGAGGAGGAGGAGGAGGAGCAGGAGGTCAAGAACCTTCGGTTCAGCCCACCGCGCCCACCGCGCCGCGCCCTCGGGCTTCATTCCCAGCGTTCCCACGGTATCCCAGGCGCTCCCAGGCGCTCCCAGGCGCTCGCAGGCGCTCCCAGGCGCTCCCAGGCGCTCCCAGGCGCTCCCAGGCGCTCCCAGGGGCTCCCAGGCGCTCCCAGGCGCTCCCAGGCGCTCCCAGGCGCTCCCAGGCGCTCCCATGCGTTCCCAGGGGCTCCCAGGCTCCGCCCGGCGGCGCTCCCAGGCGCTCCCCGGCGACACGCTATCCACTTCCCAGTCCCCTGGCGTCCACGTCCCGAGCCGTTCCGAGCCTCTCGCCCCGCGGAGCGGAGCGACGCGCAGTCCGCTCGCATGGCATAGCGTGTCGCGGGAAGACCTCAGGCACCGAGCACGGGTGCATTGGAAGGCGAGCGACGAGTGCGAGTTGCCGCAGGAGGAGGCAGCGTGGGTCTCACCGGAGGTGGCCTAGTGAGGAGGAGAAGGAGGAGGAGGAGGAGGAGGAGCGTCCATGGAACGACATGAAGCGCCACGGCGCGAAGCTCTCGGGAAGGCTCTGGAACGGCTGCGACGCCCGATGTCGCAGGCGATGCCTCGCCTTCCATACAAGAGTCCCCCCCCCTGAGAATTGGCTGCTCAGAAAACCAAAGCATCGGGGACACACCCCCGCGAGGCTGTCTGGGCGCACCCCTGTCGAGGACCAGGGCGCCCTGGGCGCCCCCCGCCGCAGATCCCCGAGCCTGGCATCACCCGTTGTTGGGTCCCAGGCGAAGGGCCCCCAAGGGAGTCGGGGGTACGGCTCCGCACGTGCCCCCCGCTGCGACGCCTCCTCCTCCGGCCCCGCGGGCTCGCAGGGACGCCGAAGGCATCGGGCCCCGGCGCTGCCGCCCTCCTGCCGCCGCCGCACCGGGGGCGGCCACGAGGAGGGTGGCGACTTCGGGGGGAGGGGGGGAGGTACAGTCGGCCTTAGATTAGAAGGTCGGCTCTGCCAAGTCAAGGGTACCCTTGCGCCCTGTGTCTCGCGACCCATGATTCCTACATTCCTGTGGCAAGGGGGCCCTCGGAAGGCTCTCGTGTCCTCTCGCGTGCCCTGTCCAATCGAGTCCGACGGTAGATCCTGGCCGGGGCCAGTAGTGTGGGGGGGGGGGTCAGGCCATGAGATCTCCCCGAACTTCATGGCCCCTCGTTCTTGCCTTCACGCCTTTCCTGGCCCCCCCTCGTCCGAGCACGTGCCTCGGGCCGTGCTCTGCGAACCCCCCTCCCCCCTCCTGGGCGCCCCTGATCTCAGGTCTGGACGTAGGACGTACCCCCCTATAGTTAGGTCGGGCCTGTCCCTCCACAGGGGGGATATTCAGAAATGGCCAAACATAGTCCAGGAGCTATGTTTCGAGTACTTTTGGACATCTTCTGTTGAGTATGTTTGAAGCGTGTTTTATTTTTCGCCCAGCATCCCCCTGCAGGGGGACAGGCCCGACCTGACCTTCTAGATGTCTTTCTGCCCGCGCGCGCCGCTCCTCGAGTGTGCTGCCGGAGCAGCGCGCGCGCCCCTCTGGCCAGCCAGGCGCCCCTGCCGCAGAGCGCCGGGTCAACAAGGAGAACCTGAGACCCAGCCGGGGCCCCAGCGCCGCCGGCGGCGCAGGGGGGGTCGAGGAGCAGAGAGCCCGGGGAGCACGGAGCTGGTGGAAGTCTGCGTGGCTGCACGTCGGTTTCGGCCTCGCGCAGAGGATATATGATCCCGAGCTCCGGGCCCACGGACCCCCCCCCCAGATGGTATGGTCCCAGGATTCCTCGGGCCCCCCCCCAGATGGTATGGTCCCAGAGACGACGACGACGACGACGACGGCGACGACTACGACGACGACGACGACCACGACGACGACGACGGCTGCGGCGGCGACGCCGCCGGCGGCGACGGCGGCGACGACGACGATGACGACGATGACGACGGCGACGACGACGATGACGACGAGGGCGACGAGGACGACGAGGACGACGAGGACGACGAGGACGACGAGGACGACGGCGACGACGACGACGACGACGACGACCTCTGAACCACCACAGCACCACACCACATCCACAGGGGGGGGGGAGGGGGGCACCGCAGCGCAGCACCACGCCACGCCCACCTCTGAACCACCACAGCACCACACCACATCCACAGGGGGGGGGAGGGGAGCACCGCAGCGCAGCACCACGCCACGCCCACAGGGGGGGGCGGGGGGGACCATCGCGCGGGGGGGGGGGGCCAATGGCATCAGCATGGGGGGGAGGGGGGGCCAAGCCCTGGACCATTGGGGGGGAGGGGGGGGGGCCCAAGCCCTGGACCATATATAGGGCAGGGGGGGCGGCTTCTTGGAAGCAACCCCTGCTTCTCAGAAGGCGCAGGCCTTAACTGCGGATGTAGGGCCGGCGCCTTCTAAGAAGCAGCCTTCCCCCTCCCCTGCGCCCCTTGCGCGCGCCGCCAAAGGGGGAGGGGGAGCCATCGCCGAGCCAAGAAGTCCGCGCGGACCTCCGACGAGGGCCGTGGTTCGATCGAGTCCATTGAGGACAACCCAGTCGAGCCTCAACGCAGTGGCATGCGACATTGCCAGGGACTTCCCGCCAGAGTCCCAACGAAAGGCCAGGTCTTGAATCGGAAACGATCGTTGCAGCGCTTCAGCGTCATGCGGGACGTCTCGCCGGTCCATACTCATTGGGCTTCCTCCGGTCGCCACGCCCAAGCGGCAAAGCTTTACGGGTGCATCTGCCAGGGGGAAACAGTTCTCCATCCTGGAGCCAGGTAGGTTTGGGCGGGGACTGGCAGCTAACACGAGTCACTCAGGGGTTGGGGTGAAAGTCGTTTTGGTTGCAAGTTCACTGACAGCACACCTATGAGAATGTTACGCGGGACCCTCTGTAGGTGAAGGTATTCCTGCGCTGCCCTGTCAAGAAAGCGGGCATCCTCGCCGTGCACTTGAAGCGCTTCTTGATTCGACAAGGGGTGGTCGAATCACATTGCGGCTCTGGAGGGTTAGCTCTGTATTGTATTGGAGGGGCTGCTACTCGAAGTGTAAGGCACTGCGCCTGATCCGGGTGCCGAATGACGATCGCAGTTGCCCACACAGCTGCCCCTGATGAAGGCTGTCGGCCATCGCCATAGCTGGTCACCGGCGATCCCCGTCGCCACCGCTGCTTAGCCCGCTCACCGTTGCTGTGGTCGCCGCAGCCTGCATTGGAGTTGTACACAAATTGCACATGTAGCCTTAAGTCGGGCCTGTCCCCGAACAGAAGGAATAGTTAAAAATAGTCCAAACATATTCTGGAGACAATGTTTGGGAGCTTTTTTTGAATATGCTTGAATATTTGCTGGGTATGTTTTAAAATTTGTCGTCCAACATCCGCCTGCAGGGGGACACGCCCGATCTGAATGTAGCCAGATACGTAGCGAATGAGGGCGTGCATACGTTCAGTTGAATATACACGTCCGTGCCCCGGCACGCATCCGATAGATTCGACTTGCATAGGTGTGTCCACATGCATGTCAGTAGTGCGCGTGCGTGGTTGGTCCACTGAGCTTTTGTCGCTCATGGCAAACAGTCAAATCTGATGGGCCTGTTTTCCACCACCACCACCACAAGTTGGAGGGGGAGGGGGTCCTCCTCCTCCTCCTCCTCCTCCTCCTCCTCCTCCTCCTCCTCCTCCTGCTCCTCTTCGTCCTCCTCCTCCTCCTCATCCTCTTCCTCCTCCTCCTCCTTCCCCCCTCCAATTTATGGTGGTGGGGGTGGAAAACAGGCCCATCACAATCCCCAGAAATATGGTGTCTGGCGACGACGGCGTCTCGTTAGGAGAGCTACAGTTGTCTGGCACAGGGCACAGCAGCATGGAGGTAGACTCGATCGACGCACGTTTCCGACAGGCCTCCCCAAGCCAGGGTGAGCCGACCCTTTGAGCCGACCTTTGGCCTGGATGGTATGATTAGTTGGCCTATACTTCACGTGATCGAGGAATCGATGGTGGGGTGGCGTCCATTGTGTCCTGCGCGCCAGGCCGGCTGCAAGCCGTTGACAATGCCATGGCCATGCTGGCCTTTAGCCACGCTGCCAATTCAGGGGGTTCATGCGCACTTGACGCGGTGCTGCAGATTGATGATGGCGGTGATGCTGACGTTGGGCTTCCGACCACCTGCTGGACTTCAGAGAGAGGAGGTGAGGGGAATAGTGTGGAGGGGGAGGAGGAGGAGGAGGAGGAGGAGGAGGAGGAGGAGGAGGAGGAGGAGGAGGAGGAGGAAAAGGAGGAGAAAAGGGAGGAGGAAAGGGAGGAGGAGGAGGAGGAGGAGGAGGAGGAGGAGGAGGAGGAGCGACGAGCGACGAGCGACGAGCGACGAGCGTGGGGGAAGCGGGAAGCCCAACGAGGAGGAGGAGGAGAAGCAGCAGCATCAGCAGAAGCAGAAGCAGTAGGAAGATCTGCGCGCCCGCCCGCCCCAGATTCACGACGTCTCGACCTCTTCGAAACGCCATCCCCACAGCTCTCGGCCCCCGCCCCCCCGGAGGATCTGGCCCTTCCCGCCCGAGCCGTGGCCCTCGGGTCGGGCGTTGCTCGAGTAGGTGTCCTGGGGCCAGGGTGTCCCCAGCTTTTCGCTTCCTCTTGGTGCCCCTTGGGCCCCCTGGGGGCCTCGTGAGGGGTGCTCCTGGAGGCCACGGCGGCCTCCCCTGACGGTCGTCCATCCGACGACGCGGAGAAGTTGCAGCTCCGTCACAAGTCACGGCCCTGGCCTTAGACCAGGCCCCTGCTACATGTTTCGAGCCAGACCAGTCTGGCGCCGACCTTTTTGCCCGCGTAGCAGGATGCCTGTATCGGAGCGGCGGTCCTGGCCAGCACGGGGGCGCACCGGCCCCGCCGGGCTCCCGAGGCTCCCGCAGGGGGCCACACAGCCTGCCCGCGCACGCTGGCGTGCGTGACCGCCGAGAGCTGGCCACGCCACGACATGGACGCGGCCACACGGTGACGGCTCCCGGGGCGCGCACACGGGTGAGGTGACCAGAATTGCAACGCCTTCGCAGGGCACCGGCCGACAAGAATTGCAACGCCCTCGCAAGGCACCGGGGAGGCCAGATGTATACGCGGATTGGCCGGCCCGGGCGAGAGTCCGATACCGCAGCGGCGCGGATAGCCACGCCGCGGTCGAAGGCACAGCCGAGGCTTCAAAGTGGGCACGGCAGCAGGAGAGAGGCACGGGCGCGAGCGGGAGGGGGGGGGGAAGCCGAAGACACCGCCGCGTGCCCTTCCAGCGCCGTGGGCCCTCGCGTGGCCAGAGGCACGGTGAGCCTGCACGTGGTGCACCCAGCGAGGGGGGCCTCTGGGTGTTTCTCACGCGTGGGTGGAGCCTCTCGCCGGTTTTGTCCAGCCTCCCGGCATAGGACTGTGGGAGGTTACTCTCGGCGCTGTCAGTTCTGTCGCCGAGCGCGTTCCACGACTCGCAAAGTGCCTACTCGCAAAAATCCGAACAGCACAGGTGTGCTCTGGTGTAATTTATTGTAGATCCCCCGCGGGGGATCCGGGCCATCTTGCGAGAAGTTCCTTTGCGAGCAGTGGAACGCGCTCGTCGAGTCCTGGTCGCTCTCGCTCGCCAGGGGTCCGCCCGTCTCGCCGGCGCCCTGCCCACCGCGCGGTGTGCGGTCTACGGAGGCCTCCACAGGGGCCCCCGACGTCGCGGCCTTCCCCATGGAGGCTCTCCCCCGGGCCTCCGGGGGGCCCTGGCAAGGGAGATCGTGCTGTGCACCAGGCGCCTGCAGTACTGTCGGGCCGAGGTGTAAGATCGAGGTGACCTCGATCTGACACCTCGATCGGACACCTCGATCGAGGTGTAGATCGAGGTATCCTCCTCGAACCGTCCTCGACGAGGTCGGTTCGGGGAGGGTGCCCCATGATGCTCTCCGTGTTTGTTGGCTGCTCCTGTGCATTCCGGGAGGCTGTGCATATCCGAGGGTGCAGTCGAGCATTCTCGGATGATGTTCTTCTGCCCCAGGTCCGGCCGTAATCAAGGAATTGGCCTGTCAACGGGCGCCCCACGATAGGGTGTCTTGTCTCCCGGTGTAGGGCCTCAGAGCCCTTGGGCACCTCACGAAGTTCAGCGTCGACGAAGGGTGTGCCTGGAGCAAGAGCTCGTATTGTATGTGCCTGCTGTACCCTCCCCAGACATGCGACGTCCTGATTTTTCAGGACGACGTCCCCGCAAATGCCGACCCTGTCCCCAGGACCGGTTTTTCGTCCTGAGTCGTTCTGTTGACGGTCCCGAGGCCCAGCGAGGGCCCCCGAAGGCCGAAACTAGCGGAAAACCTCCCGTCTTGAAGTTTGTACGACGCCATCATGTCTGGGTCTTCGACGAGACGACGACGACGACGACGACGACGACGACGACGACGACGACGACGACGACGACGACGACGACGACGACGACGACGACGGCGACGACGACGACGACGACGACGACGACGACGACGACGACGACGACGACGACGACGACGACGACGACGACGGCGCGCGCACGCGCGCCGAGCCGCCGAAGGCACGGCAGGCCGAGAGGCTGCCAGCAAGAAGCCTGCGGCCACCGCGGTCGCGAAGACCCCGAGGCGCCGTGGGCCCCCGGGCAGCCCGGCAGCCACTGCGGCGGGGGGCTGCTGGCACGTTGCGTCCTCGCGGCGACATGCACCGGGCCCCTCCCCAGAGATCCAGCGCATTGTTTTCGACCACCACCACCATCAGTTGGAGGGAGGAGGAGGTCCTCCTCCTCCTCCTCCTCCTCCTCCTCCTCCTCCTCTTCGTCCTTCCCTTCGTCCTCCTCCTCCTGGTCCTCCACCTCCTTCCCCCTCCAGCCTATGGTGATGGTGGTGGAAAGCAGTTCCATCAGATCCAGCGCCGATATCCCAGGAATCCGCGCCGGCCGGGCCCTCTCCTTCTGAAGGGCTGCTATGCGGGTGGAGTCGAGACCTCAGGAAGTCCACGTTGCGAGAGGTCACGGCGTCGCGGGTCTGGCAGGGGGGTGGGAGGGGGTGGGGCAGGGGCGTGCGAAGACTGGTGCGCGCAGCTGGCTTCGGCCCCACCCTGGACTCCAACCCCTCGAGTAGGACATCGACTGCAGAGCTGTGTTATCCCAAGACTCAAATGCTCGTCGAATCTCAAAAGATACAGTTGCTTTTATCGCATTTCTTTTTATAATATACGTATGATTTGTCGACTCGGCGAAAAAAAACAAGCCTGGGGCAAACCGATTTTGTCATCGATCTACTCGAACCCCGACACGCCGTCGCTCCCGGCACCTCCAGGCGCCCGAGCAATCGAGAGCCTTGCGACGGGGGTCAGTGCAAACGGGAGTGAGTCAGAGCTCCGGCTCGTGCCAGATCCAGCAGAGCCAGGGGTGCATTGAGCCAGGCTTGGGTGGAGGATCTTGAAGCCTGACTGACCCGGGTTTGGCTTGACCCTGGTTAGTAGATCTTCGGAGCCAGACAGTTGCATGGAGGGCTGCAAGACGTTCGGCGCTCGGTTTTGTGGCGCCTCGTGGACTGGCCACCCTCGGACGGGCGCCGCTCTCCAGGAGCGGAGGAGGAGGGGGGGAGGAGGAGGAGGAGGAGGAGGAGAGGAGGAGGAGGAGGAGGAGGAGGAGGAGGAGGAGGAGGAGGAGGAGGAGGAGGAGGAGAGGAGAGCGAGAAGGATGAGGAGGGAGGAGAGAGGAGGAGGAGAAGGAGGAGGGGGAGCGAGAAGGATGAGGGAGGGAGGAGGAGGAGGAGGAGGAGGAGGAGGAGGAGGAGGAGGAGGAGGAGGGGGAACGAGAAGGATGAGCGAGGAGGAGGATCGAGGAGGAGTAGGAGTATCATGCTGGACCATGCTGACCGAACTTCCGAGGCCGCGAAGCACTCGCAACGGTAGCGATGAAAACTTCCCCTACCCCAGGCCGTCCCTGGGCGAGAAGGTTCGGCTGTGCTCTGGAATTGCAGCTGATGACGCGCAGTCCAGCTAATTTTTCCCCAGGCCGTTTCTCTCACGTGGCGGCGAGGGCCCAGGAGCCTGCTTTTTTTTAGTCTGGGCGATAACGCTCGTGATCGCCCCCGCCCCTCCCCCCCCTGATCACGTCACGCTGTTTCCCCCACATGTCTCAAGGAATCTTCCAGGGTTTCAAGAGAATTTCAAGGATTTCCCAGGAATTCGTCGACGTCGCTGTTGTCCGCGACCGGGAGGTGTAGGAGGATGAGGAGGAGGAGGAGGACACCAGATGCTTTCGAGGGCCCGTTCGAGGGATTTGTTTAGGGGATGTCTCGAGCGAGACGCAGATTCTTAAGCGAAACGCTTGGACCATCTTGGAGGTCATCCGAGATCGCTACGAAAAGGTGCCTTACAAGAGCGATTGGCGCATCTCATTTTTTCGAGGATGTCTCAGGCGAATGGCTCATTTTTGGAGGTCCGCGAATTAGGCCGACGATTTCAACATCCCCAGCTTCCGAGGGAGTCTCAGACGAAACGCCCATTTTAGCAACACACTTCTTAAGATACGACCCCCAACTTCACGATTTGGCGAGGAAGTCTCAGGCGAAACGATCGTTTTTCAAACCTTTCCTGCCATGAACGGGAAGCGCGTGAAAGGGAAGACTTGCGCAAGAACTTGCAGCATCATCGCGATCAACCTGGAAGACGACAAATGGGGAAGAGTTGCGCAGAACGGCGAAGACGACGACCAGGGAAGAGGGGAGAGGGGGAGGAGGAGGAGGAGGAGGAGGAGGAGGAGGAGGAGGAGGAGGAGGAGGAGGAGGAGGAGGAGGAGGAGGCGGAGGACGAGGACGAGGACGAGGAGGAGGAGGAGGAGGAGGAGGAGGAGGCGGAGGACGAGGACGAGAGAGGACGAGGAGGAGGAGGAGGAGGAGGAGGAGGAGGAGAGGAGGAGGAGGAGGAGGAGGGGGAGGGGGAGGAGGAGGAGGAGGAGGAGGAGGAGAGGAGAGGAGGAGGAGGAGGAGGAGGAGGGAGAATTGGGGAGGAGGAGGAGGAGGAGGAGGAGGAGGAGAAGGAGCAGCAGCAGCAGCAGCAGGATCTCAAGATGTTCCCAGAAAATACTCAATCCCCTCTTCCTCCTCTGCTCCCTCTCCCTTTTCCTTGTCTTCCTCCTCCCGAGGGCCCAGGGGTTCGAAAAAGGATCCGCCAGGCAGAAACCTGCGGTGATGTGATCGGTCCCCCCCAGATCACGCCTGTTATCGCGGGTAATAATAATAAGAATATTAAGAATATTAATAATAATAATACTAATACTCATGCTACTTCTAATAATAACGCGAATAATGATGATAATAATAATAATAATAATAACACTAATTAGTATTATTACTTTTATTATTGGTATTATTATTATTATTTTAATATTATTAATATTATTATTTTAGTATTATTATTATTAATAATAATATTATTATTTGTGTTGGTATTATTATTGTTATTATTATCATTACTATTTATATTATTATTCTCATTCGTATTATTATTATCATTATTATTATTAGTATTCTTAGTGTTATTATTTTATTATTATTATTATTATTATTACTATTATTACTATTATTATTAGTATTAGTACTATTTTTTTTATTATTATTATTATTATTATTTCCTCTTCCTATAGTTCTACAATCCCAGGCCGGGGAAAACCCGTCACCCCCCCCCCGTTACCCCTCTGGGGCTTTGGGACTCTCCAGACGGGCCTCGAAGCGCCCCCCCGGGCATCGCAGGGCGTTTTGCCAAGCCTTCCCAGCACACCTAGGGCGATCAGGTGGGTCATCGGAGACGTCCCAGAGACCCCCAAGACAGCAAGACAGCGCAAGAGCGCTCCAAGAGTGACGGCATGACCTCAAGATGGCCCAAGAGGCTTCCAGGACGGCCCCAAGAGGCCTCCAAGAGCACTCCCAAGAAGGTCCCAAGAGGCAAAAATCATTGATTTTCTGTTGGTTTTTGGTGAATTTGGGGGTTCTCCTCTTTTCGGCTTCCCGACGCTCCAAGACGGCGGTCTTCTGGGCGTCCGAAGCCGCCTGGGAGGCTCCAAAATCGCCCCACAACCATCTGAAAGGGCTTCCAGGCAGTCCAAGAGAGCCCCAAAACGGCACAACACGGGTCCAAGATGGCCCTCAGAGAGCCCCATGGCGGCCCAAGATGGTCCCCAGACGCCCTCCGAAGCAGTCCAAATCGTGACCCAGTCGTTCAGGGAGACCGCAGTTGGAGGCAGGGTGGCCCGAGGAAGCCCCCAGAGTCCCACAGAATACGCCAAGGAGGCCTCCAGAAGGCCTTAAGAAAGTTTGAAACAACTTTTGTGAGGCCCCCAGAGGCTCTCCAAGGAGGAGCCTCCACAAGAAAGAGCTGAGGAGGATGGGGAGAATGCGCAGGGCATGGTGAAAATCAGGAAAAAGAAGCGTGGAGGAAGGATAACGAACAACATTATTATATAGCGGCGATTCCGGAAAAGGCAACAAGGAGTTATCGCTAAATTGTCGGCTTGACCTTCCTGCTATTCTGCATGCATGCCAAATTTCAAGGACCTGGCGCGAAGCGCCATTGCAGTCTTGTGTATCTATATACACATACATATATGTATATGTATATATATATATATATATATATATATAAAGGCTCCAGCCGTGGCGACGAAGAGAGACGAGGGGGGGGATGGGCCACCCCCAGGTGGTTGGCCCATCTTTCGAGCCACGTCCTTCGGCAGCATAGCTCTCGGCGGCGGCCTGCTGAGTGCACTGGCGCACGCCGCCGCCTGCTGCCCTCCGTGGGAAAATTCGCAATTTCGCACGAGCTGACCCCAGCGGTGTAGCTGATTGCGTTTGCACATGCACTTGCGTCTGCACGCAGTGCCAGCTTCGCTGCCACTGCTTGTTCTTCTCACATTGCCAGCTCCCGCTGCCACTGCCTGCCCTCCTCGCACAGGGTGACCCCAGCAGCATTGTGACTGATAAGGTGTTCTTGCTGCGCCGGCGGGCACAGACAACCACAGATGCCACTGCTTGCCTTTTCGCACCGACAGCCATTGCTGCCACAGCCTGCTTTCTTGCACTGCCAGTCCCTGCTGCCACTGCTCTTCTCGCACAAGCTGACCCCAGCAGCGTTCTAGCTGATGAAGTGTTCTTGCCTCGCGGTTTGGCCCGGCAATTGTTACTACCACTGCCTGCCTTCTCGAACCGACCGCCCTCGCAGCCATTGCCTGCCTTCTCGCATGAGCTGACGTTCGCTGCAAATAGCTGACGAATTGCTCCTGCTGGCCACTGGCACCGACAGCCGCTGCTGCCACTGCCCGCTTGATCGCATCGACAGGCCATGCTGCCACTGCCGGCCCTTTCGCACGAGCTGACCCCTTTGCAATGTAGCTGAAGATGTGGCTCCTGCTGGCCGTTCGGAACCGACAACCGCTTCTGCCACTGCCCGCCTTCTCGCACCGACAGACCATGCTGCCATTGCCTGCCTTCTCGCACGAACTGACCACCGCTGCAATGTAGCTGAAGATAGTGTCCCTGCGTTGCTAATTTCTCGCATTCTCGCGTGGACAGTCCCTGCTGCCACTGCCTGATTTCTCGCACTACGCCCTCGGGGTCTCCCACACGAACTGGCCCCAACACTCAGGCTGATGCCGTTGGCTCGCACGTTCTCGCCGTACGGACCGCTCCTAGCACTGTAGCTGATGACGCTGCTGATCATGGCTGGCCCCTGCTCGCCTGCCTTCGCACGCACCACTCCCAACATTGTAGCTGTTGCGGTGCTGCCCTAGCTTTCTGATGCTTGCCTGCACTTTGGCAGCGGCGCCGCAACTGGCGCCACTGCACGCCACGAGGTGGAGGAGGGACGGGAGGATGAGGAGTGATATGAGGAAAGGACGGAGTGTGCCACGTCTCCTGGCTGGTGCGCACGCGCCTGATCTCAGCATTGTAGCTGATGGCGTGGGGCGCTACGCTTCTTGATGTCGGCTCTCGCGGGCAGGGCCATTTCGAAGTTGGCCCGCGAAACACCTTTGCGCGCCCCGTGAAGGGAGGGGGCGCTCAGGCGCGAAATGGTTGAGGAGGAGGAGGAGGAGGGGAAGGAGGATGAGGAGGAGGAGGAGGAGGAGGAGAACAAGGAGGAGGAGGATGAGGAGAAGGAGGAAAAGGAGGAGGGGGAGGAGAAAAAGAAGGAGGAGGAGGGGCAGGAGGAGCATTTGGAGCAGGAGGAGGAGGAGCAGGAGGTGGAGGAGGAAGAGGAGGAGGCAGAGGAGGAAAACGAAGAGCAGGAGGATGAGGAGCAGCAGGAGGAGCAGGAGGAGGAGGAGAGGCGGAGGAGAAGGGGAGGGAGGAGGAGGATCAATTCCCTCTCGAACGATCGCCTCAAACCGTCATCGGAGGAGGAGGGACGGGGGGGAAGAGTAAGAGTGGCGGGGAGGGGCGGGGAGGACGGGCGGGAGGTGGGAGAGGCTGTTCGACGTGGGGCTTTGCTCTGGGCGTGCTCTGTTCGAGGGACGTTTTTTGGGGGGGAGAGAGGGTCAGGACGACCAGGAGGAAGAAGAGGAGCAGCAACGAGAGGGGGAGCAGCAGCGAGAGGGGCAGGAGAGGGAGCGAGGGAAGGAGGCAAGAGGAGGGCAGAGAAGAGGAGGAGGAGGAAGAGGGGGAGGAGGAGGAAGAGGAGGAGGAGGAGTAGGAGGAGGCGGAGGAGAAGGAGGAGAAGAGGAAAAGGAGGAGGAAAACGAGGACGAGGACAAGGAGGAAAACGAGGACAAGGACGAAGACGACCACGTGGACGAGGATGATGATGATGATGATGATGATGATGATGATGATGATGATGATGATGATGACGATGATGATGATGATGATGATGATGATGATGATGATGATGATGATGATGATGATGATGATGATGATGATGATGATGATGATGATGATGATGATGATGATGATGATGATGATGATGATGATGATGATGATGATGATGATGATGATGATGATGATGATGATGATGATGATGATGATGATGATGATGATGATGATGATGATGATGATGATGATGATGATGATGATGATGATGATGATGATGATGATGATGATGATGATGATGATGATGATGAGATGATGATGATGAGGAGGAGGAAGGAGGAGGAGGAGGAGGAGGAGGAGCATGAGGATGAGGATGAGGAGGAGGAGGAGGAGGAGGAGGAGGAGGAGGAGGAGAAGGAGGAGGAACATGAGGAGGAAAAGGAGGAGGAGGAGGAGGAGGAGGGAGGACCAGTGTAGACTTAAGATCCAATAGCGATGTTGTAGCAAACTCTACCTCAAAAGCTCCCTCTTCGTAGGCCCAGGGGGAGGGCGAGGAGGAGGAGGAGGAGGAGAACCGTGTGATCGCCCTGCGCAGCTCTCGAATGCCGTAGGGCCCGAGGCAGCAGCTAACAGGACGAGGAGGCGGAGGAGGAGGAGGAGTCGGAGGAGGAGGAGGTACCCCCTCTGCCCGACGGGGCCCAGCAGGGGGGGGTGGGGGGCCTCTGCCGCCGCGCAGCAACCCCCCCGCCTCCCCCCCCCCCCGCACGCAGGGGCACCACGCCCACGCCGGCCAGGGCGGCCGACCGCGGCGGGGCGGAGCGCGCGAACGGCGAACTGAGGGAGAAGGTGCGCCGGTCGCCGCCGCCGTCGCCGTTGCCGCCGCCGCCGCCGTCCGCGTTTCGTGTTCCTGGTCCTCCCTCTCACCCTCTCTCCTCTCTCTCTCTCTCTCCCTCTGTCCCTGCCTAGAAGAAGAAGGTTAATAATAATAATAATACTAATAATAAGAAGAAGAATAATAATAGTAATAATAATAATATGACGAATAATAAGAAAAATGAGAAGGACCATCTGCAGAAACATCAACTCCCCATCTCCCTCTCTCTCACACAGGAGAAGACGAAACACCTGCACAAGCAGAAACTCTCGGAGGTCCGCGAGGTGCATATTGGGTCTGCGCTGGGGCCCCCCCGGTGGCGCGCCCCCCAACCGCCCAAATATCGCCGACGGGGGCCCATTAGCCCACCCCGCGCAGGAGCGCGGGGTTTTGCTGTCGGGGCACTGTCGCCGATCCATGGGCGATGCATCGCCGATTCCTGGTCGACGCTTTTCTTCCTCCGAGTCAGCATCCCCCCCTGCCGTTGCCCTGCGCCTGGGGGTCCAGGAGCCCGTCTCCCTCGTGGCCCCTCGGCCCCGTGCCCGACGGCGCCAGGGGGTGGCTGCAGCCCCTGCAGCCCAGAAGAGGCGGAAGTCTGTGGACGAGCAGCAGCACGCGGGAGCCAGAGCCCGGAAGCGGGTGCGGAAGCACGGCTGGGGAGGGAGGAGGACGGCCGGGGAGGGGGAGGGGGGTGCAGTCAACCCGCATTGCAAGGATGAGCAACTTTCCAGGTTATAGTTGCATTCTCACCCTTCGGTCCATCCTTGGCCGCTTCAGCTGGCCGAGCCCCCCTCGCAAAGTGTCGACATGGGCTTCCAAGGCCCTTGCACCCTTACCGCGCATCCTTCTGCTACTGCTTCACCGTAGTCCACAGGCGACGCATCGCCGATTCCAGGTCGATGTTCCCCCCCTGATCTACACGTTGTTCATTTCTACTTCTTCGAAAGTTCTCGGATTTTGTGTGGGGCCAAGATCCTTTCATCTCTAATTGTTCAATCCTGGGCTTCTTCCTGGCCGCTAGGGGGCCAGGAACAATCAGAAACGAGCACAAGTAGAACTGAGCACGATTAGAAATGAACGACGTGCACCTTCCCGCTGCCGTTGCCCCTCCAAATGGAGGGTTTTGGGGGGCCTCCTGCTGGCTCTGCTTGGGCGCCTCCTGAAGGGGGCGCCTCGTGGCCACTGGGCTCTGGTCTTCGCCCGAGGGCTCTGGTCGGGGTGCCCTCCGGCAGGGGGCGCGGGGGCCGACTTGGGGGCTTGCGCGGCAGCGACGACGGCGTGGTTCCTCGACGAGCGCGTTCCACTACTCGCAAAGTAGCTACTCGTAACTGCTCGCAAATGGCCCGGAGATCCCCCGCGGGGGATCTACGATGAAGTACATCAAATCAGACAGTTGTTTTTCGGACGTTTGCGAGTAGGCACTTTGCGAGTAGGCTCGGGCCGGACGAAAGGGGGGGATTAGGAAAGGGGGGGTTACGAAATTTGCTGCATGCAGCTGGTTTCGGCCTCACCGATGGGCCCATTCCTCGATACATGGCCGCCTCCTGTGCCGGGAGGCGCCGGGAAAATCAGCTGCGTGAGCTGATTCTCAAACCCCCCCTTTGCTATCCCCCCCTTTTGCCCGACCCGATTGACACTTTGCGAGTTCCGGAGCGTTTCGCTCCTGCTTGTGGAGGGCCTCGCATCTTCGCCGCCTCGAAGAGATCTGGCCTCTGGAGGGGCCCGGGTCCCAGGGGTCCCCGTGTGAGCGGGCACTTGGTCGGAGGGCAGAGCGATGGGGAGGGGCGACCTGACGCGGGGATGCACGGTGGAGGTGCTCGATGTCGAGGGAACGCAGGCTCGGGACCCTCCATGGGCCCCGGGACTTCCAGCAAACGGCTCAGGACGAACAGGTGGTCTTGGAGGAAGGCCCCAGGGCCCAGGGCCCGTGTCCCTCAGGACCCGTTCCCCCGTGCTCTGAGTACAGGTCCGCGGGCGCCCGCGAGTCGGAGCTGGTGCTGGCGCCGGTCGGGCCACGGGCGGGACAGGCCGGGCGCGACTTGGGGCACGGGCGGCGACGGCTTCCCTCGGCTGCACGTCGCCGTGGCCCGATCGCCGGGGTGACCTCCCCGCCGCGAGGCCTCTTCTTCGCAGGCCTCGCCCGGCTGCCAGCTCCGCGGGGCGGCTGCGGTGGCCGGGAGGGGGAGGGGGGGAGGAGGAGCGGCGCGAGGCCGAGCTCGGGCCCGCGGCGGGAGCGCCCGAGGCCGCCCCGATGCAGCGGCGGTGCGGTCTCGACGTGGATCCCGGTGGCCTGCAAGTCCACGTCGCAGAGGCATGGCCGACGCCGGCGACGCGTCGCCGCGGCATCCCCGACGCATCGTCGAGGCGGCGCGGGCTCCCGACCCCAGCTGCTCCAACGACGTCACGGAGGCCTCTGCCCTCGCGAGCCCTACTTTTACGGGTCCACTCGGCGCGGGGGCAGCGGGCACCCCGGAGATCTTGGCGATCCAGGCCAGGCGTTCTGCGTTCAGTTCCGCGCCCTCGCGTCCGGGACCCGTACGGATCGATGCGGCTCGGAACAGCAGCGCAGAAGAATGGGGTCTGGGGTGCAGGGCTCAGGTCGTGATCTGTCAAGATGTTTACACTTTTTCGCGCCACCGGGGTTAGGGCTTCGCTCAAGACAGGAGGCCAGGAATAAGCCGCGCCTAGACGGCGCATCGGCACGTATTGAATTGAAAACGAAGGCCAGAAAAATGCGGAAGACAATCATGATTCATGCATGCGCGTGCGAAGTCGATCCTTCAAATTCTGAACTCCAACCAGGTGTTTCGAATTCCGACTTGCAAGGGTAAGGTGCACATGCGGTTACTTGTTGTCGGCGTCAGATGGGCGTGGGGGCGCTTGGGGTATCCTCCGAGGCTCAGCGTCGACGAAGGATGTGTTCCTCCATGCCCCCCACATGGCGTCCGAGTAGATGGGGTCGAAGGATCGCGCCACATCGCCGAGGCATCGGCGATGCGGCTCGATGTGGAGCCCGATGTTCTTCACGCCAAGGGAGCCAATGCAGTGCGATGCGGCGATGCATCGGCGACGCGGTGCGATCCTCCAACACCATGTGCTCGGACCCCCCTTGGGAGGCCTCCAGTTCCTGGGGTGTTCTCTGGCGAGTTGCCGCAAGGAATCGTGCGTGGCATCCCCGCCCTCCTCCCCGCCTGCCTGGCGGCGAGGCCGGGGGGAAGTAAGAAGAGGGGCGGGCCTTCTCAGAAGGCTCGGAAGTCCCCGGGCCTTCTGAGAAAGTGTCTAAGCCTTCCCTTCACCACCCACCGAACCACCCCAACCCAACCCGAAGGCCTCAATCTGCCCTCCATTTCCAGTGGGGGGTGTCGGAGAACAGTGAAAAAAACATGGAACCAAGTCGAGTCAAGTTCGGGTCTTCGGGTTGGGTTGGGGAGGTCTTGGAAGGTAGTCGTCCCTGGAGACGTAACCAAAAAGTTTCTCGTACGGTTCGAGGGTCTCTGAGCACTCCCGCCGCCTTCGAGAAGGCCTTCTCCTTCCCACTGCCCCCCCCCTCGCTCACCGCCCCTCTCGCGCGGCGCGCACCCAGACGAGGACCTCTCGCGCGCCAGGGCGGGGGGGGGGCCAGGCGCCCAGCCGAGGCCTCCGGGCGGACCGCCGAGAGGCTGCACCGTGTGGCTCCTCTGGGGGTGCGCCTCTGTGGTCCGCTCGGCCCTCGCCGCCGCCGCCGCGAGAAGCCGACGCGGAAACAAAGAAACAGCCAGGGCCCTGTGGACCCCACGGTTCTGCGGCATCTTGCGGCCGGACCGATGGGTGATGGTCCCGGGACCCGAGGCCGGCCGACAATGCCCGATATGACCAACAAAAAGCGACGCCCGGATCTCGGGGCAGGTGCCGGTCCTTGCCATCGTCGTCCCCAGGTCCCCAGGGAGCCCTGTCGGCCGAGGGGCCTTTCCCGGCGCGAGCACGCGCGTGCGAGCACGAGGGCGCGCGTTCGCGAGCACGGCCAGGTGGCGCTGCAGCAGGAGGAGCTCACGGAGCTCCGGGGTACCCTCGACGGCTCCGCGGGGAGGGGGGTCCAAGTTTCCCAGATGGGATCGGAGGAGATGGTGTCGGCGGATCGCACCGCATCGCCGATGCATCGGCGATGAGGCTCCATGTGGTGTAGATCCGATCTGCGATCTATATTTATATGTATATGTGTATATATATATACATATACACACATGCCGACGTCGCCGATGCATCGCCAACGACGCTGATGCATCGCCGATGCATCGGCGAAGCGGCACGATCTTCCGACCCATCTATCTGGACCCTACTTGGGAGACCTCTTGGGGCGGTCCCCAGACAGTGTGTTGACCAAACCGTGTGGTGAGTCCGTGGGGGCCTCCAAGGTCCCAGAACCGTGGGGTGAGGTGTCTCGGGACTTGGAGGTCACCGCACGGGCTGTCACCGCACCTTTTTGGGACCCCCGAGAGAGGGAGGTGGTCGCAGGCGATTTCTCGGCTCCGATCACGAAATCCCCCCCGAAAGGTCAGGCCGCCCAGACAAGAAGAGGGGCTCGGGGATGCACCCCTTGGGCGGTGGCTTCTCTTACGCGCCCCTCGTCGAGGATGGAGGCCCCCCACCGTGCGTCCCAGGGTCGGGCCCCAGATCCTTGGTCCAGCCGAAATCCGCACACTTTTTGGGATTATGGTCGCCATGCTACACCCCTTGTGAGGGGGTGGGCTGTCAGATCCTGGCGTGGCCATCCTGCTCAAATTGCCCCTCGCGGCACCTCGAGCTGATAACGCAAAATTTCTTAGTTGGTTTTTGCGCTATCGGGCTACTGCTCCGGTGTCCCTCTCAGCCGCCACCAGCTTGGCACAGCACTACCCCGCAGCGGCAATGACGGGAAAGCGCACTTGGCACGCGCACAAGACGTGGTGCTGCATCTGCGGGTACGGCAAGAAATCAGCTCTCGTGGTCGATTTGCAAGCACTGCGGCGCCCACTGGTCCATGACGGTCCCAGCGTTCTCCACTCCTCGCGGGCTTCCCGTTTCATGGTCGTACCACAACCAGCTCGCTTTAGCTGGAGGATCTCCTGGGCGGCAAGGATCGTGTTCCTCCTCCCGGGCCTATTGTCAACGGCCCTGCCACCATTCATGCAGAGTCCTCTTACTCGCCCGACGAGCTGATGCAACTCATCAACATCGGGACGAAAGTTGGCCAGCGCGACGTGGTCGAATGGCACGAGGTGGCGATCGGGCGTCGTCAGCAGATTCGTCCGCCCGCCCAGTTCCGGGCAGCCGAGGCCTTCCGTCGCATTGGTCGCCCCAGTCAGGAGATCGCCCACGATGTCCGAGCTTGCCCGTGATGGTGAACGCCCCGTTATGGCAGGCTGCAGAGCGTTCCGTCGGAGGCGGTTCCCGGCAGACCTGTGGCGCGAGGCTGCGGGCGCGATGGTTGCAGGGCACGGCCGGCGGTTTGGCCCGATCGCAGCCGGCCGCAGCTTGGCAGAGCTGCAGATGGGGGCCGACATCGAGGCCTGGAGCGGCATCCCCGAGACTTCCTACGGCTGGCGCCCAGCCTCCCGCGCCCTCCCAGACACCCGTGTGGTGCTGCTGGAGGTTTGGGAAAGGCGGGAAACCCGCGAAGTCGCCAGACGCCGGCCCGACTACCAGTACCTCGCGGGGGGCGTGGATCGCTGGGCGACTCGCCAGTTTTTGGACAGCAGTGTGATCACGGAACCATGGGGGCGGCCGCAGGCGTGCCCGCGATTGCAAACGACGCGACACGCGGCCTTCGCGACGAGCGGCTTCACCCCGGCCGCCGCGCTTGCTTGCTTGCCAGCCGAGACCGCGATGACAGCGGTGTTCCCTCTGGACGTTCGCCTGGCCGCGTGATGGGGTGCGAGTTCGGAATGGCTTCCCGCTGCGCGCATCGACCGCCACGGCCAGGTTAACGGGCGGCAGACCGGGCAGCGTGCCGAGCTGTGGGCTGTGGTGCAGGCGTGCAGCCTAGCAGGGGCACCCGTTGACGTCGTCACTGATTCCCGCTTCGTCACTCGCGGTGTCGCCGCACTTATTTTAGAGGTGGCGCGAGCGCCGCGAGCGAGCCCAGCTCCCGCCTCTCGACTTGCGCCAGCGGCGGGCGCAGCAGCTGGACGCGCTCGAAGCGCTCCAGCGCGCGGCGGCGACGGTGGAACTGGCCGCTCGGAAAGGGAACCACGGCTGTGGCCCAGGCGGGCCCAGGGTGCGGCGGCACCGCTGGACCGCGCCAGGGCACCGCCGGAGGCGCGCGCCCCGTGCCGCCGCCGCACCGCGGGCAGGTCGCCGCCCCAGCGCCCGCGGTGGCACCGCGCCAAGGGGCAGCCACGGCGGCGCGGGACCTCTTCGCGGGCCGCGCCTGGCTGGCGCACACGGCGTGCCAGGGCTCAGCATGGGTTGCCTGCGTGCGCTACCGGTGCTGGGCGCCGGCGTGGCCGTAACAGGCCAGCCGCCCGCGTGGGTGCCCGCGTTGCCGCCGCGGGCGGGAATGCTGCTGATATTGCCGGCACCGCGCGCTGGCGGCAGCGAGGCGGCTTGGCGCGCCGTCCTCCGGGATCGGCTGGCTGCGCGCCCTGGCCCGCCCGATTGAGCCGGCGCGGGGCCGTGCGTGAGCGGGCGTTTGCCTCTATCGCCTTTCCGTCGTCTTCGCTGTCGTTCCCTCGTTTGGCCGCTGGGTTCCGCTGCGACGGTAAAACATGCAGCGCTTTGCCAGTTGAGTCCTCCGACGCTCATGGCCACGAGGCTGTGAGGGAGCCTCGGGCGGAGCACCTGACTCGGCCTCCCGACGGCACCCCCGGGTGCCGCCCCACGACGGGGAGGAGCTGTATACCAATGGGCGAGCGGGACGGGGTTGAGGGAGGATCAGCAGCAGGAGCAGGAGGGAAGCATGGGGCGGGTGAAAGGGGAGGGGGAAGAGCAGGAGGACCGGAATCAGGATAGCGAAGAGCAGGAGGAGGACGAAGAGGAGGACGAGGGGGGGGAGGAGAAGGACTAGGAGGGGAGGAGGAGGAGGAGGAGGAGGAGGAGGAGGAGGAGGAGGAGGAGGAGGAGGAGGAAAGGGGAAGGACAGGAATAGGAGGAGGAGGGGGAGGAGGGGAGGAGGAGGAGGAGGGAGGAGGAGGAGGCGGAGGAGGAGGGAGGAGGAAGGAGGCGAGGAGGGGAGGAGGACGGCGACCATGAGGGTGACGAGGACGGCGAGGAGGAGGAGGAGGAGGACGAGGAGAAGGACGAGGACGAGGACGAGGAGGCGGAGGAGGACGTGGACGAAGTCGAAGAGGACGAGGAGGAGCAAGAGGGGAAAGGGGGGGGAGTTGGAGGAAGAGGACGGCGAGGAGGAGGAGGAGGAGGAGGACGAGGACGAGGAGGCGGAGGAGGACGACGACGAGGTCGAGGAGGACGAGGAGGAGGAAGAGGGGAAAGGGGGGGAGGAGGAGGAGGAGGAGGAGGAGGAGGAGGAGGAGGAGGAGGAGGAGGAGGAGGAGGACAGCGAGGAGGAGCAGGAGAGGGAGGAGGAGGGGGAGGAGGAGAAGGAGGGAAGAGGGGGGAAAGGAGGAGGAGGAGGAGGATACCACATCCTTCGAGCTTGCGCGCGCTGCCGATGGGCGGGGAGCGGCCAGCGATGTCTTGTTAACGCGGGGAGGTGCCGTTCTCCTCGTCCTGTCTTCTATTCTCTCTCATCTCGTAGAAGACAACGCAAGATGTATGATGTTCCAGCTTACTTTAGCCTTGATCGCGACAAAGAATTTTGAGCACAAGAAAGCACCGAAACTCGATGGTTTTCACGTGCTGGGCCCTGGGAGACATTCGTCCGACACCGTTTCGACACTCTGTCGACTCTTTTCGGGGTGCTCGGAAATCTTCCTGGGATATGATCCATGATTACGATGGGAGCAACATAGCGCGAGATAGGCATGAAGGTTCAGAGGTCCGTGCGGGTTTCTTGGGCCGGCGCTGGGCCTTCCTGGAGCGCCTCCGGCACCACCCCTGGCGCGCTGCGCGCACCGGGGAGAGGGCTCCAGCGCTGCCTCATGGTTCTCCGCGCGGACCTCCGGGAGATCAGGTTTATGCGGCTAGCCTTATTGTATTGGTGATGCCGTCTTGTATTGGTTATTGCCTTATAGTCTGGTTCTCATTGCTGTCCTTCTGTGATTCCCCACAGCCCACATGTTTTCGGGAGGTGTCGGAGGGTTCCACCTTCCCGTGCGCAAGGGCAGCGGGCCATCTTTCTACCCGCGGAGGATGTCGTCAAGCCAGTCGTAGCGGCCGGACCTAGCAGGAATCACTCTTCCTCCTCCGCCTCCTTCTTTCGCCATGCGATGCATCGCTGTTTGCGGGGTAGACTCGCCAGGTGAGGGGCAGAGACGGGCAGGTTGACGAACTCTCCAGTCGTAGTGTGAAGGAAGTTGTTGTGTGCCACAGATACGGGGCTCAGCTGGGAGGTCTGGAGAGGGAGCGAGACTACTACTTCGCGAAGCTGCGCGACGTGGAGATCCTCTGCACCACGCTGCAGGCTTGCCAACGCTCGCCGTCTCGCCAGCGCTTTCCCATCCCATCGACGCTGCATTTTTATCGAATCGATCGATGTTTTGCGCGGGCGCCTTGTCGGCACGACTTCTCTTGTGCCTCCTCCTCATCGTGCTTTCGGGCCCGTGTTCCCACCATGTGTGCCCCTGGCGGTGGCCGCCATCTGGCCACATGGGCCACTGTGCTTGTTCATGAGGCCATCTGGTCGTCGTGCGTTGGACGCCTGGTGCTTCTGTCCAGCTACGGGCTGCGGTGTTGCTGATGCGCATGATGTTCGGCACATGCTGACATGTGTCCGCCGCATGAATTCAGTTGTTGCCGTGTGACCCTTCGATGATTCCCAAAGCAGCGCTTGCAAGTTCAATGTGCTGGTTCTCTTTAAGGAGCTGGGCCTGGTTGTCGGCCGGTCTGTCTTGTGTGCGCCCGTCGCCGCCGCCGCCTTTAGTCGCGATGCTGATCGTGCGAGGCTCGCACTTTGCATTGGTTTTCGCTGCTGTTCGTTTGTTATCGTTGCGTTGGCATTGCGTGGCATGGCGTCGCTTTGCTTTGCGTTGCGCTGCTGTGCGCAAATAGCATTACTTTAATTTGCGTTGCACTAGTTTAGATTGCTTCGCATCGGATTGCGCTGCTGCGTTGCATCTCATTGTATCGCTTCGATGCGCATTGTTTTGCATGGTTGGTGCATCGCTTTGCAATCGCATTGCATTGCTGTGCACTGATTTGCATTGCGTTGCACTCCGTTGCGTTGTTTTGTGTTGCTTTGCGTCGCTGTGTACGACAACAACATAGATTGCACCACATGGCTTGCGCGACATATACTGCACCACCATGATTGCACCACCTAGATTGCATCGCATGTGTTATAGGAAGTCGCTGCTTTGGGCTCACGATGGCCAACATCAGCATGCTGTCTCTGCTGTGTCGACGATGTCTTCGGCCAATGACCTCCGCCCCCCGCCTGTATGGAACGTGAACCGCTTCGGCCTCGGCCAATGAGCCGGTTACTGCTGCAACGTTCGCTCGTCTCTGGTTGAGTTCTGGTTCCCCGAAGCGTCGTGTGGACGTCTGGGGGAGCCTGTGGGGCCATCTTGGAGCCGTCTCGGGAGTGTCTTGGGCTGTCCTGGTGCCCTTGCGCCATCTTGTAGTGTGCACTTCGCTCTGCCTGGTGGTTCGACGTGACACACGATGCGTTGAGGTGGTGTGCCTCATCGCAGGTCGGTACTATGAGGCCGAAGCGGACTCCCCCATCCCACTCCTCCGTTATCCTGCTTCTTTTTTGCATCCCTCCTGTTGCTACTCTATCGGGTCCTCTTCCTCCGCTATTTCTTCAGATCTTCATCCTCTCTTATTTCTTTCTCTCTCTCCCTCTCGTTCCCTCTCGCTCTCTCTCTCTCTCTCTGTTTTATCTCTATTTCTTTGTATGTGTATATCCCCTATAGTAACTATACCATATACAAGATTATTCGGAGACGCCGTAAGCGAATCACCGCCGCACCCCGCCCTTTGGAAACATCTATGTGGCCACAAGTTTGGCCAAAGTCTGGCTATGCAATTGGACTATGTGTTCCTCCAGCCAGTGTGGGAACCCGTTGGGGGGGTATTCTCTGGAGAGGGAGGAAGGAGGACCAGAGGGAGGAGAACCAGGACGAGGAGGAGGAAGGGCCGATTGAGGCCCTCTCGGGGCCCTCCTCGGGTCTCTTGGGGGCCTCTCGGCAATTTTAAGGCGCTCTTGGCCCGTCAGACGCGTTTGGATGCCGTCTTGGGAGCCTCTCTGGGCCGACTTCGGGATCTGTTGGGGCGCTTTGGGGCCGTCTTGGAGGTCTTTTGGGTCCTCTTGGGGCCGTCGTGGGTACCTCTTGGAGCCGTCTGGGGGGCCAGTCTTGGGGCCTTCTTGGTGGCCTCTTGGACTGGGCTGGGGGCCGGCTTGGAAGCCTACGGGCCATCTTGGATTGTGGTATGCTAAGAAAAGGCGAGCATATCCCTTTGGAGCCCTCTTGGGGCGTCTCCGGGGCATCTTGGGCCTTCTGGGTGAAATATTCGGCCGTTCTGGAGTCATCATGATGAGCCGTCTTGGAGGCATCTTGAGACCATCTTTAGCTTTCTTGAGGCCATCTCGACTGTCTCTGTTACGAGTTTTCTGGGTTTCTCAGTTTTTTGGGCTGGCCAGCAGGTTGAGCTAGAACCCACTGGGAATTGAAACTGCCCAATGGGAAAGGGCCGAAAGGGTCAACATTCAGCACGCCGTGCACTTCTTTGCAAGCAGAAGGGGGCGGGCTGGTGGCCTTTGGCTCCATTAGCCGCCGTGCCTGGATTGTGAGCCAGAGTCCCCTCGGATGTCTCTTGGGGTCTCTGGGGGCGCCTCTTGGAGGCCTACTGGACGCCTCTTCGGGGCGAACTGGCAGTCTCGGGGGCCATGCTGACACTAGAGGACTCCAGACAAGAGATATGCTGAAACGCATTAAGTTATCCATTTGTTTTTCACCTCCAAGAAAATCACGTGGGGCATCGCCGAGAACACCCTGGAGCGCCCTGGAGCGCCGGAACTCTGGTGTCGGGACCTTCCAAAGAGAATTTGCAATCGAGTAGTCTTCGGCAGGTGCTTGGGTGGTGGGCCAGCGGCCTCTTGCATGCATGTTGCGGTCTCTTGGGGTGTCCCTCGGGGGCCTCCTGGAGGCCTCTTGAGGGCCGCTTGGGTGTCTCTTTGGGCCTCTTGGAGGCCTCGTGGGTCTCTTGCGAGCATCTGGGGGGATCTTGAGGCTATGTTGGGGTCTTTGGGCCAATGTTTATCAGAGCGTAAATTACCTACCCCGCTTTCGCTTCCAGGCAAAACCAAGCCATACCACGCGCCTCCTCGTCAAGCGGCCTGACCAGTACAGGCTGTAATTGGGCATCGTTTGGTATCTCTTGGAAGCGAGGGTGGTCAAAAACGAGGTAGGTTTGTTTTCCCCCTAGTTTAGGGGAAAGGCTCTCAAGGCCCATTCGCGTGCCCCTGGGCCCGTGTTGAGGCCTTTCTTGGCCGCCTTGGGGGCCGGCAGCAGGCTCTGGCTGCGGTGACGATCTGGCGTGCCGTGCCGCACGGGACCGTCGTTGGGGTCATTGGGCCGTCTTGACGCCCTCTTGGGCCATCTTGATGGCGGAGGTGGAAGAGGAGGTGGAAGAGGAGGAGGAGGAGGAGGAGGAGGAGGAAGAAGGAGAGGGAGGAGGAATATGAACCAAGACGCTGGTACGGGGGAGCTGTTTGATTGCGCCCAAGAGACCCCCTTCTGCTCTGTGACAATCTTCGGGCGATATTTGAACGACCTAATTACGCCAAGATGACCCAAGCACGTGAGACAGTCAGCGGCTTTCGCATCTCGGGCCTCGGGGAAGTCACCCAGCACGCCCCAGAAGTCACGCAACACGCCCCAGGGAGTCTGGCAATTTGGGAGCTTGGCCCACTCAAAGAACAGTTGAAGTACTCAACAAAGCTCGAAGATACGTGAGGACACTTCACTCAGTGCCGAGGGCGCGGTTGCGGATACCCAATATCTGGCACTCGAGGGGACCTGACGACGCCCTGCCCAGTGCCTCGCGGCACCGTGGCGGATCGATCGAGCAGACATCGACCTATCCCGCCGTCGTACTTGGGTCGTGGACAAGAGGCTTCTCGGAGGCCTCGTCGGGGTCTCTTAGGCAGAGGCCTCTGGGGACCTCTTGAAGCCCTGGAGGCGGTCTTGGGGGTCATCTTGGGGCGTGGAGGGCCCAAAATGCCCCTTCGAATTCGTCCTCTCGGGTTTCTGCTTGGGGGGGCCTCAGGAGCCCTCGCGGCGCTCTCTTGGGGGCCTCGTGGACCGTTTTTCGAGTTCTTCCAGCGCAGAGTTTACCCATGACCGGCAATCGTGACGCCTGCAGCGCAATCAAGTGTGTATTCATCGGCTAGATGTAAAGAGTGACCTTTCGCCGGAGTGACCTTTGGTGAGGGCACATATGGGTCCCCAGATGGCTGAAAACGAAGCAGGAACAGCGGCTTGCAAGCCCAGGTGTGGCCCCCCCGCGGCCCCCAAAAAGCCGCGCACCAAAGGTCACTCTTACCAAGGGTCACACTTGCGTGTAACCGATCATTTGTCAATTCATGTTCGCTTGTGCCCGCACGCCGCCACCTGTAACAGATTTCGCTGCCAATGCACCGTCTGGGCGCGGTTGTCGTTTGTCTCAGGAGTGGCGAGTATGCGAAACTCAGACAAGAAGTGTCACACAAATGCTGTGATTCGACGATCTGGGCCACTCTGGCGGGCCCCCAATCCTTCAATGACGGCCCAAGAGGTCTCCAGGACGTCCCTCGGGCCGCGCTGGTATCGACACGGCCCTGCTTAACCAGCCTCGAGCTTATCTTTATCCCTAAGATCGGCAATCCAAAAGGCGATGACAGTCGTAGGGATGTGCCCTCAGAAACTTAAGGAATCCTCAGTATTATGGCATGTTGGAAGTATGGACTCCGATCGAAGATATGGGTCCCTGAATAACTTAACTCTCAATCCAGGGAGCACGAAGATATACAAGGACACTCCACTTCGTGCCTTGCGGCATCGCAGCGGATATGACCAGGTACAACTTGGAAAATGTAATGTATTTCGCCATACCCCCAGAGCTCATCAGAACGAACAGCAAAATCGTCCCGAACACCTCGATGCTCCATCGTCGTCGACGGAGAAGACGATCGTTGCTTTGTTTTTCCAGCTCGCTTTCTGGTAATTCGCATGTCGCGGCCGATTTGATTCGACCTCGATCACGCGCTGGCGAATAAGTCCGATCTGGGCCGCTTTGGCAGCTCGGTGCATGCGAATCCCAGCCCAGGCCCACATGGACCCTGACCTGACGCCCGCGAAGCTTGTCGAAGACATTCAGGGGATCTTGTATGCGGAGCAGGAGCCAGAGCAGGAGCTCACAGGAGGCAAACACATGGATGCCGATCTTATTTCCTCGTCTCCACCCTGAGGCCTCATGGGGAGACCCTCATTGCCACGGCCGGATGTTGTCCTGGAGCCTTGTCGGAGCGCACCCCAGGAGAGGACTGGGGAGGAGCGGTATCGGTCCCTCTCTGGTTCCCCCAGCGGCAGTGCCAGGGGGTCTCGCCCGGGAGGGGGGAAGGTAGGGAGGGAGACGAGTAGGATGAGGAGGAGCAGCAGCAGTTGGAGCAGGTGGACAAAGGTGGGTCAGGAGGAAAAGGCGCATCAGCACGAGCAGGGTGGGAGGAAAGCAGGGGTGTGCAGGACGAAGAGCGGGGAGCAGGAACAGGAGGATGGTGATGGTCGGCAGCAGCAGTAGCAGCAGCAGCAACAGCGGCAGAGAAGGAGGAGCGGAGCAGAACGAGGGCGATAGCAGAAGGAAGGAGCATGAGCAGGCGTGGATGGAGGCGGACCCCTACGACACATAGGAACCCATAGTGCCCCTGGACAACTCTAGACCCGCCTGGGCCCCTCCTACCCTTCCCCCTCCTCTTCCTCTACCTGCTCCTCCAGGACAATTCGCAGCATCGCGTTGACAATGACAGGCGGCCAAGGTTGGCGAGCGGGACCGTTGGTAGTGGCTACCCCCTCTATTCGTCGCCCCGTCTGGCTCCAAAGCTCGGGATCGGCTCCCAAGCAGTGAAGCCGTGCGTCCCGTAGCCATTTAGGCTCAAGCCAGTGTGCCTCAAGCAGCGCTGGCGATCAAACGCGTCACATTAATTGAGGTGCAGTGCCAACGATGCTCAATGCAGATAGAAAAGAATCCATCCGAATTCTGAGTCCAGTGCTCGAAGGCATCATTACCGATTTGTTCGTGATCAGCTCTGGTTGGCCCAAAAGGGGGTCCAGCTACAAAGGGGTGGTGCAATAGATCTTGTGCAATAGACTTGTGAGGTGCAATAGATTTGGGGCGTGCAATACATTCTGGGGCGCAAATGTACTGCTTGATTTTCGCGTGCAATACATCAATTAGTTGCAACACAATTTACTACAACTTTCCGGCGCAATACCTTTGCAATCCAATTGCCCCAAATCTAGTGCACCACCCCCTTTCAGCTGGGCCCCCCGTTGGGGTCAACCAAATCAATCCTGCTAATGGTTTCGCTGTTCGTGCCAAGCACTTCATCGATACCGGGGGCTTCCAGTTGCCGCGGCAACATGAGCTGCCGGGCGTAGGTTGCAACGAGCGTGCAGATTTTTGTAGTTGCCAGTGATTAAGCATTCGTGGATTCTAAAAAGTATGCACTTCGACAAGAACTACTTGATCCAGGGATCTTTCTCTTTGATCGCGCCGTTTAGGCAGTATTTCCAGAATTGCGAGCTTCGCAGCGTGCCACCAGGAGCCGACAGCATCCCACGCCCTCTCTACAGCAAATATGAAGAGTTCGGTGCATCAAAGCTTGCCAGTCTTCTCGGTATGCCTGACCCTCACCTGCTAATCGGCGCAACGAAGCCAGCGATATTTAGATTTGCGGCCCGAATCGGCTTTATTCAAGTAGACAGCTCTGATGTGTACACTCGGAGCTGTTACTCACTTGGTCCGTACAGCCCGAAATATGCGTTCGAGAGTTTTTTCATGGTCACGGGCAAGACTACCCAATACTAAATGCCAGATGTTTTTGGAGAAGCATGAGTCGGTTACGATTTCGCCATGGCCATCTGCATTTGGCTCCAAGAGCATGGTCTCTCTGAATACTCGGTTGCAGAAGCGCTGCTAGTCGAAGGTACCATCGGCGTTGGGCTCTCCACGGCGGTTGCGCCGCATGTGCATATCCAAGCGTTGCAAGCGATGTGGAACTTGATTCCTGCGGTTGGCACCATTTGGATAGGCTTCATACTACGACAATTCGTTTGATGATTTAACCTCGAACACATCAACGTTGTGATCAAGCACATCAGCAACACTCACTGCGTAATGGATGCTCAAGTCACATACGTGCGCAGAAGTTTGTGTATCATCGATGGCCTTTTTACCACATATTGCCCGTTGAATGTCCTGTCGATTTTGCTGGCAGGCATGGGCTCGTTTGATAAAACATGCGGTGAATACCTTCCCTTAAAGAAGCAGTTCGCAAATTTGATGAAGCAGCGCACTGATGCAATCGGTTCCCATACCCCTACTTGCCGCAGCAGAGAAGACAAGTCACATTTCGACGCATACATCGAGAACCATGGAGGCTTCGCGATCATTGACAGCGTAATCAAATCCACCCTGCACGAAAAGCTCTGGAAGGATTGTCGCTGAAAACCCATGTTTCCAGGATGCCGAGTACGCGGTTCTCAATACCAGGCGCAGGATTCCCATATCATAGGGTTTCCATATCAGAAGCAAAAAAGCAGGAAAACCTTGTGCGCCAGTTCTGACGGCACAGGCGGGAATCTGGGACTCTTCTCGGGCTGGCCTACGGCTCTCTGAGGGCATTTTGCCCGCGGGCGTCGTATTGGAAGCTCCTCGGGGGGGCCTCGTGCATTAGTTTGGACGCCAGATCGCCCCCCTCGTCCCGATACTAATAGAAGTCGGTTTCGATCTTCTTAGAGTTGCGGCCCGGATTGCTTTCCCCCCCGCGTTCGCGAGCACCCAAAGGAGGTCGGCGGATTGACGTTGTTTCTTCTTATGAGTAGTACTAGACAACCCTCGGATTATTAGGAGCTTATGGGGTATCTTTCTGGGACTTTTGGGAGCATCACTGCGCCAATGCGGTTGCGTCTGGAGGCCTCTCGAGGCCACCAGAGCCATGTTCGGCGACAGCGCAGTCATTTAGGGGTTTCTTTGCGCTGCATCGACGCTATACAACATTAGGACAACTTGTGGGAGCTGGCGACTAGCAGAAAGCATCGAAACACCTGCGATGTGTTGCCGTCTCCGCCCGTCCTGGGGACTTGGTGGGTTATCGGGGCCCTCCTGGACCTTCTTGTGGCTGTCGTGAAGCTCGGTACGATCGAAGGAATGACTCCAGAAGACTGGCGTCGAAGACGCCATCAGTCCCTGCCCATTTTGGACAGGACTCGCTGTCGGCGTCGCAGCGGATGTTGTCTAGTTGAGACAGAAGCGTGCTTGCCCAGCATCGGCCGCTGTCGGGGATAACATATGCTGTTGGGCATCGTACCCGCTTGTATCGTACCCGTTTCGTGCGTGCCAAGAAGTTATTTCGGGTTTCCTCGGCCTCCCCGTGTTTTTTTGGGGGGGGAGGGACCTACATATTAATGTGTTGCTAGAGACCGCTCGGACCCTTTGGACGCCCAGTGGCGTCCCTACGGAAATGCTGAGGCAGGCTCGAGCTGCCAGGAAGCCGAGGGACATCCCATTAGATTCAGAGGCAACCCCTGGGGGGATTTTTTCAGCGTCGACGCTCGCATACCGGGCACACGGGGTTGTCGTTCGACAACGCATATATTACATCCGTTGTCGAGGACAGGCGCGAATTGGCACAGCCCCGTCGGATTCGTCTTCCGGCTTATTCCCCGGGCGTTGTTCGGGCTGATTTGGTTGATTGGGTGTTTCATCTCGCTTTGTAGCTTTTACTCGTTCTGACGAACACATCTCAGGAGATCTGTCATAGATTGGTTGCAAGTTTTGGTGCATCTGGCCCACCTGGTACTAAAGTTTAGAGAGGAGACAGGGTTGAAGAGGCAAGAGGTAGGATGAGTCAGCAGTAAACATACCACCACGCGAATGAAGACACTAGCAGGACAGCAGCCCATTAGTCAGCCTCGTCGGGCCGGGGCCGGGCAAGACGAGGAGCTGACATCGCCATCCGGGGTCAGCATTCTTAGGTCAAGGCGCTGGACTGATAACCGCTTCGGGCGCAGGAGGAGCTCTGGTGTCCGGGCCTTTCCTTCAAAATCTAGGTCGGGGAATTTGTTCGTGGCCGAGGCTCGCCGTGGCTAGAAGGGACTCTTCGTTCCCTGTTCGGCGCTCCTTCCTGCACTTGCTTGGGGGTTCCCTTCCCATCACTTGGGAAACTGGAAAATTGCATCATCGGTTGTTTTCCCGGGGAAAATACATTCGGCTGGTAGCACGAGAATTGTACATGACAGTGTCTTACACCTGCGCTGGACTATAATCTATCGATGGTGCACAATCGAGCTCATATGCTGTGGCTTCCATGGGCTTGGGCGGTTCTCTGGATTTGTCTGGCGACTCCCTGACTCGCACTGTGATTTTACACAGCTGAGGTGTCGAACCCTGGTGATCGCACCCCCTGCTCCTCCTGAAAAAGACATTGTGGCTTCCACTGGGCACCGCCTGCGGGCCGCCCGGAGAGTTGGGGCGCGGCCCTCGTGAGGACGCTTCGCCAGCGTAGAGGGCATGACGGAGAGCTCGGCGACGCGCGCGGCTCCTCGGACACCGCGCCTCCTCTCGGGTCGAAGCACAAGGAACGGCACAAGCATACACATGGCTCATTTCTAAGTATTCGAAGGTTCTTTGATGTTTTTGGGGGGCGAAGATCCTTTCATTTCTAATTATTCAATCCTGGGCCTCTTCGTGGCCACTAGGGGGCCAGGAACAATCAGAACCGAGCACAATTAGAAATGAGCACGATTAGAAATGAACGACGTGTACGGTCAAGACGTTGACAGGAGGACTGTTTCCGCTTCAGGAGGGGCTCTGGCTTACGGGCCGCTCCTTCGAGGTCTGGCTCGGGGAACGTGCTCGCGGCCGAGAGGCCCGCTGCGGCCGGAAAAAATGCCATTTCGTTCCCGATCCGGCGTGCTTTGTAGCACTGCAGCACGATGGCGTCATGCTTCCAGGGCTCTGCTGGGCCTGTTTCCCACCACCACCACCACCATAAGTTGGAGGGGGAGGGGGTCCTCCTCCTACTCCTCCTCCTCCTCCTCCTCCTCCTCCTCCTCCTCCTCCTCCTCCTCCTCCTCCTCCGCTCCTCCTCCTCCTCCTCCTCCTCCTCCTCCCCTCCTCTCCTCCTCCTCCTCCACTCCTCCTCCTCCTCTTCGTCCTCTTCGGGCCTCGTCCTCCTCCTCCTCCTCCTCCTCCTCCCTCCCTTTCCTTCCTTTCCTCCTCCTCCCTCCTCCTCCTCCCTCCTCCTCCTCTCTCCTCCTCCTCCTCCTCTCTCCTCTCCCCCTCCAGCTTAGGGTGTTGGTGGTGGAAAACAGGCCATCCAGCTCTGCTCCAAATTCCATGGGCTCGGCGCTGGCCCCCCCCCCCCCCCCCCCCCCTGGCGGCGCCAGCGGCGCCGCCCCTGGCGCGCGAAGCGCGCCAGGGAAGGGGGGCCTGGTTTCCACCCCCACCACCACCACCACCACCACCACCACCACCACCACCACCATAAGTAGGAGGGGGAGGGGGTCCTCCTCCTCCTCCTCCTCCTGCTCCTCCTCCTCCTTCTCCTCCTCCTCCTCCTTCTCTTCCTCCTCCACCTCCTTCCCCCTTCCAACTTTGGTGGTGGTGGTGGTGGAAAGCAGGCCCATCAGAAGGGGTATCCAGCGCCAGCCCAAGAATTTTCCGCGCGGGCCTCCCAAAGCGTACGGTTGTGCCGTCTGCTGCTCTTTTGTGTGTGGTTTGGCGCTCACGCGTGCGGTCGGCCACTTGTGATTGGGCCCTCGCTCCATCCGCAGATCGAGGCCTTGGCATTCTGGACTGGGTGGTGGGATTCCTTCCGCGCCTCAGGGGATGGAGGCCGTGGCAGGATGAGGAATCCACCAGCCGTTCCGTCGAAACTCGCATGTGGAAGGCCAGATGTTTCATCTCATCCCCTGCCCCATCCTTCGCCTCATCTTCCCCACGTCGGCCCGCCCCCCTCACTCGCTACATCTTATGTTTTCTCGCTCATATCTGACACTATTCGCCCGTATTACCATGTTGCAAGGTTTTCTCGTTCATTGGGCATTGATCCCCCCTACCAGGAGTGAGCATTAGCTGAGTTGTCTAGGAGGATCCTCGGCGCACGGCGTCGGCGTCGCGGTGCACGCGTCCAAGGCCTCTCACCGCGGTCTTTTTCGCGGCTGCGATTCTGCGGAAGGGTCGGCGCCGTTTTGGGGACCAGTATTCAGCGGCCTTTCCCAGGAGCAAATAGGGGTCTGAGCCTTTCGGTCGCTCGAGTTCCTCAGGGCGATGCTCAGGAGGCATGAGCACTGACCTGACTCGTGGCGGCCCTGAGGCGGCACTTCCGCGGCGGATCGGTCAGGTCAGTGCTCGGGAGGCTCTGGAGGCACTCCAGCAACTCCCGCGAGGCCCAGCGCGGACCTAACTGCTCCTCTGTTCCCTCCTTCAGGCGGGCCCGCGTCGCCGCAGGCTCTGCGTGGGATGAGCAACTGGCACCAGCAGTGTGCTGCTGTTGCGGCGCGGTTGCGGGGTGCCGAGGGCCTGCCCGGCGCCTCTTCTGCGTGGGAGGCGGGCGGGCGCCATCGGCGACGCCCGGGAGGGGCTCTTTGCATCATCGACCTGCGAGGGGTGCCGTGCTCGTCGCGTGTTGGTGGATGCCTCGGCAGGCTGTGGGGGCACGCAGTGGGCGTTCCGCTTGGGAGCAGCACCATGGAGTCTTGGTGCGGGGGTCGGAGTGCCCCGCCTGCTCCCTCATCTTGTGCGGCCCCGGTGGGGTCCAGGCTACGTGCATCCAGATACGGGGGGCGTCGGCAGAAACAGCGTGGTGCAAGCTCATCAATGTGTCCATCTGGTGCCCTTGGATCCTGGGCTCGGGGTGATTGCCCCGCGGGCCCCGCACATTTGTGGCTCGCATTTCATGACATCCAGGCTGGTCGCATGGACATCCAGTTGTTCGTGGGCGGGTGGGCCGGTGTGCATAGCATGGCCAATGCTGGGTGCGAAGTGGTACTTCCCCTCCACCACCTCCGCCGGGTCCTCCCACGAGGGAAGGCGGAGGAGGAGGAGGAGGAGGAGGAGGAGGAGGAGGAGGAGTTGTAGGAGCAGGACCTCGGCTCGGGATCTTCAGGGGGTGGGGGCTCTTTGACGAAGGGGAGGGGAGCGGACGGGGATGGGGATGGGGACAGGAACGGAGAGGGGGGAAGTGGATGGGCGGCTGCAATGGTCGTGCAGTGGGCGGTCCGAAAAATTTTAGAGGGCCCAGGCCTTTGGTGTCTTCCCCATGCGTGCTCCGGAGCTCTCGGCCCCGCCCACGGGAGCGGCTCTTCGTCGCAGGCAGTCTTCCGATGGCTGACGATAGCGAGGTCCGAACGGGGACTCCAACTGTCCAAACTCACGGAAGCACTGCCAGCCTGGGCATTGCAGGACGCCAGAGGTCGTTTAGGTAGGGTTGTGGGCGGGGGGCGAGGGCTGGCCTCGGCTGCGCCTGCGGGGCCGCCTGAAGTCGATGCCTTGGGCGTACGTGGAATACTCCTGGGGCTTCGCAGGATGGAGGAGGAGGAGGAGGTTGAGGAGGAGAAGGAGGAGGAGGAGGAGGAGGGGGAGGAGGAGAAGGAGGAGGAGGAGGAGGAGGGGGAGGAGGAGGAGGAAGAGGAGAGGGCGGGGAGGAGAGAAGGGCGCAGAAGGAGAGGCACACGAAGGGGGGGAGTCGAGGCGCGCGGGGAGGGGGGGAGATGTGGAGGATGAGGAGGTGGAGCAGAAGGGGGAGCGACGGCGACACTGGACGACGAGGACGGGGATGAGCACGAGCATGGGGAGGAGAATGTGCAGGAGAGTGGGGGGGAAGACGAGAACGAGGATGAGGAGAAGTTGGGGGATGGGGGATGGGGACGGAGCAGGAGGAGGGAGCGGGGGGGAGGAGGAGGAGGAGGAGGAGGAGGAGGAGGAGGAGGAGGAGGAGGAGGAGGAGGAGGAGGAGGAGGAGGAGGCCCCTGCGCGCGCGCTGCGCTCTGGGACGGGGCGCCGCGCGGGAGGACGCGCTGAGCGCCCTCGTCCACGTAATTCGGCGGCACGGGGCTGCACGAGTCCCTCGGGGGATGCGCGCCGCCGGGCGCCGGCGCCTCGTTCCCTCCGCGCTCGAGCCCAGCTTCCTCCCTCCGCCGCCCCTCCTGGCCGTGCTCCCTCCTCTCCCCTCCCAGCTGTCCGGCGTCCCAAGTGCTGTCGGCCCCAGACTTGCTCGGCCCCAGCTCCTCACGGCTGCTCTCGCCTTCTGACCTCCTCCTCCTCCTCCTCCTCCTCCTCCTCACGCTCTTCGTCCTCACATCCTCCTCCTCCTCACGCTCCTCGTCCTCACACTCCCCCCTCCTCTCATCTCGATGTCTCCCTCGTGAACTCCCTGCCCGTCCTACGTCCTCCTCAAGCTTCTCGTCCTCACACCCCTCCCCTCTCATCACGACATTTCCCGCGTGAACTCCCTCCCCGTCCTCCGTTCTGCCGTCCTCCCGTCCTCCTCCTCCTCCTCCCTTTCCTCCTCCTCCTCCTCTTCCTCCTCCTCCTCCTCCTCCTCCTCTCTTGTCCTCTTCCTCCTCCTCGGCTCCTCCTCTGGTGCCATTTCGGGCTCAGGATCGGAGCGTGTTGTTCGAACACAGTGAACGTTTCCGCTAGCATTCCCACCCTTGAACTGCTTGTATGGGCGCTCGTGTGCTCGATGTTCATGGCTCCATTCTTTGTCGCCTTTGGCTAGACTTAGATGCTGGATCGCGGGCGGCTTGCGCAGCGGGTCGGTCAGGACCCAAGTCGCCTCTCCAAGAAGATCGGCAAGCTCAACACAGCGTTTAACGGCTAATGGTATTTCGGCATTTGGTAGAGAATGTATGTTTGCGTGGTTCGAATAACATTGCGTTCTAGTTGTGATTTCGGATATCCAGGGCCAATTTCCAGGGTATCATGATGTACTTGCAGTGCTCGATCGCCTTCCAAATCATCTCGTCGACCAGATGGCCCAGGTGAAGGCTGCCATTGAATCCAGATATGTGACACCGACATGACCGCCAGGACAGCACGACAGAGTGACTTGCTTGAGGCTCTGAGCGCTCGTCTCAGCAAGCTCGAGATCCCCCCCCCGTTGTGCTGCCCACAGAGGCTCGCGATGCGTCTGCGAAGGAAGAGAAAGCAGACAAGAGCGAAAAGCAGGTTTCGAACAACAGGATGATTTCCAAAATTATGAGGATGCCCCGAGCAGCACTGCCAGAAACATCGCGAACGGGACAGTACGGGTTAGGCGAATCATCTCAGAGCTCTATGTCTTCGGAGAGGTGCGTATGGGAATCCATCTCTCTCCCTTTCTCTCGTCCGTTCTCTCTATGTTTCCCTTGTTTTTTGTGTGTCTCGCTCTCTCTCTCTCTCTCTCTTTCTCTCTCTCTCTCTCCCGCCGTTCAATCTCGTTTTCTCTCTCTCTCTCTCTCTCTGTGTCTCTCTTTCTCGCTTGTATATATATATATATATACACGTGCATACACACATGTATTTACACATACGTGTACAAGTGTGTGATTGGCCCTCTCGCTCTCATTCTCCGTTTCTTTATGTGTATACATATTTATATATACATATATATATATGTATGTATAATGGATATCGTCCACTCGCCCTCCCTCGTTCTGAATGTATCTGCACACCTGGGTGTATGTATGTGCATGCATGAGTACACATGTATATAATGGGCTTCCGCCCATCCGCCACCGTGCCTGAGCTGTGGGTCAGAGTTCTCAGGGATGTGTCTTTGGGGGCCTCTCGTGGGTAGTTTAAGGGCCTCCTGGGAGCAGGCTGGGGCCTCTTGGGGGCCTCGCAGGGCCTTTTTGGAGCCCTAGTGGGGGCCTCTTAGGGCCTACGGGGGGTCCCTTGGGGCCGAGGGCTCGAAATGTCCGTTCAGGTACCCCATCTGGGTGGGCCCCCTCTTGGAGCAGTCCTTGGGGCCCCTTGGGCCGTCTTGGGCGCCTCGTGGGCCGTTTTGAGGTCTTCGTGGGCCGTTTGTGGGCCTTTCTCAACGATCTTGGGGCCGAAATCTTGGGCGTCTTGGGGCGATCAGTGGGCGTCTCGGGGCCCTCTTATGCCGTCTGGAGAGCCTATTGAGGTCCTCTTGGTCTTTCTTGAGGCCCCCTTGGGCCCAAACACGTCACGCGAAAGCCGCGACGAGCTCCCGACAAGTCGCGTCGAGTCGAAGAAGATTGGACAATCCCTTACGACTCGTTAGGATCGAGGTCTGAGGCTCATGGGATTGGGAAACAGACTAGGGGACACGCCCACACCGTGCCCAGCGGCACGGTGGCTCATATACACATGCTTGTATATCTTGTCAGTGCTGCACATGCGTTTTTGTTTCCCTCTCTCTCTCACTCTCTCTCTCTCTCTCTGTGCCTCTCTCTTTCTCTCTCTCTCTCTCTCTTTCTACCTCTGCGCCAGTCCTCAATTCAGTACCGCGAGTATGTTGCTTTGCCTCTCTATTTCCCTGGGGTTCGAATTCAAGTTGTATGCCAGGCGCGCGGTCTGACAGAAGGCTGTGCGACACAAGGCTAAGAGGCGGGGAGCGCGGTAAAATGGCCTGAGGGGGTCATACGGCGGGGCAGGTTTAACAATGAGAGCGGACCAGGGCGAGAGGCTGAACAACCTGATGCCAGAGATTGCGGAGAGGAGTGCAAGGATGCTCGTGCACGGGGAGGAGACGCGCGCGGGTTGCATCAGCGAAAGCAGGGCACATCGACATGTCCAGAAGAAGCTAAGAAGGTGTGGGAAGCAGGTGCAAGCGCGGTTGCTTCACGGAGCAGCTAACGCCACATCATGCCAGTGTTCCACTCTTTGTGTACAGCCGTGACCACCCCGCTGGGCCTCGGGCCTGGCTCTCCCCCCATGCTCTCACCCCCTCCCGCCCGCACGCCCCTCGCGCTCTTCCGCCCTCCTCCCGCCGCGCGCCCCACTGAGGCAGCACGCGCCTGCGCCCAGCTTCACTCCAGCCCGCCCTCCCCCCCGCCTTCCCTCCCCCTCCCTTGTCCTCCCCCCGCCCCTTCCTTATCCCACTCTTCCCCCTCCATCTATCTTCAAACACTAGCTCACGGACGTTTTCCAGAAGACGTTCGGACCATCGTGTCGTGGCGGATCCAGTTTTTGTGACGAGAAGTTCCCCAGAGGATGGCAACCAAGCGATCGAGCGGCAACACGTCTGTCTGCCAGCGTGGACCCCAAACAGTCAGTTATTGCATTGTGGATGCGTTAGCAATCTGGTGCAAACGATGTGGTGCCAGCTAGGATGTGTGCCGCGCATGCAATGCGATGTAAGCATTGTCGTGAGGGTTAATATTATATATATATATATATATGTGGCATGTGGTGCAATCTGCGCGGTGCAGTCCATGTCGTGCAAGCTATGCGGTGTCACATGTGTCGTGCAAGCGACGCGGCACAGCTGTGCGGTGCAGGCTCTGCGGCAGCCCAGCGCACGAGGCGCCCACCCGACGCCCACGGGCGGGCACCAGGCGTTCGCCTCGGCTGGCCCACCCCGCGCACGCGCGGGCGCCAGGCGGGCACCAGGTGAGTTCTTGCTTGACCCACCCAGCGCACGAGGCCTCCTCCTCCTCCTCCTCCTCCTCCTCCTCCTCCTCCTCCCCTTCCTCCCCCTCCTCCCCCTCCTCCCCCTCCTCCCCCTCCTTCTCTCCTCCCCCGTGGGCGGGCACCAGGCGACACCTCGGCGGACCCACTCGGCGCACGGGGCGCCGGCCCGGATGGGCGCCAGGCAAGACGTCGGCTGATCCGTCCAGTGCCTTTCTCAAGCCAGCGACGAGCACCACGGAAATGCAAGCACCGTTCTGGGGGAAAAGCAGGATCAGCGAGCCTCGATCCTTCCCCCTCCCGCTGCATTCCTTGGGGAACGCCAGCCATACACCAACACCAGAGCTGGCGCGGTCCATCCCAAGCCCAGAGGTTTGGTGCACAGTCCTTGCTTGCTGATGACCGTTGACAGTGGCCAGGAAAAGTTTAAACACACAAATGCAGGAACGGCCCAGCCACGTTTGGTGCTCAGGTGTCATGAGGGAAAGGGGTCCTAAGATGCGTCGCTGTTCTCGGCCTCCCAGGAGGCCTCTCTGAGCCACAGGGCCGAACGAAACTCTTCGAGGTGAGTTCAGATCTTGGGGAAAGCCCCGCGCCGTGGTCCAGGTCCAGGACCCGATTGAAGTCGTATGCCCCCCCCGTGATCCCCATTGCCCCTCGATGCCTCCCCCCCCCCTCCGTCCCGAAGGTGAAAGAGGACCTGAAGGAGCAACCCGATCTGGCCGCGCTGCCTTGGACGTGCTCAAACGGAGGGGCACGGGCGACGAGGAAGCACCGAGTAGACTTGGGAAAGCTGATAATTTGCGCGCATCGAGGAAGAATGTCGTCATAGGGAATAGCACTGATTGTTTGTATTCATGTCGGAGGTTGGGAGGGGAGATCGAAGAAACAGGGACGCACCCAACATGGACATCGACTTGGGTTTCAGCTCGTGCCGTCTATATGAGCGAGAGGCGAAGCTGCCAGGAGGGCCGGAAGCCATCGCGCTTGCCGCTTCCCCCCTCCAATGGGCGTTGTCTCCCGCGGGGTGTATCCCGCCGTTGTCTGGTGTCCCGCTGGGTGTCCCGTGGTTGTCTCGTGGTGGTTGTCCCGAGACGGTCGCGTGGTTTTCACCGTTCTTGCATTGTGGTTGTCCCGCAGTTGTCCTGATGTTTGTCCCACTGGTTGTGTCTATGTTTGTCCTGATGGTGGTTGGCCCGATGGTTGTTTCGATTGGACGCTAGATCTTCGTAACCCTATATATGTTCGCATTTGCATACAAGTATAAATATATATATACCTAGACGACCACCCTTCGGGGGATAAGGAGGTTCGGGGGGGAGGAACCAACGTCTCATCCGATCGGTCTCACTATCGATCTCACTATCGGTCTCGCTCGATCGATCTCACTCGATCGATCTCAGAACCGATCTCACTCGACCTATTTCATTCGATCGATCTCACAATCGACCTGTCTATCGATCTCACAACCGATCTCACGATCGATCTCACAACCGATCTCACATTCGGTCTCACTTTCGATCTCATTATCGATATCACAATCGATCTCACAATCAACGGCTTCATCATCATCAACATCATCGTCATCAACGTCATCAACATCAGCATCATAACCACCATCGGGACACCACCATCATCATCATCATCATCACCTCATCACCATCATCATCAGTATCATCAGCACCACCATCATCGGGACACCATCATCGTCACCATCAACATCATCAACATCATCATCATCATCGGGGCACCAGCATCATCATTATCATCGGAACGCCACCATCATCATCATCGCATCACCACCATGAACAATACTAGTAATATTATTATCATAGGGTCACCATCATCATCCGCAACATCATCATCACCGTCATCATCACCATTGGGATACCATCATCATCGTCACCATCATCATCACCATCATCATCATCGGGGCACCATCATCATCAACATCAGCATCATCATCATCACCATCATCGGGCCACCATCATCAAGATCACCATGATCACCTCAGCATCATCATCATCATCATCATCATCATCATCATCATCATCATCATCATCATCATCATCATCATCATCGGGACACCGTCATCGTCACCATCACCAACATCATCATCATCAGCATCATCATCGGGGCACCATCATCATCACCATCCTCATCAACAGCATCATCATGAACGTCATCATCACCGTCATCATCGTCACGTCGTCATCATCTTCATCAACATCATATCATCATCATCCCATCATCATCAACATCATCAACACCATCAGGATTTTCAACCTCATTATCTTCGGGGCACCATCATCATCCGCAACATCATCATCAACAGCATCATCATCGGGACACCATCATGATCACCACCATCACCATCATCATTATCATCAACATCATCATCTTCATTGGCATCAACATCATCATCATCATCGGGACACCATCGTCATCACAACCATCACGATCATCATCATCATCATCATCATCATCATCACCAACATCATCGACATCATCATCACCGTCATCATCGGAACACCGACGGGACACCGGCGGGACACAGGCGGGACACCGCGCGCCACTGGACGCCGGAAGGGAGTCATTTGGTCCGGCCGCGCCTTAGCCAGAGCGGGACACCGGCGGGACACCGCGCGCCACCGGACGCCTGCAGGGAGTCTTTTCGTCTGGCCGCGTCTCAGCCACAGGAGACTTTCTTTTCGTCCGCCCACGCAGCTTCGCTTCGCCCGCACGCACGGCACGCGGGGGGGGGGAGGAACCAACATTTCATTCGATCGGTCTCACTATCCATCTCACGATCGATCTCACTATCGGTCTCGCTCGATCGATCGCACTCGATCGATCGCACGATCGACCTCACTCGATCTATTTCATTCGATCGATCTCACAATCGATCTGACTATCGATCTCACAATGAACTCTCACTATCAATCTCACAATCGTCGTCACCGTCATCATCATCAACAACATCATCATCGGGACACCATCATCATCATCGGAACACCACCATCACCATCATCATTTCATCATCATCATCATCATCATCATCATCATCATCATCATCATAGTCATCATGAACAACATCAACATCATCATCACCATCGGGACACCATCATCATCATCATCATCATCATCGGGACGCCCTCATCATCATCAACATCAGCATCATCATCGGGCCACCATCATCAAAAGCATCAGCATCACCTCACCATCACTCTCATCATCCACATCATCATCATCGGGACACCATTATCGGCATCATCAACATCATCATCATCATCATCGGGCCACCGTCATCGTCATCGCCATCGGGACACCATCATCGTCATCATCAACATTGGGACACCATCAACATCGTCACCATCATCACCAACAGCATCATTATCATCATCATCGTCATCGGGAAACCATCCTCATCAACATCTGCATCATCATCATCGGGCCACGGTCATCAAAATCATCATCATCACCTCATCAGCATCCTCATCATCAACATCATCATCATCGGGACACCATCATGGTCAGCAGCATCATCATCATCCTCATCAGGACACCATCATTATCATCACCATCATCATCAACAGCATCATCATCAACTTCACTATTATCGTCATCGGACATCATCATCGCCATCTCTTCATCACCACCATCATCTCACCATCATCATCAATATCATCATCAATATCATCATCATCGGGGCACCATCATCATTACCAGCAACATCATCAACATCGTCATCATCGGGACACCACCAACATCACCACCATGGCCTTCATCATCACCATCATCATCATCTTCAACATCGTCATCATCATCATCACCGTCATCACCGGGACACCGACGGGACAC
>CAUYUJ010018059.1:417500-422500 GCA_963575745.1 Prorocentrum cordatum
CTCCTTTCCTTTCTCCTCCTCAGGGCAACATCGTTCGTGGCCGTCTTCGGGGTCCGGGGCCATCAGCGCAGGATCCAGCACAGGATCCAGCACGGGAGCCCAGAGGCTCCGCCCCCCCCCGGGAGGCTCGCCCAAGGCGCCGGGCCCGCCGCTCGAAGAACCACGCCGTCGGGTGCCTTCTGCGTCGGCCGTGCCGTCGCGGTGAGGACACCCATGGCGCCCCCGCGCAGCTGCCAGCTCCGACGGAAGGGTTCCGGCCATTCCTTGGTATCGCTCGGACGTGTGCACTCTTTCTCGGCGGCAGTTTTTCAGGAGCATCCTGGATCACCTTGCGAAAAAAACACGCACGAAACCAAAAAACACAGGGATGGACGTCCGAGCGATGGCCAGATTCTCGGTCTCCCCTGCCATGCCCCGGGGCCGCCAAGAGATCGACTCGGGGGGGGGGGGGCAGCCGGGCCCGGGGGAGGCGTCGAGGGGGCCCAGGGGCCCTGGTGCTCTGGGTCGGACGCAGGGGGGGGGGGGGAGAAGGGTGGGGGGCCGTGGCTCCAGCTCCGGCCGCCCGCGGGGGAGGAGCAGGCGGAGACGGGGGAGGAGGATAACGCAGGGCACTCGGGGAGACGGGCGAGGAGAGGGAGGAGGAGGGGGAAGAGCACGAGGAGGGGGGGGGAGGAGGGTGAGAAGGATGATGACGGCGGGGGGTCCAAAGCCTGCTGCCTGCAGCCGGTCGCGGCCCCGCCGCGCCGAGGGGCCGTCCTCGATGCCTCGGCGCCTCCTGGCGCGGGGAGGCGCCTTGGGAGCCCCCGCCCCCTTGTGCAGTCACAGCGCATCGCACGAACGAGTGACTTCCCAAGGTGACCTTGGGAAGTCGCTCGTTCGTGCTATGCTCAACCTTAGATTGAGTTAACTTAACCGCAAGTCAAGTGACCCTTGCATCCTCGCCCCCTCCGCCCATCCTTGGCAGCTTTTGCTGGCCAGCCCCGTGCGAAAAACACCGACGTGGCCTTCCGAGGCCCTTGCGTCGTTGCCGCGCGGCCTTGCCATGCGTTGTCTGAACGGCCCTCCCCCCTTCAAGTCCGACCCGATCGTGGAGCCGAAAGCACCACGACACTCTGAGGACTGGGGCTCGGCGTCGCGAAGGCAACTGCGACGGACAGCGCTCCCAACGTCATGGGCCTCCAGAGGCCCGTTCCGGACTCCAGGACCACCGACAGCTTGCCTGCGACGAGAGAGCCGCCCTCGGCCGGGCGGGGCCAGGGCGAGGATCCATCCGTTCCAGAGCGTGCCGCAGCGCTCGCAGAGCGTTGCGGAACTCTCTGAGAAGGCCGCGGCGCCCGCGGCGTCCTCCAGAGCCGCCGTATCTCGGAGATTCTCGATTCGTCCTTGCCCGATGTCGTCTTCCTCCTGGCCGCGTCTCACCCCGACGGCCCCGCGCGGCGCCGCGGAGGCCCGTGCCGGGGGCGCACGGGGCCGTGGGTGCGGGCGGCGCGTGTTCGGACGAACTCGAGGGTGCGAGGTGATTCGTGCTTCACGGTTCGCGGGTTTGGCTCCGCCTCCTCGTCCTCCTCTCCCTCCCCTGGGCGGCGGCGCGAGAGCGCGAAGGTGTTCGCGCTTCGCGCTTCGTGCGGAGCCGTGTACGTTACTGTTTGTGCGCACTCACGGCGTGCTTGTTGCATTGAGCACACGTCGGCCTTGAGCTCTCGTGCGATAACCGCGGAACTACAGAACCGCGGAGGAGTGGGGGAGAGGGAGGGAGGGAGGAGGAAGAGCTGGAGGAAGAGGGAGGGGAGGAGAGGGAGGAGCGGGAGGGAGGGAGGGGAGGGAGGAGGAGGGGGAGGGAGGGAGGAGGGAGAGGCAAGCTAGGTGCGCTCGCGTCATATCTGACGTCCTACCCCTCCCTCCCATCCCTTACCATGGCGCTGATTTTCTCTATCCGCGGACGCGTGTCGTAGCGGACCTGTGGCTCCGCGCGCGCGTGCGTAGTGGGTGGTGGTGCGTGCGTGCGTGCGTGCGTGCGTGTGTGCGTGGTGGTGTGGTGGTGCTGGTGCTGGTGCTGGTGCTGGTGCTGGTGCTGGTGCTGGTGCTGGTGCTGGTGCTGGTGCTGGTGCTGGTGCTGGTGCTGGTGCTGGTGCTGGTGCTGGTGCTGGTGCTGGTGCTGGTGCTGGTGCTGGTGCTGGTGCTGGTGCTGTGCTGTGCTGGTGCTGGTGCTGGTGCTGGTGCTGGTGCTGGTGTGGTGGTGGTGGTGGTGGTGGTGGTGGTGGTGGTGGTGGTGGTGGTGGATGGGCGCGCGAGAAAGAGGCCCGCGCTGGGGCGAGAACGCCATCCTGAACGACGGAGGCCAAACACCGATCCGAAAATGAGGCCCACGCTGCAGCGGGAGCACGATTCGGAACGATTCGGGAGCAGAAATGAGGCCGGCGCCTCAGCGAGAGCAGCATTTTAGAAAAAAACACAAGCGAAAACCCAACTCCGGGGAATCCTGTGTGTAAAAAAACAGTACGCGGGGGGGTGCCGAATATCTTCCGGACGCCATCAGGGGAAGTGGGAGAGTATTTTCATATTGTGTAATTGTAGAGGAGGGGGAGGGAGGGAGGAGGGGGGGGGGGGAGGGAAGAGGAGGTGCTGGAGGAGAAGGAGGGCCTCCCCGCATGCGCAGGCGAGGTCGACGTGGGGCGGTACGTCCACTCCGAGGAGGGCCACCGCCCCGGAGCAGGGTCGCCGTCGTCGTCCTCCTCCGAGAGCCCGGGAGGGAAAGAGAAAGAGATGAAGAAATGTACACACTGTTCATGTCTAATTCTTCGGAAGTTCTTTGATTTTGGGGGGGCCAAGATCCTTTCATTTCTAATACTTCTATCCTGGGCCTCTTCCTGGCCACCAGGGGGTCAGGAACAATTATAAACGAGCACAATCATATGTACTGACGTACATCTATAGATTCATCGACCCAGCTAGCTATATGCAGAGAGAAGAGGGAGAGAGAGAGAGAGAGACTGAAAGAGTGCGAGGCATATATAGAGAGGAAAGCAGCGCGATGCGTGTATATATATATATATATGTGAAAGAGCGTGTTCTACCGCTGCTGGCGGAAAACCGGGGGGGGTCACTACCAGTTCGAACCCCTCCCCCCCCCCCCTCCGGAAAACCCGGGGGGGTCACTACCGGTTCGAACCCCTCCCCCCCCCCCCCCCAGCTCATCATGAAAAGGGGGGGGGTCACTACCGGTTCGAACCCCTCCCCCCCCCCCCCTCGAAAACCCAGTGGGGGTGCGGACAGAGGTGGGGACGGTGTTGGTGGGACAGTGGTGAGGGGACAGCGGGACAGTGGTGGGGACAGTGGGACAGTGGGACAGTAGAGGGCCGGTAGTGGTGGGGACAGTGGTGAGGACAATGGTGGGAACAGGGCGGACAGTGGACAGTGGTGGGGACGGCGGTGGTGGTGACAGTGGTGTGGGCACAGTGGGAATGAGGTGGAAACAATGGGACAGTGGAGGGTACAATGGTGGTGGGGACAGTGGTGAAGGCGGTGGCGAGGACGGCGGTGGGACAATGGGACAGAGGTACAGTGGGGACAGTGGTGGGGACAGTGGGGACAGTGGTGGGAACAGTGGGACAGCTCAGTGGGACAGCGGCGGAGTCGGTGGGACAGTGGGGACAGTGGGGATAGTCGGGCAGTGGTTGGGGCCGTGGAGACAGTGGGGAGAGTGGAACCGTGGTGGGAACAGTGGTGGGGACAGTGGGGACAGTGCGACAGTGGTGGGGGCACTGGTGGGGACACAGTGGGGACAGTGGTGGTGAGGGTGGTGCTGGGAACAACAGTGGAGGATGTGATGCGGACGGTGGTAGGGACCGGGAGTCGTTTGCTGGCGGTGAGTGGGGGGGTGGGGAGGGGTTCGAACCGGTAGTGATCCCCCTCCGGTTTTCGAGGGGGGGGGGGGGGGGGGGTTCGAACCGGTAGTGACCCTCCCCAGTTTTCCGGATCCGGAGGGGGGGGGGGGGGGGGGGTTCGGGTAACGGTAGTGACCCCCCCCGGTTTTCGAAGGGGAGGGGGGGGGGGGAGGGTTAGGGAGGGGCGAGTTTTAGGGGAGGGGGGGGGGGGGAGGGTTCCAGGGGGGGGGGGGATTTTCGGAGGGGGGGGGGGCGACCCCCGGGTCCCGGAGGAAAAAGTTGGCAATTTTCCACAGCAAAGCGGCGGTGGATCACGCTCTCTCTCATATATGTGTGTATATATATATATACATAGAGGGAGAGAGAGAGAGAGAGAGACACACGGGGGTGTACAGACAGAGATGGAGAGGGAGAGATGCAAGGAGGGGGGAGAGAAAGAGAGAGAGAGAGAAGTGGAGAGAGATATTTCACCTGGCAGACCTAGAACAGATAGTGAGAGGGATAGAGAGAGGGATCGAGAGACATATCTATACACAGAGGAGAAATAGAGAGAGAGAGGAAGAGAGAGCTTCGAGATCGTCGACGATGAATCTATTTTACAAGTCTGGTTCTCTTTGTCATCCCGGGACCTCCGCGGGCGGGCTGTTCTTCTGAGCCGTCCCGACGGTGAGCTGCAACTGCCAGGTTCCGCGTGGCGCAGCGCGCTGGGGAGACAGGTTCGTTAGTGATCGGCTTTGCCTCCAAACACGTGCCGCGTTTCACGATGGGTCGAGGGGGTGTGGAGGGGGGAGGGAGGGGTCTTCAGTTCAGGCTGGTCGTGGTCGTTGCACGGATGTTCTTTACCAGCATTCACGTACCAGTGCTGCGACCAGAAGCACCACCCAGAAAGCAAACACAAAACATGCGGCGTCGAGTAAGGCGCCACTCGCAACCGAGCAACCGTTCATAGAATCTGGAGCGTCGTGCAAGGTGGCAGTGTGCCCGGGCACCGCCTTGCACTCTCGACCGCAGGTTGTTACCTGGAGGCCGGAGTCCTGCAGCAACGTGCACCGAGAATCGAGACGTCAAGTGCTGACCATTGCTCGTCCTGTTTGCAGTCATAGCGGGCATCTGTGA
>CAUYUJ010018059.1:427500-430000 GCA_963575745.1 Prorocentrum cordatum
ACTACTACTACTACTACTACTACTACTACTACTACTACTACTACTACCATTACTGCTACTATTATTACGAGTAGTAGTAGTAGTACTACTACTACCACTACTACTACTACCACTACTACTACTACTACTACTACTATTACTACTACTACTACTACTACCACTACTACTACTACTACTACTACTACTACTACTACTACCACCACGACTACCATTCAAGTTCCGATAACAACTACTACAACCGCTATTGTTACGACTGGCGCTACTAGGATAGCAATTTCATTTATTCGCCTCGACCCAAAATGGGGTCCAGCTGAATGGGGGTGGTGCAGTAGTAGATTTGGGGCAATTGTGTTGCAAATGGATTGCGCCTGAGAGGTGTATAGCATTGTATTGCGACGAATTTATTGCACGCGAAAATCCAGTCATACATTTTCGGTCCATAATGTATTGCATGCCCCCGATGTATTGCAACCATACATACATTGCACCAGATATATCGCACCACGCTTGTCGTTGGACCCCCTTTGGGTCAACCCGAAATAGTTCTGCTACTACTACGACTACCAGTAGTACTAGTACCACTGCAACTACTACCTACTACAACTAGTACTTCTTATTTCTACAGCGATTGCAACTACGACTACGACTACTTCTCTTCTTTTCTGTGGTTACTATGTGTATTTCTGCTACCACTACTACGTCTACGAGAACACTATCAGTACTACTACCCCTAGGAGGAGTAGTAGTAGTAGTAGTAGTAGTAGGAGTAGGAGTAGGAGTAGGAGTAGGAGTAGGAGTAGGAGTAGTAGCCGTAGAACTAGTAGTAGTAGTAGTAGTAGTACTACTACTACTACTGCTATCACTACCATACAAGCGACGACTACTGACTACGACTGTTACTACTACGAGAACTACGATGATTCGACGTACCATGGCGATTCATATTAGTTTTCGTTCTCGTTTTCGTACCAGTACTTGCACTTGTACTACAACTACTACTACTACTTCTACTACTACATGCTACCAGTACTATTACGGCGGTTACTACTACTTAGTAGGTACGACACTTACTACTACTACTCATACGTCTAGTACTACTACTACCACTACGATTACGACTACTACTACCACGACTACTACACTTTCTTCTACGACTACGAGTGCCAGTACCATTACTACATTACGACTGCTGCTTCTACGGTTACTATTCTTCCTATTATTATATCTATTTTATCTACTGCTACTATTGCGACTACTACTACTACCATTACTACTACGACTACTACTACTGCTTCTACTAGGACTATTACAGTTACTACGGTTACGACTGCGACTACTATTAGTACTACTACTACATCTACTACTTATAATACTAATAATAATACTCTTATTACTACTACTATTATGGCTACTACTACTACTACTACTACTACTACTACTACTACTACTACGACTACTACTACGACTACTACTACGACTACTACTACGACAACTATGAATTCTACGACTACTACGACTACTACTTCTACTACTACGAAGGCTACTACTACTTCTACTGCTGCTTTTGCTGCTGCTACTGCTTTTTCTCCTGCTGCTTTTTCTGTTTCTACTGCTACTCGGTTTGCTTTTGCTATTGCGACTTTCCGACGCAGGCTCCGACCCACATGCCGAGCACTTGAACTTCAACTTAGCTCTAGCTTCCACGGGTGGCGCGAACAGTGTAAGAAGTGCCGCGTCATGGCACGGCATTGCTGCGCTTAGCAGTATTAGGTCCTGGTTATGCCCACGTGACACGGGCAGCGCGTTGCGTGCCACGTCCTTGAGCAGCACCTGGGTTCTGGCTCCCAAGAGTTCCACGAGCAGTCTCGCAAACGCACGTTCCCATTCGGTCGCACGAGTGGGGCACCCACGAGCGAGCAGCATGACGAGCGCTGGGCACCAAGTCGGTTTTCAACACCACGGAACCGAGCGCGACCACGTTTCCTACCAAGCGTACGGAGTTGACTGAGGAACGAGAGGACGAGAATAAGCAAGAGGAGGAGGAGGACACCTTCTGCGATGGCTGGTGCAGATTTCGGGAACGAGCTCCACGGTGAACAACGCGACGGGTTCCAACAGCGCGACACTTGGCTCTGTTTCCGTCTCCGACGGGCCGACGTTTGCGCCGACTCCGGCTCCGATGCCCTTTCCGATGGTTGTTCCAACGTTGGATCCCTCAGACACGCGAGCTCCGCAGCAGACCAGCCGGCGCTGCCGTGGGCTCCAACTCCCGCTCCGCTCCGACTCCCGCCCCGACTGAGGGCACCAGCAGCAGGACGTCTCGCACCGCCGTGCTGGGGAGGAGGACGCATTCCCTCCACGGAAGGCGCAAGCGGGCACCAGCAGCTCGACGGCGAGCACAACGACGATTGGCAGCACCACGGATTTTGTCTCCGACTCCGGCTCTGCCTGGCCGACGCCGGCTGCGTCGCCAGCTCCGACGCCCCCGCCTGACATGCGA
>CAUYUJ010018059.1:435000-442500 GCA_963575745.1 Prorocentrum cordatum
GGAGCCCCCAGGAGCAATTTTAGAGGACATCGGTCAAACACATCACGTTCTAAGGTGCTGCCCCTTCTGGAGCCCCGAAAGTCGCGTCTTGAGGTTGGGCATTATTGGGGCCCTCTTGGGGATATCATGAGGTCTCAGCAGCCAACTTGCAGCGAAACGGCAATACGGCAAAACCATGTGGTATCGTTAGGTGTTGGACGGGTGTTTGCCTATTCGGGGTCTCCTTGGGAGGCTCCGTGGCAACTCGGGGGCTTCTTGGGAGTGCCTTGCGGCCCTTGGAGGCATAGTTGTGGCCATCCATGGTGAGCCATCTCGTGGTCGTGAGCCAAATAGGAGGCAAGCTTGAGCTCTCTGGTACCATAGTGGAGCCATGTTGTCCCAAAAGCCTCCCAAGGATGCCAGCTATAGTTCGAAATCGGTTTGCGCAACAATGGTTGCTCAATTGTTTTGGCGTTAAGCGAAGGGGGGTCAGAATTCCGCTTGCAATTTTTGATGGGTCCCAAGCGTCGCTTGTCGGTGTTCTCTCGGGGCCGTCTTGGGGCCATGTTGTGCCCCTCCTGGTGCTCACGTGGGCCCTCTTTGGGGCACTTTGAGGCCTCAAGGGCCAATCGGAGGCGACAAGAAGACGAGACGACCGCAAAACACGGAGGTTCCTCGGAATTTGGGACGGGCGTTTGCCTTCTGGGGGCCTCGTTGGGAGGCTACGTGGCATCTCGAGGATCTATTGTGGGGGGCTTGGGGCCTCTTGGGGTAACGAAGGGAGGGTCTTAACAACGCCTGCCTTTCTGGAGCCCCACAAGTCTTAGGGGGGGGGGGGGGGCTCGCGTGTCGCTCTTGGGGCGTTGTTGGGCGCTCTTGGGGCCGTATTGGGGCTATCGTGGGCCCCGTTTGGGGCTCTTTGGGTTTTCTTGGAGCTACCTCGAGGCCGCAGGAGCCCCTCGGAAGCGAGCAGGCGAGCAGACAACACAATGTTTTCCCATTGGTGCTGGAAGCATGTTGGCCTCGTTGGGGCATCCTTGGGAGGTTTCTCGGCCACTTGGACCAATCTTGGGGCGGTCTCTGGGCCTCTTTGAGCATGGTGGAAGCCATCTTGAGCGATATTGAGCCATCGTGGAGGCCATCCTGGGCTTTCTTGGCCCCTTTTGGAGCCGCCTTGGACGCTCTAACTGCTCGCGACCCGGGGAAGGAGGGGTCAATTTACCCCCCACCCGAAGGACGGCCGTCTCGCTCACTCCCACCCGCACTCCCACCATATAAGTAGCACTCGAGTCAGCATGGGCAGGGGCCGCCATCTGCAATCATCGGGAACCGATGCAGACGCCAGACAGGCATGCGACGCCCGCGAGGTGCGCCGCGCGTGCCAGGGCACTCCCATCACTCCTCTCGACAGCAATGCAAATTGATCGTGGGGCGCCCGCGCATGACCAAGTTGTTGCCGCAACGTGTATCTCGTCTTGCTTTTAAACAGGAATGATGGACCTGCTTCAAGCAGGCAACATGCCAGCCGGCACCTCCATCGCCCCTGCCAAAACATACACCAGGCGCGCACCCAATTAGGGGAACGTGTTCTGCGGCATGGACGCAGTGTTTGGCATTGCTTTGCAGTGCTTGTCATTGATCGGCATTGCTTCGCATTGTTTCGCAGTGCTTGGCATTGCTTAGCATTGCTTGGCACTGCGTGGTATCGCTTGGCATTGCTTGGCATTGCTTGGCATTATTTGGCATTGCTTGGCATTGCTTCGCATTGATTGGTATTGCTTGGCATTGCTTCGCATTGCTTGGCATTGCTTGGCATTGCTTTGAACGCCGAGGAAACCGAGGAACCCGAGGAACGCCGAGGAACCCGCGGAACCCAAGGAGGAACCCGAGGAGGAACCCGAGGAAGACCCCGAGGAACCTCGAGGAAACAGAGGAACCCGAGGAACCCGGGGAACCCGGGGAACCCGAGGAACCCGAGGAACCCGATGAACTTTTTGGGAAATTCCCAGGAACGGGTGAAGTAGCCACCCGAGGCACCAGCCGACAAACCAAGTAACGACCCTTGAGGCAAGACTAATTGGGGAACAATGCAGAGTGATCGCTCATTGCCCGCGCACAGTCCAGATTTTGCCGCAAAGTGCTTCGTGTATTGTCTATGACAGGGATGGTGTGTGGGGGGGTCGTCGTGGTTCCGGGTTTGTCCCTGGTCAGGTGGGGGAAAGGGATCTCTACAAACGAGGTGCAACGATCGGTCCTTCCCCGAGGGGGGAATAAAGGGGGTGAAAGAGGAAACGACCGAAGCCACATCGGCCCTAAATGGCTGGTGGGATGTCCACTGTTACCGATACACCGTAACCCTCCCTCCCTCCGCCGATCCAGCACCCTGGAATGTCCCTGGAATGCTCGGGTGATCCACTCTCGCGGAGGAGTAGTAGTAGTAGTAGTAGTAGTAGTAGTAGTAGTAGTAGTAGTAGTAGTAGTAGTAGTAGTAGTAGTAGTAGAGTAGTAGTAGGAGGAGGAGGAGGAGGAGGAGGAGGAGGAGGAGGAGGAGGAGGAGGAGGAGGAGGGAGGAGGAGGAGGAGGAGGAGGAGGAGAGGAGGGAGGAGGAGGAGGAGGAGGAGGAGGAGGAGGAGGAGGAGGAGGAGGAGGAGAGGAGGAGGAGGAGGAGGGAGGGAGGAGGAGGAGGAGGAGGAAGGAGGAGGAGGAGAGGAGAAGGAGGAGGAGGAGGAGGAGGAGGAGGAGGAGGAGGAGGAGGAGGAGGATGAGGAGGAGGAGGAGGAGGAGGAGGAGGAGGAGGAGGAGGAGGGGGAGGAGGAGGAGGAGGAGGAGGAGGAGGAGGGAGGAGGGAGGAGGAGGAGGAGGAGGAGAGGAGGAGGAGGGGAGGAGGAGGAGGGGTGGAGGAGGAGGGGAGGAGGAGGCGGAGGCGGAGGAGGAGGAGGAGGAGGAGAGGAGGAGGAGGAGGAGGGGGAGGGGAGGAGAGGGAGGAGGAGGGAGGATGAGGAGGAGGAGGAGGAGGGGGAGTGAGAAGAGGAGGAGGAGGAGGAGGAGGACGAGGACGAGCAGGCGGACCCTCAGACTGCTCGAGTCGGGAGGCATCGGTATGAGATAGTTGGCCGCCGCCGTCTCTTGATATGGGATGGGTCGGAGGAGGTTCTCACAGTTTACGGGGGGGTGTATCGGGAGCTCTCTCTCATCGTCCACCGCGGGTCTGACGATCCTGTGCTCGAAATTCTACAGCCGTGGCTAGAGGAGGTCTGCGTTGAACGGAGGCGGCGGACCCACATTTCGTGCAGCCCAGCCTCCCTTGGGCCGCACCCCCCCTTCTCCTCGAAGATGAAAAACGGCATGTGCACAAACTTTCGGTGGTCCTCGCGGAGCTCGTGGATCTGTGCTGGACCCCCCTGGTGGCACCTCTGGTGCCGCCCCTGTCGCGCCCCGCGCGCTAGGAAGGGGGGTCAGCGCAGATCCAAGATATCCGCGCGGAGCTCCGAAAGTGCATGTTTGTGCCGCTGGTCACCGGAACCGGCACAGAGCGAGCATGAAGGGGGCCGCGGGGGGGGGGTAAGATAAGGCACGATTGCGGCCCGCATCCCTCGTCCAGTCTCTGCAAGGCGATGGCGGGCTGCATCAGCAAGAAGCGAGAAAGACAGGTTGCTCGGGGCGCTCGCGCAATTCTGCTACGTATATCCACTCGTGATACTGCGCCTGTCGGACGACATGGAAATGCCCTTTCTTGATTGAGGGCCCAGCGGGCCCTGACGGGCCTGTCACCTGGGCAGTGGGCCCCAGGGACGCGCGCGCGCCGACGCATCAGGCGCGCACGTGGCCCAACGCAGACAGGAGGGGCTGCTTCCCGGGGGCAGTATGGACAGACAAGGAGCCCCGAGGGCCAGGAGGGAAGATTCGGCAGATGGGGACGGACGGGGAGGAGGAGGAGGCCTAGAGAGAAGACCTGGAGGAGGCCTGGGGAATGGGGACGGACGAGACGGACGAGTAGAGGGGGCCCAGAGAGAAGACAGCCGCACGGCTGCGATCACGACGGCGACGCCGATGCCGGCGTCGGCGAGCAGTCTACCGCGCCCCCCCCGCGAGGAGCCTTGAGGGCCGCATCCTGGCGGCGAACCAGCGGCGGGCGCAGAACAAGGTTGCCGCGGCAATGGTGCCCTTCGGTGGGCGCCAGGGGCAGCATCGAGGAGGGGGGGGGGGGAGGAGGGGGGGGCGGGGAGGGAGCAGGGGTCAGGAGCACGGAGGACGGAGGAGAACAGGAAGGAGGACGGAGAGGGACGAGGAGGAGGGGGAGGGGGAGGGGGAGGGAAAGGGGGAGGGGGAGGAGGAGGGGGGGGAGGAGGAGGAGGAGGGAGGAGGAGGAGGAGGAGGAGGAGGAGGAGGGAGGAGGAGGAGGAGGGGGAGGGGGAGGGGGGAGGAGGAGGAGGAGGGAGGAGAGAGGAGGAGGAGGAGGAGGAGGAGGAGGAGGATAGAACGGGGAGGAGGAGGAGGAGGAGGATAGAACGAGGGGGAGGAGGAGGAGGTTTTGTTGTTGTTTCTTTTTCTCTCTCTCTCTCTCTCTCTCTGCTGTGCGCTTAGCACGCAGGCGTAAGCGTGTTAGCAGCATGGTTGCCCCATGGGGCGAGCAGACGCCACAGGGAGCAAAGCAGGGCCTTCGGCGCCCGAGCCCGAGCCAGAAGCTGCTGTCTCCCCATCCACCACAGGCGGTCTCGAAGAAGTTGGGAGCTGAAGAACTCCTCCTCCCCCCCTCGGCAGCCCGCGTAGTTACTCTATGCCCTCGCGGCCCCCGAACATTTCGCGCACATGTCGCCAGTCACTGCCCGCTCTGGCTCTCTGCCCAATGTGTTGGCCTCTGCGCCTCACGCAGCACTCCGTCCGCCAACGTTCTTGTCCTCGGACTTGGCATCGCTCGGACAAATGCATTTTTTCCTGGGCGAGGGCCATCGAGGATAAGATTGGCTCCCGTTTCGAGCACATAGACGCACGACACCAGAACATGCCCAGGTAATGGACGTCTGAGCGATGGCAAGCGGAACGCAACAGCTGTACAGCTTATGTCCAGTCAACGTCGAAAAGGATGGAGGAGGAGGAGGAGGAGGAGGAGGAGGAGGAGGAGGAGGAGGAGAGGACAGAGTGGTCCGAATCGAAGGAGGGATGAGAAGAAGGAATGAGGGAGGGAGAGGAGAGTTGAGAGAGGGGGTAGTCGGATGAAAATGAAGCGGATGCCCAGCGATATTTAGCAGGCTTTGCAAGTCGTCGAAGACGCCTGCGGCGATACACCGCCGTTGACAATCTGGAGGTGCCGATGCAGCCAAATTTTGGGCCAAAGCTTGGCCAGGACATTAAACTGTGCGTTCCCCAGCCGTTTTGGAAACCCGTGTGAAACATGAGCGTGGCGAAGGTCCCAACCATGTGCAACTGTGCGAACCGCAATTGTAAATACCGTATTCCGTGAAGCTCCCTGTGGGGCCGCGAAACGTGTGAGGGGTGTTCCGAAGATTGTGAGGCGGGCGCATGCGGGCGGTGGCTGGGGCATTCGGTGGAGCTCCGTATGGGGCCACGATACGTGTGAATGGTGTGCCGAAGTTTATGTGGCGGACGCACGCGGTCGGCGGAACTGGCATTCGGTGGAGCCCGCTATGGGGCCAAGAAACGTGTGGGGCGTGCGCCAACATGGCTGTGGCGGACGCATGCGGGCGGTGGAGCCTTCGGTGGAGCTCCCTATGGGGCCACGAAACGTGTGAGGGGTGTGCCGACATGAGTATGCGTGACGCATGCGGGGTGCGCCACTGCGAACTTTGGTAAATTTCCCTATGGGGTTACGAAACCTGCGAGACGTGTCTTCCGTTGGTGACACGAACCGTGTGACGGGTGTGCCGAAATGGGTGTGCGTGACGCATGCGGGCTGCGCCACTGGTACCTTCGGTGGATCTCCCTGCGGGGCCACGAAACGTGTGAGGGGTGTGCCGACATTCGTGTGCGTGACGCATGCGGGCTGCGCCACTGGGACCTTCGGTGTAGCTCCCTATGGGGCCACGAAGCGTGTGTAGGGTGTGCCAAAATGGATGTGTGTGCGTGACGCATGCGGGCTGCGCCACTGGGACCTCCGGTGGATCTCCCTGTGGGGCCACGAAACGTGTGAGGGGTGTGCCGAAATTCGTGTGCGTGACGCATGCGGGCTGCGCCACTGGGACCTTCGGTGGAGCTCCCTATGGGACCACGAAGCGTGTGAGGGGTGTGCCGACGTGGGTGTGCGTGACGCATGCAGGCTGCGCCACTGGGACCTTCGGTGGAGCTCCCTATGGGGCCACGAAACGCTTGAGGGGTGTGATGAAATTGGTGGTGTGCGTGACGCATGCGGGCTGCGCCACTGGGACCTTCGGTGGAGCTCCCTATGGGGCCACGAAGCGTGTGAGGGGTGTTCCGAAATGCGTGTGCCTGATGCATGCGGGCTGCGCCACTGCGACTTTCGGTGGAGCTCCCTATGCGGCTACAGCCACGAAACGTGTGAGGGGTGTGCCGACGTGGGTGTGCGTGACGCATGCGGGCTGCGCCACTGGGGCCTTCGGTGGAGCTCCCTATGGGGCCACGAAACCTTGTACTGGGTAGGTGAAACGCGAGAGGAAGGAGAAGGGGGAGGAGGGGGAGGAGAAAGAATGGAGACACGGGGACCGTCTCTTGAAAACGAGGACCCAACACCACAGGATGGTTGGGAAAAAACCCTGCGGGATGAAGAGAGATGAAGGGGGAGAGTGAGGAGAAGGCGGAGGAGGAGGAGGAGGAGGAGGAGGAGAGGGAGGAGAAGGAGGAGGAGGATAGCCTACCTCTTGGGGCCCGGGATTGGCCCAGGATTGGTATGGCCAGCAAGCGGGCATCGTTGGACCCTCGCGGCACGCACGAGACTGAAAGCGGCAGGCTGCCCAAGCGTTCGCCCGCGTTTTATTCCATGCCAGTATGGGCTTTCCAGAAGGATGCCTGAGGTGATTAGGAAGCCGCACCGGGAGGAGGAGAGGGATCTAAGAGAAATAATGAGGAAGATGGGATTCAGTTTGGGGGAGGGGCATGAGGAGGTCGAGGATTGAGGAGGTGGAAGAGGGAAGGGAGGAGCAGTTTGGATGGGGAGGAGGAGGCGGAGGAGGAGTAGGATGAGAAGGAGGGACGCTAGTTAGGAGGAGGAACGGGGAGGAGGGTGGAGTGATGAGGACGAGGCGAAGAGAAACTATCAAAGGTTGGAGGCGGAGCTCGTCGTTCGCATTCAAGGGTAAGCGGAATCTGAGTTGCTTCATTGTAACAATTGCTGGACCAGGTATAGACCTCTCCGATGATGCGCCATACGCACTTGTATCCTGAGTGTAAGTTTGCGCCTCGCCATCGTTGCTCGTAGTTGTTTCTTTGTATCGCATGCTTCAGTTTCGCGCTAGCGTACTACATTATCGTAGACGGATCGGTTAAGTCAAGAATTGTCTGTACATGGGTGTAGTGTGTGTCAAACCATTCCTCCGCGCCAGCGTCATT
>CAUYUJ010018059.1:447500-450000 GCA_963575745.1 Prorocentrum cordatum
TCATCATCATCGACATCACCATCAACATCATCATCGTCATCATCATCATCACCATCATCACCATCATCATCATCATCATCAGTGTCGTCATCATAATCACAAACATCAACACCGTGAAAGCCATCATCACACGTCATCATCATCAACATCACCATCATCATCATCATCACCGCCATCGTCAACATCATAATCATTTTCACCATCATCATCATCATCATCATCATCAGCAGAATCATCATCATAATCATCATCAACATCATCATCGGGACACTGACGGGACACCGGCGGGACACCGGCGGGACACCGCGCCGCCCCGGCCGCCCGGAAGGGAATCATTTCGTCCGGCCGCGCCTCAGCCACACGCGACACCAGCGGGACACCGGCGGGACACCGCGGGGCCCCGGCCGCCCGGGAGGGAACCATTTGGTCCGGCCGCGCCTCAGCCACACGGGACACCAGCGGGACACCGGCGGGACACCGCGGGGCCCCGGCCGCCCGGAAGGGAGTCATTTGGTCCGGCCGCGCCTCAGCCAGAGGAGACTTTCTCTCGCCCGCCCACGCAGCTTCGCCTCGCCCGCACGGCACGCACGAACACGAAACCGAAATCGATTTCCCGGTAGGGGGGCTCTCCGTTCCACTTCGAAACACGAAACCGATATATATATATATATATATATATTATATATATATATATATATATATATATATATATATATATATATATATATATATATATTATCATATATCATCATATCATACCATATCATTATCATATACCGGGGTACCAGGGGCCAGGGCCCCGGGCCGGGACACCCTCCCGAATTTCCCCCCCCCCCCCTCCCCCCCGTAACCCACTTTGCCCCCTGGCGTCCGGATGCTTTTTTGCGCCCCCGGAGGCGTCCACCACGCCTTCTGGGGACGGCAAGAAGCCGCCAAGACGGCCCAAGAGCGCTCCAAGACTTTCAAGGTAGCCCTATCAAGGCCCAAGGGGCCCCCAAGAAGCCCCAGGGGCGCTCCGAGAGGCTTTCCAAGAGAGCCCCAAGAGGCTTAAATCATAGATTGTCATTGTGTTTTTCAAGGTTTTTTGCTTGCCCACGTTTTCGGGCTTCTGACCTTCCAAGATTGCCGAGGAAGCCTCGAACATCGCCCCAAGACGGCCCAAAAGGCCCCCGAGAGGCCTTGGCCCAAGACAGCCCAAGAGGGCGCCCAAACGGTCCAAGAGGCGCCCAAGACGGCCCAAGAGGGCTTCAAGACGGCCCCAAGAGGTGCCAAAGAGGGGGAACACGAACCGACAATGGAGATTTCCGCCCCAATAGGCCCCCAAGAGGCCCCAAGAGGCTTAAAAATGCCCCCATCTGAGACCTTAAAGAGGCCCCAAGATGCCTCGAAACGGCCCAAAAGGGTCGGCCTGTGGGGCTCACCGAACCCCCCGAGACGGCCCAAGAGGCCCCGAAGCCAGCCCAGGAGGCCCAACAAGACGGCCTCAGGGAGGCCCAAGAGGGCCCCGTTCGAAATCATGTTCCCGGAAACCTCTCCGGGAACATGACTTCCGGGTTCCGAGGACGCCATAGAGGGCCCCAGGACAGCCTCAGGGAGGCCCAAGAGGGCCCGCGATGGCTTCAAGATGGCCGAAGGGGGCCCCAAGAGGGCCTTCAAGAGGCAAAACTCAGCCCGTCACTGTAGTAAAACGTACGGACTCGGCGCGAGACAATTGGCGACCGCAGCTGCCGTCCCTTCGTGCTGGGCGAGTGCGAACTTCGCGTTCAGTTTGGACGGGACGTGTCGGGTCTGTTGCCAATCGCGGCTGCGCCAGGTTAGGCCACCCCCAAGGTCAGGTTCGGGAATGGGTCGTAGCAACACGACGACGACGACGACGACGACGACGACGACGACGACGGCACGCCCCACAGGCTGCCCAAGACGCCCCATACCCATGCTCCCAGAAGGCCTTCTGGGAACCCGATTCATACGGCCTCCGCCCCCTACACAACAATTTTCCTCGAAGGCTTTTCGGAATGCAGATTGGTATGCGTGGACTGTGGTCCACTACTTCAGTGGAGCAGTGAATTCGTCAAGGCCTTGTGCCTGCTAGAACCTGAGCGCGCGCGAAGCGCGCGCGATGGTTCTAGTAGTGTAATTTGCAAAAGGCTCATGGTCTCGGGGGCGCGAATATTGCGTGATTTGCGGGCGTTTGTGGCTTCGGGGACGCAAGGATTGCATAATTTACCCTCGCCCTACAGCTTGGTGGCCCCACAGGGGGGCCGGCGGAATACGTTTATAATTATCAGTATTATCCTTTTTGCTACTACTACTACTACTACTACTACTACTACTACTACTACTACTACTACTACTACTACTACTACTACTACTACTACGACTACTTCTTCTACCTTTTTAGTATTCTTACCACCACACGCTTTTCCGTTTCTAGTACAACTATCAATACTATTACGATTATTTCTATTAGGACCCAGTAGTTTCACTACTACGACGACAA
>CAUYUJ010018059.1:452500-525000 GCA_963575745.1 Prorocentrum cordatum
GGGCTGAGGGCGGAAGGCGGAGAGGGGCGGAGGAGGAGGGGGAAGAGGAGTCTGGAGGAGGTTGGGAGGAGAAGGAGGAGGAGGAGGAGGAGGAGGAGGAAGAGGACGAGGAGGAGGAGGGTGTGCCAAACCGCGCCCTGACGGAAGGGAGCGGGCCTCGCGAGCTTGCCGCGGGCAGCTGCGGCGCGGTGGGTGCGGCACGTGGCGTCCGGTCGTGTTGTGAGTGGGGAGGACTCTCGGGCTCGGGGAACAAACATGCAGTCAACCCGCATAAGAAGGATGGGCAACCTTCCCAAGGGTACCCTTGCCCTCGCATCCTTGCCCCTTCGGCCCATCCTCGGCCGCTTGCGCTGGCCGCTCCCCGCTCGCAAGGTGTCGGCATGGCCTTCCAAGGCCCTTGCATCCTTACCGCGCATCCTTCCGCTACGGGTTGACTCTAAACATGAAGACTCGGAGGTCCGCGCGGATTCCTCGGATCGCGCTCCGCGTGCCAGGGAGGGGGCGCCCAGCGCCGATCCGAGAAATCCGCACGGGCCTCCAAGCTGTTGTGGTTATGTTATGTGCCGTTCCTCTACGGGCATGGTCAGAACGCCCATCCAGACAAGTCGATTGAGGGGATAGTTTCCGGTTACGGTCGGGAACTTGCGGTCTGGAATTTTCAAGATAGCGTGTCGCTCGGCAGGTGGTCCATGTCGCTTCGGCACGACGCGCTATCCAATTTCCAGTTCCCAGGCTTCAACGTCCCGAGCCTTAACACGCCATCCGCTTGCAAGGCATAGCGTGGCGCCGCGACACGCTATCCAAAAGTTTCTGGCCGTAAGTCGACATGGGCATTAGAGCGATTGTACTAGTGGGGTCCCCATTCAGTTTCGCTTATCGACGTGAGTCTCCCAGATTATCTATTCCGCCGGACTTCACTCGGTATGCAGTGCCGTGCGCTTGTGGAGTACATCTGGCAGTTTTCACTAAAGGGCGTTTTGCTAAAGGTGGTTCTGTCCATCCCCGAGGCTCCCAGGGGATGCATCGGGGACGCGAGCTGGAGGAGCATCGGGAGGACGCTGAGGTCCTGGCCTCGCACTTCTTTTCGCGACGTTCGATCTTGCCTTGTTTCCGGCCCCGGAGCCAGGCTCGAAATGTCCCGCTGAAAGATTGGTGCTAGGGCTCCGGTCGTGTTTCTGTTCGGGGGCATCCGGGGAGCGGGGCTCGAGCGGAGGTAGGAGGATCGGGGGACGAGAATCGAGTCAGAAGAAGTTGCACAAGCATAGTGGAGGTTTGGAGGTTCGCGCGGCTGTCTCGGATCGGCGCTGGACCCTCCCGGCGGCGCTCTCGGCCGTGCCACTGGCGCGTTGCGCGCGCTGGTGAGGGGTGACCAGCGCGATGCGAGAAGTCCGCGCAGACCTCCGAAAATTCATATTGCTGACGCTTCGCGCATCCCCACCAGCCTTGCGCGTGTCACTACGTGTTTGCTTTCATGCTCTTCGGGCACTCTGTGTTCGCCACGCTCTTGTGCAAGGTCTTCGTGTTCGGCACGCTCTTCTGCTGCTCACCGCCTGGTCGGTTTCGCAACCCTTAGCGTGCCGTCGCGCACTGTTTTTTTCTCTTCGCTACCGGCGCGGCCCGCCGTAGTTGGCTCGGCGTTCGATTAGTTTCGCGCGCCCCCGGACCAAGAAGTGTCCCCACCAGCCCATTCAGGAAGGACCGAGGCCCTCTTGGGGGCCCTGGAGGCCTCTTTGGGCCATCTTGGAGGGCATCGATCCAAAGAGGGGGGGTCCACGATTTGCCTTCCCCCCTGGGACCATCAGAATCGCACCATGTGGGCTTCTTGTGCGCTCCTCGGCGCCATGATGGCCGTCCTGGCGGCCTCTGGGTCCTTTCTCGTGGCTTTCTTGGGCCGTGTTGGGGCCGAGTCTTCAAAAGACCATCGGAAACGAAAGGCCAGAAGGCGAGAACCGCTGATGCACGTCAGGTGTTCCTCCAAATCGGCTCGCCTGTTGGATATCTGGCTCGATGCATAGAGAACTGGTCTACTGGCTTCCTCCCTATACACTTGCTCTTGGATCGTAAACCTATCAGCATGGCAACCTTCTGCAGGATGGCGCAGTCGTCGCTTTCCTGCTCCTCCCCGACGGTGCGGCCGCAGTTGGGGTGATGCGGCCTCCCCTTAGCAGAGCTTCGCCTCCCACGAATGCGCGTTGAGCTCGACGTCGATGTCGAGGGATGGCACCGATGGCGGTGGAGCCCCCGCCGTGTCTGGGTGGCCTCATCGATTGGCCTCCTCGCATAAGCCGTAGAGGCTCTGGAAGTCGCGCTCGGGCGCGAGCCTCCCCCGCCCTGCTCCTGCGCCATTGCGCCGTCGCGGACCTCACGCGCAGCGGACAGCCGCGCAGCCTCCTGGGACCCCGGCCGCGGTCCGCCGCCCTCCTCTCGACGACGTCGCCGCAGTCGGGGTGCTGCATGCAGTCGCAGACGTGTGTTTCGCACACGGCCGTCGTGAGGGTTCAAGGGCCCATCGGAAGCGAAAAGGTGAGAAGGCATAACACACGAATTTCCCCTGGGCATCTGAAGGATCCGTGGCCTCTTCGGGGGGTCCTCGGAGGGCTCGGAGGGCGCTTGACACCGTTTTGGGGCCGTCTCGAGGCCTCTTGGATGTGAGACGGAAGCTACTTTGAACCATCTTGGAGTGTCTTGAGCCATTTGGGAGGCCGTCTTGGGCTCTCTGAGGCCCTCTTGGAGCCATCGTTGACCATCTGCGGCGCTCTAACTACCCGACCCCCCCAGGCCCAGAGGAGGGGGTAGTGGGAGGGGTGACCCCCTCCCACGTGCAGGGAAAGGAGTGGTCCTGGCAGAGGAGAAGTCAACATCCGCCTCCATCCTTGAAGTTACTGTAAGCTTGTGGGACGAATGCGCGCGGCGCTAAGGTGATAGCCTCATTTTGACGACGGCACGCCATCCATCCGTGAAACTCTTGCGTAGTTTCAGCCCCAGGATCATCAGTGGTGAGGAAGTATCGTGCGAAACGCCTGGCCGCCCCACCGACACGTCTCGGGGTGCGGCAGGGAGGATTTACCTACAGTCGGCTCAGATTAGTATGTCGACCCTGACAAATCAAGGGTCCCCTTGTGTCCTGTGTGTCGCGACCCATGCTTCCTACATTCCTGCGGCAATGTGGACCTCGGAAGGATCTTGTGTCCTCTCGCGTGTCCTGTCCAATCGGGTCCGACTGTATAAGGAGAAGGACCAGAGGAGGTTGCAAGAGGAGGGGGCCGAGTTCGCTCGTGCCGCCTCCCGGGAGGAGGGGAAGCAGGAGGAGGAGGAGGAGGAGGAGGAGGAGGAGGAGGAGGCAGGAGGAGGAGGCAGGAGGAGGAGGAGGAGGAGAAGGAGGAGGCCGCCCATCGCCGCCCCCTCGCCGCCCCGTGCCCGCGTCATCCTGCGGTGAGCCCATAGGGCGCCGGCCGCGCTCGCCGGCGGGCTCCCCTCGGCCGCCACGGGCGGCCGCGCTCCCAAGGAGCGCCCCCGCCCGCCCGCCGAGAAGCCCGCCAGGCGCAGCGTGCGAGGCGCCGATCCCGCCGAGCCGGGCGGTGCGTCGGTGGAGCGCCGCGGGCCCCGAAGGAGAAATCGCCTGGGGGTGGGAGGGGGGGAGGATGGGGGGGGAGGAAAAGGAGGAGGACGAGGACGAGGAGGAGGGGGAGGAGGAGAAGGAGGATGAGGAGGAGCAGGAGGAGGAGAAGGAGAAGGAGGAGGAGGAGGAGGAGGAGGAGGAGGAGGAGGAGGAGAAGGATGAGGAGAGGAGGACGAGCAGAACGAAGAGGACGAGGAGTATCCGTAGCAAGGATGGCTCAAGTCCGTAGCGCGTGCTCAGAAGATGAGGCTTTGTTTAACGAGGGTAATTTAGCTGCCCCCAAGTGCGCACAGTATTGAGGGTTCACCTCGTTGCTCTCATTACATCCCACATCCTTTCGTCTGTACTACTCACTTCATGGGGAGTCTGTCTCGCGGCGATGTCTGTCGCTGCCCGCGCAAGATGCGCGGCGTTAGCACTAGCTTCGCTTGGAAGAAGTTCTGCTACAAGTGCGGCCGTACTCGGCCTCCTGTGCCCGGTTCTCCCTTCTGTCCGTGAGGCGCAAGGGCAACGGGTCCAGGGGCCACCACCCGCACAGCCCACCAGCAGGCCCGAAGACTCGCCCAGTGTGCTGGAGCCCGCCCAGCTGGCCGTCTTCGTCCGCATCTCCCCCGGCGATTTCGAGGTGAGCCAGGCCCTGCTCCTCTCCATTCAGCGAGTTCGTGTCGTCGCGCAGCGTGCCCTGTCAGCTGGGGGCCCTCGGGCCGTGGCCACGCACGCTCATACCACCCTCGACGGTGTCAAGCAGCAGGTTGCGCGGTGAGCAACAAGTCGTCAAGATGGAGAAGGTTATACGTGCGCATGTGCTGGAACTTGTCTCGTTCAAGGCCGCATTCTCCAGCTTGCAAGATACGGAGGAGGTCGCGTCTGTCAAGACCACGGCGGTTTCGGCAGCAGCCTGTGCAGCCCGAGGTTCAGTGCGGGCGCGTGCTCCGGGCGGTGATGTTGATGCCATTGAAGTCGTTCCCGACGACCCTGCCCTGGCTCTGTTCATGCAGCCCGAGTCCTCGGATCCTTCCCTCGCGTCGTCACTTCTTTCGCTCACGGTTCCTCGGGATGGTGTGCTTCAGCCGGCCGATGGCGGCGACTCCGACGACGACTCCACGGGCGCCGACGACGAGGCCGGCGCGCGTGAATACCCTGAGCAACAGCCTCTGCAGCAGCCTGGCCTCTCCGTGGAGGCCGCCGCCCGCGGTGCCTCTGGCAGCGGCCCCGCAGCATCCTCTCCTTGTGCCCCGGGCGCCTCGCCTGCCTCGCTCGATCCTGGCGGGGGGAATGGCGGGTCGCGGCTGGTGGAGGGGGGCGCCGCTGGAGCGGAGAGCGGCCCAGCGGCTGCCCGCGTCTTCTCTTCGTTCCTCCAGCGCCGCGCCACTGACGACGGCCGGGGCGCGTTCTTTTCCAAGAAGGGCCTCGCGCGCAAGCAGTGCGAGAATGTGATCGGCGGGCTCGGCGATGCAGCCGTTGAGAAGCTGGATATCCATCCCTTTGACATGCCCGACTCCGGTAGCCAAGTGCGCCTGAGCTTGCAGCGTCCAATGCCCGGATTCCCAGGCGACACTAGCTTTTCGAATGTCAGTCGGAGGAGCTCTGGAAGTTCTGGAGGGGAATTTCTGGAGAGCTTGACGGCGCACGCATTGGGAAACAGTTGGAAAAGGACTGCCCGAACACGCTGCTGCTTTGCAGGAGTCGCCGCGGGGATCAAGGACCGACGCCATAATAAAAGCTCCAGGGCTATCCCGCGGCGCTGCATCTGACCCCACGGCCTTTCTGTTGTTGTTGGTGGTGTTGTTGTTGTTGATGTTATTGTTGTTGTTCGTGTTGTTGTTGTTGCTGTTGATGTTGTTGTTGTGGTTGTGGTTGTGGTTGTGGTTGCTGATGTTGTTGTTGGTGGTGTTGGTGTTGGTGTTGGTGTTGGTGTTGGTGTTGTTGCTGTTGTTGCTGTTGTTGTTGGTTTTGTTGTTGTTGCTGCTGTTGTTGTTGTTGGTGTTGTTGTTGTTGTTGTTGTTGTTGTTGTTGCTGTTGTTGTTGTTGTTGGTGTTGGTGTTGGTGTTGGTGTTGGTGTTGGTGTTGGTGTTGGTGTTGTTGTTGTTGTTGTTGTTGTTATTGTTGTTGTTGTTGTTGTTGAACATTATTTATTCTAAAGAATAATTATTGTTGGGGCCCCTGGTGCGCGGCCCCCTCGCCGCGCCTAGGCCGCAGCCACATTTTCATCATTTTCGTGAGGAAGTCTCAGGCAAAACGATGTGGTCCAGATCCGGTTGTTTTGTTGTCCCCCGTTTTCCCTTGCAAAAAATAAGCTAAAGTGGACATTTCTTGTTCTAACATAACCAAACTTCAAGAATCCCTTGCAAAAAAAAGGTAAAGTGGACATTCGCGCGCGCAAGACGAAATCCTTCCAAAACCTTAGTGTTCGTAGCGATTTTAACATAAAAACATCAAAAAACCAATGGTTTTTCAAAAAAAAATGTCAACATTTCATCCCGCGCGCTCTTGCGGATTCGTAGGAAACCCAACACTTTTTAAACATTTCTGTCAAACGGGCTTTTGCGAGCAACTTTTTCGAACTTCTGCAACAACGGTTGCGCACCTGCCAGGGCCATCATCCCTGTCAAATAATACCATGCGGGACACATTCGTTTTTTCTTCGCGCGCGCACGCCGTCGTCGTCGGCCGCGGGGCCCTGAATAGTAGCCAAGGTCGCCCGCAGGCCACGAAGTGAAGTGTCCGAACGTCATAGGGCGGGAAGCTGGGTGTGGGTGGTGGCGAAGAGTCGTTTGGAAACTTGGTAGAGCTTGAGACGGCCCCCCCACAAAGTGGGGGTATTGCCCGCCTCCTATGAAAACCCTGGCACTGGTGAGAACGGAGTGTCCCCAGTCTTAAATGATTGTTCGTGTTGTTGTTGTTGTTGTTGTTGTTGTTGTTGTTGTTGTTGTTGTTTGTTTTTGTTTTCAATTGTTGCGCGAATTCTTCCAGCGAAGAGCAGTGCTCTGCGTAGCGCGCGGAAGCAGTGGGGACTTTCGTCGCCGCTAATGTTGGCGGGAAGGACGGTCTTGATGAGTACCTTTCTGCAGCGATTATGTTTGACTTGCTTTGGCTGCAGGGGACGCGGGCGTTTCCCCATGCTTGCGATTCTGTTGAAGCCCGGATGCGCGCTTCAGGCTGGTCAGCCACTTCGCGTGCGGCGCCGCGGTCTGGGTGCAACTCATCAGGGGGGCCGGCCGCGTGGACTGTCATGCGAGTCAGGCTCGGCACTCTAGGGCACTTCGAGTGGGAGATTGTTCCCAGTCGAGCTTCGCGTCGCAACGTCGGAGGCTTGCTTGGAGGAGGACTCGTTGTGGCCAAACTAATTTGATTCATGCTGTCGGCACTAATGGTCAGAAGTGGACCATATGTTGCAGTCCTGGTTCTGGGCCGACCCCCTTCGTCAACGCCGGAGGGCGAAAGAAGGGGCCCTCAACACTGGGTCTGGAAAGGGGGTTGAATGTCCCACGTGTGCTCAATATTTCGCTGATAAATCTGATCGGGCATGATTGGCATCCAATGTTGGCTGTCATACAAGGGCCAGTCGTTTGTGCCCGCGCGTTGCCCGCGCGGGCATTCGCGCCGTCCATTCCATTATCGTTCACGCGCGCGGCCGTTCTTGCATATTGCGGTCGTGGCGGCCAGGTGGGGTGCAAGTTTGTATTGATTGTACGATTGATGATCGCGTATGTTCTCAAACGATGTCCTGTCGACGTCTAAGACTGATTTGGAACGGGCCCCGCAATTTTCCCACAATGCGAGTTGAAATTCATTATTGTCCCAGCGTGTGAGTTCACATGTCTTCCGTCCCAGAGAGTGGATTCACATTCTGGCCCCTTTCCTACAGAATCGTATATTAATTTTCAAACTGAGAATTCACATTGCCTTGTTTTCCCCGCTGGGAGTTCACATATACCTTTCCTCCCACAATGTGAGCTCGCCATTTGCCTGTCCCCACAATTCGAATTCGTGCTGCCCTGGCCATCAGGACCCCCAGAAATGAGGCGCAGTGTTCCGCGTGTCGGCCTGGCCGGGCAGATTTTGACACTCACCTCGCCGCCTCCGGTTATCCCAACCCTCTCTCTGCTTGCGCTCTCGTCGCGCGTCCCCTTCCTCGCCTCTCCTCAGCCCCCGGGCCCCTGGCATCGTTCGCCCTCTCGTCTCGCGCAGGGGTGCAGGCGGGGAGCTTCACTTTGTCCCCCCTGGGGCCACCATTGCCGGGGCCCTGCGCCAGGCCCCCACATTCTTTCTCCACCATCGGTGGCGATTGGAACATCCAGCGCGCGGATCTCGCCAAGGGCGCGTGGATTGATGCGGCGGTCGCGGCAGCCGCTCAGCGAGGCGCGTGCAGGCCATCTGCGCGGTGCATCGACTGCCTTGTCGTGCCCAGGCAGATCGCAAGCCGTGCCAGATTTGAAGTTGCGCTTCATTTCCCCATCTCTTCCAACCTCCCAGTCGGGCTCCTCATTCCCTCGGTCGAACCTTCGTGTCGGGAGAGGTTCTTTCTGGTCGCCGAAAAGCCCCCGTTGGGCCTCCCATCGGGCACGCGCGTCCGCCCCCCGCCGTGGGCGATGACGGTTCATGCTGCAATTAACATCTTACGTTTGAAATTTCAATTTGAAGAGCAGAATAAACATTACGTAAGAGAACGACAAGAACACACGACGCGCAAACACCACGTAAAAGCACGACACCAAAGTAGCAGTTGGAGTAGTAGGGGTAGTCGTAGGAGTAGTAGTAGGGGTAGAAAGGGTAGTCGTAGGAGGAGGAGTAGGAGTAGTAAGCGTATTAGTAGGAGTGGTAGGAATATGATGGGTAGGAGTAGTAGGCGTAGTACTAGAAATAGTCGTAGGAGTAGTAGTCGTAGTAGAAGAAGAAGTAATAGTAGTAGTAGTAGTAGTGGCAGCAGCAGCAGTAGTAGTAGTAGTAGTAGTAATAGCAGTAGTAGTAGTAGTAGTAGTAGTAGTAGTAGTAGTAGTAGTAGTAGTACTAGTCGTAGTAGTAGTAGTAGTAGTAGTACTAGTAGTAGTAGTAGTAGTAGTAGTAGTAGTAGTAGTAGTAGTAGTAGTAGTAGTAGTAGTAGTAGTAGTAGTAGTAGTAGTAGTAGTAGTAGTAGTAGTAGTAGTAGTAGTAGTAGTAGTAGTAGTAGTAGTAGTAGTAGTAGTAGTAGTAGTAGTAGTAGTAGTAGTAGTAGTAGTAGTAGTAGTAGTAGTAGTAGTAGTAGTCGCAGTAGTAGTCGTAGTAGTAGTACGTGGTAGTAGTAGTAGTAGTAGTAGTAAGTAGTAGTAGTAGTAGTTTAGTAGTAGTAGTAGTAGTAGCAGTAGTGTAGTAGTAGTAGTAGTAGTAGTAGTAGTAGTAGCAGCAGTAGTAGTCAGTAGTCGTAGTAATAGTAGTAGGAGTAGTAGTCGTAGTAGTAGTAGTAGTAGTAGTAGTAGTAGTAGCCGTAGTAGTAGTAGTTGCAGTAGTAGTAGCAGTATTCGTGGTAGCAGTCGTAGTATCAGGATGGGTACTAGAAGCCGGAGTCGGTGTAGGAGTCGGAGTAGGAATATCAGCAGTAGTAGTAGTAGAAGTAGTAGTAGTAGTCGTAGTAGTAGTAGTAGTAGTAGTAGTAGTAGTAGTAGTAGTAGTAGTAGTAGTAGTATAGTAGTAGTAGTCGTAGTAGTAGTAGTAGTAGTAGTAGTAGTAGTAGTAGTAGTAGTAGTAGTAGTAGTAGTAGTAGTAGTAGTAGTAGTAGTAGTAGTAGTAGTAGTAGTAGTAGTAGTAGTAGTAGTAGTAGTAGTAGTAGTAGTAGTAGTAGTAGTAGTAGTAGTAGTAGTAGTAGAGTAGTAGTAGTAGTAGTAGTAGTAGTAGTAGTAGTAGTAGTAGTAGTAAGTAGTAGTAGTAGTAGTAGTAGTAGTAGTAGTAGTAGTAGTAGTAGTAGTAGTAGTAGTAGTAGTAGTAGTAGTAGTAGTAGTAGTAGTAGTAGTAGTAGTAGTAGTAGTAGTAGTAGTAGTAGTAGTAGTAGTAGTAGTAGTAGTAGTAGTAGTAGTAGTAGTAGGCGTAGCAGTAGTCGTAGTAGCCGTCGTAGTAGTAGTAGTAGTAGTAGTAGTAGTAGTAGTAGTAGTAGTAGTAGTAGTAGTAGGGCGAGTAGTCGTAGGAGTAGTAGTAGTAGTAGGAGGATGAGTCGTGGAAGTCGGAGTAGGTGTAGGAGTGGTAGTAGGAGGGGTAATACCTTTTAGAGTAGTAGTAGTCGTAGTAGTAGCCTTATTCGTAGTAGTAGTAGGAGGGGGAGGAGTAGGAAGAGGAGGAGTATAGCGATGAGCTGTCGGAGTCGGAGTAGGAGGAGTAGTAGGAGCTGGTGTAGGATTATCAGTAGGAGCAGGAACAGTAGTAGGTGTAGGAGTCGGAGTAGGGGTGGGAGTTGCACTAGGAGTATGAGCACACGTATGCGTAGGAAAAGCACGTAGCATCAACACTACGTAGAAGCAGTTGAGGTAGCAGGACTGGCAGGAGTATCAGGAGTAGTCGTAGGAGTAGTAGTAGTAGTAGTAGTAGTAGTTGTTGGTGGTGGTGGTGGTGGTGTAGTAGTTTAAAGATACCTAGCCAGGTCGTAGTAGTAGGAGTAGGGTTTGTAGTAGCAGTGGGAATCGTAGTGGGGCTGGGAGTAGCGCGACGTAACAACACTACGTGACGTCACGACGTAAAAGTAGTAGTAGTAGTAGCAGGAGTAGGGGGAGTAGCACTCGTAGTCATAGTCGTAGTAGTAGTTGTTGTTGTAGTGGTAGTTGTCGTGGTAGTAGCTGTAGTAGTAGTAGTAGTAGTAGTAGTAGTCGTAGTCGTAGTAGTCGTAGTAGTCGTAGTAGTCGTAGTAGTAGTAGTAGTAGTAGTAGTACTAGCCGTAGTAGTAGTAGTAGTAGTAGTAGTAGTAGTAGTCGTAGTAGTGATAGTAGTATTATTAGCAGCAGTAGTAGTTCTAGTTCTAGTGGTAGTAGTAGTAGTAGTAGTAGTAGTAGTAGTAGGAGTAGTAGTAGTAGTAGTAGTAGTAGTAATCGTCGTAGTAGGAGTAGTAGTACAATTTGTGGTAGGAGTAAAGTGGTCGCAAGGTTCGGAGCAGGATGAGTAGAAGGAGACGAAGTCCGAGTAGTAGTAGGAGGAGGAGGACGTATAGTAGGAGCTGGAGTAGGAGTAGGAGTAGCAGTAAGAGTCGGAGTAGGAGTGGGAGTAGTGGTAGGAGTCGTAGTAGGAATAATCGTAGGAGTAGTAGGAGGAGTATGAGTAGTAGAAGTAGAAGGAGTCGGAGGAGGAGTAGTAGTAGGAGTAGAAGGAGTTGGAGTAGGAGTAGAGGTAATAGTAGGAGTAGTAGGGGTCGGAGTAGGAGTGGTAGCAAGACTAGCAGGAGTTGTGGGAGCCGAGGTCGGAGTCGTAGTGGGAGTAGTAGGAGTCGGAGTAGCTGTAGCCACGCGAAAACTCAACGCCGAAGAACACCGCGCACGAATTCGACGCCAACAAAAAGATTACGCGAAGCCCCCTCGCACAGACCTTACGCGAAACAACTATGCCAACACACTACAGAAAACAATACGCAAAAAGACTACGCAGAAACATTACGCAGAAAAACATCACGTGAAAACGTAGCGATAACAAAACGCGACGCAGGCGAAACAAGTGGACGAAGAAACACGCTGAGCGAACACCTTACGCAACCAAAGCGCTGCGCAGAAACGCTACGCGAAAGAAACGCTTCGCAGAAACGCTACGCAAAAAGTACGAAAGCAACACTTCGCAGAAATGCTGCGCGCCGAAAGCGCCACGCAACAACTCTACGCCGAAGACTGCTACGCAAAAGTGCGGCGCCGAAGTGCATCGCGCGAAGACCCCGCGCAATAACCCTGCGCAAAAACCGCGCCAAAACCCTACGCAACGACGCAAAGCCACTACGCAAAAGCACTACGCAAAGCCACGGCGCAAAAACACTACGCGAAAACCTTGCGCACATTATTTCAGCATGAGGATGACCTCTCCCCGCCGCGGGTCCCAGGGAGCATGTTGGTCTGCTGCGCGAGGGCCCCGACCTTCTTATTCAGGAACAGCGGGGCGCTTCTCTAAGGACTGCCGGGGCCGAGTGGCTTCGCCGCTTTCCAATTAAAGCCGACAGGTGCGGCGCGTTCGCGGGCAGAGATGAGCCCCTGCACCCTCGCCCCTCCCGGGTTCCCCGAGATTCTGCCCCTTGCGCGTCGGCAGCGCATGGCGCAGTCACTTCTTGCCGACTTCGGCCACGAGCCGATCGGCACCCGCAGGTTTCAGTTCGCCGACGCCGCCCGCCGCCTCTTTCGTTTTCGCCGGTTGCCTGACGCAGCCGAGGTTGCCGCGTGGGCGGCCACAGTGCGCCAGGTTCAGTACCTCCCCGCGCGCGCTGCCCAGCGCCTGGCGTGATCGGCGTGCGACGAGGCGCAGTTGCACCGCCGGCGCTCTGCCCGGTCCAAGCTAAGGAATGGGATAGGTTTGTTGACAGGCATTCGTCTGGAGGTATCTCGGCTCTGTCAAACAAAGTGTTTCTCGCTCTGCGCCCCCTGGCAGCCCGCGCAATGCGGCCCTTCGCTCCTGCTCGCCGCTCGAGCCGATCGACGCTTTAGAAAAAGAAAGGAAGATGTGGTGGCGTGTCGGGCAGGAGCACACGCGCGTTGGCACTCCTGGCTGCCCGGCGAAGCAATGGGCTTCAGCCTTCGCGCGGCCCGCGAACGCGCGGTGCTCCACGAGCACTCCTGGTCCTCCATCGCGCGAATGTCGGCTCAGCTTTCGGCGGGGACGACGTGATACAGGTTGCGTCTCTGCATGTCTCTCTTTGATCGCAGCCCTCCCCCGTCTTTGTCGGGGCGCTGCGAGCAGGTGTTGTCCCTTGGTATGTGTCTTGCGGCGCCTGGAGCCCTCGTTTTCTTTAGATGCGTTGTTGTTGTTGTTGTTGGTGGTGTTGGTGTTGGTGTTGGAGTTGGTGTTGTTGTTGTTGTTGTTGTTGTTGTTGTTGTTGTTGTTGTTGTTCTTGTTGTTGTTCTTGTTGTTGTTGTTGAACATTATTTATTCTAAAGAATAATTATTGTTGGGGCCCCTGGTGCGCGGCCCCCTCGCCGCGCCTAGGCCGCAGCCACATTTTCATCATTTTCGTGAGGAAGTCTCAGGCAAAACGTGGGTGTCCGGATCCGGTTGTTTTGTTGTCCCCCTTTTTCCCTTGCAAAAAATAAACTAAAGTGGACATTTCCTGTTCTAACATAACCAAACTTCAAGAATCCCTTGCAAAAAATAAGGTAAAGTGGACATTCGCGCGCGCAAGACGAAATCCTTCCAAAACCTTAGTGTTCGTAACGATTTCAACATAAAAACATAAAAAAAACAATGTTTTTTTCAAACAAAAGTGTCAAAATTTCATCCCGCGCGCTCTTGCGGATTTCTTAGGAAACCCAGCACTTTTAAAACATTTCTGTCAAACGGGCTCTTGCGAGCAACTTTTTCACGTGCTTCGAACTTCTCCAACAACCGTTGCGCACCTGCCAGGGTCATCATCCCTGTCAAATAATACCATATGGGACACATTCGTTTTTTCTTTGCGCGCGCACGCCGAAATCTTCAAACACCATTGGGTTTCTTAGGAATTCTAGCACCGCGCAACATAAAATCATACGAATCGCACCGTAGGTCCTCGAAAAACATCTGTACGAATTTTCAAAATTTCTACCCGCGCGCGCTGTCCGAATCCTAAAAAACCAATGGTTTTTCAACATCTATGTTACATGAGCTCGCGCGAGCTACTTTCGCAAGCTCTTTCAACGGCGTTCGCGCGCCTGCCAGGGGCCACTATTCTAGCGTCAGGAACACGTTACCACCAAAGACCAGTACAGGTGTCCAGTGTTGGAACAGGGGGAAAAATCGTATACTAAGCTAGCGTCCAGAAAATGTTACCACAACAAGTCACTGTACCCATGCGCCAGTGTAGTAGCCACGGTCGTCCGCAGGCCACGAAGTGAAGTGTCCGAACGTCATAGGGCGGGAAGCTGGGTGTGGGTGGTGGCGAAGAGTCGTTTGGAAATGTGGTAGAGCTTGAAACGGCCCCCCCACAAAGTGGGGGTATTGGCGGGCGTCGTGTGAAATCCCTGGCACTGGTGAGAACGGAGTGTCCCCACGTGCTAGTAATTGTTGTTGTTGTTGTTGCTGTTGTTGTTGTGGTTGTGGTTGTGGTTGTTGGTGTTGTTGCTGTTGCTGTTGCTGGTGTTGCTGGTGTTTGTGTTGGTGTTGTTGTTGGTGGTGGTGGTGTTAGTGTTGTTGTTGGTGGTGGTGGTGGTGGTGTTGGTGTTGGTGTTGCTTTTGTTTTTTGTTGTTGGTGGTGGTGGTGGTGTTGCTGTTGTTGTTGCTGCTGTCGGTGGTGTTGTTGTTGCTGAATGCGAAGTACTAAACAATTATCATTGTTGGACCCGTTAAAGGCGCTTTGGCGCTCTCGCCGAGGCGCCGGCTACATGTTCATTGAAAATGAGGCTCACGCTCGAGCGGCTTGGGGGACCGCCAAAACCGGCCCCCCAACAACAACAACTCTCCCGCTCGAGACTTCCTCCTTTTTTACTCATGGCTGGTGTTCTTGCTCGCCGCCGAAAGCCGCCGTCCTAACAGAACCAGCGCTCCCGCTCGAGACCTCCTTCCGTTTTACCTTGGACTGGCGCGCTATTCTTTCTCCCATCGGCGCCGCCCCCAGCAAAAAACAACGCTCCCGCTCGATGTTTCCTCTTTTTTTCGCCTCAAGGCGGTGCTCCTCCTCGCCGCCGAAAACCGCCGCCCCGACAAAACCAGGCCGCGCTCCCCGCGCGCCCCGTACCCCCCCCCCCCCTTCACGGTGTCTGCTGATCACGCGACCGGCGATCACAGACCGCAGTCCTCCGTGGATCGCGTGGTCGCCGACCGCGTCGTCGCTTCGGCCTGATCTCGTGACCCTCCGAGCTGGATCTGCGCGATCGGCCTGTGATCGGCGCGGCCGCCAAAGTGATCAGGGCTGCGATGGCATCACGTGATCGGATGGCGTGATCGGCCAACACCAGCCGAGCATTGTCTTTGGGTGCAGGGCAAAGGGTGGAATCTGAAATGCCGTTTCGATGGATTTGCGAGGCCTGAATCTGCAAAAGGTGAATTACAAAACGGACGGATTTTCGAGGTGCGAAAGACCATGTGGATTTCACCCTGAGCCCTCTACCATGAAAAACTGTTCCGAGGTGGATAGACCTCCTACCCTGACACGTCGATTACGGAATTGGCCGTTCTCGGTTCGCGAGAGGGCGTCGCGGCCGTCATTCTTGCGGGTCCAGGTTTCGTCAGTTTCGGCCCTAGGCCGTTCTCACTGAAAAGAGGTTTACTAAAGGGAGGTCTGTCCATCCCCGAACTGCTCAGATCAATGCCCCCCGCCCCTCTCCGAGCTCTGCAGACGCCCTGGGGCGCCGCGGGGGGCCACGGCAGCCGCGGCCGGCGCGCCCGCCGGCGCCCGTGCCGCGGCCGCGGCGGGCGGCCGCGCGGGCGGGTGCCGCCGCGCCTCTCCGTGTTCCCGCCCCGCTGGCCCCCCCCTCTCCTCCTCCTCCTCTCCCTCCCTCCTCTCCTCCTCCTCTCCTCTCCTCCTCCTCCCCTCCTCTCCTCTCCTCCTCCTCCTCCTCCTCTCCTCTCTCCTCCTTCGCTCCTCCTCCCCTCTCCTCCTCCTCTCCTCCTCCTCCTCCTCCTCCTCCTCCTCCTCCTCCTCCTCTCCTCTCCTCCTCCCCCCCTCCCTCCTCCTTCTCTTCCTCCTCCTGTTCCTCCTCCCTTTCCTCCGCCTCCTCCTCCTCCCCCTCCTCCTCCTTCTCCTCCTCCCTCCTCCTTTTCCCTCCCCCTCCTCCTCCTCCTCCTCCTTCTCCTTCTCCTTTCCTCCACCTCCTCCTCCTCTCCTTTCCCTCCACCACTTCCACCTCCTCCTCCTCCTCCTCCGCCCCCCCAGCTCCTCCTCCTCCTCCTCTTCCTCCTCCTCCTCCTCAACTCGATCGATCCGATTCGATGCCGAGCTGGCCCGGCTCGCTCCCCGACCGCGTCGATTCCTCGGCTTCCAAGAGGTCCTTCGGCATCGCCCATGCGCGCGCACTGCGCACTTCTCCTCGGCGAGGCCAGCACCAGAGCATTGGGACCATCTGGGGGCATCTTGGACCATCCTGCAAACAAAACACATGCACACGCAAACGTGTGTGTGTGTGTATAGGGGGCCAGACAATGTGTGTTCCTAGCAGCCGCTGCTGTGTAGTACATGTACACTGTCGGACCGAGATACAAGATCGAGGTCGGCTCGGGGAGGGTACCCTAGTGTTCTTCGTGATTGTTGGACGTTTTGTGCATCCTGGGGAGGGTATCCTTGGATAATCTGTGTGGTTTGGCCGGCGGAGGATCTCATGTTCTTGAAGGATGCTCTTCTGTCCGAGGTCAGATTGTATACGTGGTGCCATCTACATAGTGCACTGCATGCGGTGCAGTCTATGTGGTGCAACCTAGGTGTTGCGATCTATGTTGTGCCATCTATGGTGTGCAATATATGCTGCGCGATGTATGTTGCTCAATATAGGTGGTGCAGTCCATGGTGTGCAATATACGTTGAACAATCTAGGTGGTGTAGTATATACGGTAGAATATGCGTGTTGCAGTCTATGTAGTGCAGTTGATTGTTACCAATGATTTGACACATCCCAAGCGGCAATGGCCCATGCGCTTGCAAACATCCCACCCACCCACCCGCAACTTGGTTTGCAAAACCTCTTAAGACCGTGACGGTAGGTACCAAATTGCATTTGGCAGCAACGCCGACGCCGACGACGACAGCGACGTCGACGACGACAACGGCGACGACGACGACGACGACTACGACGACGCCGTAATCGTAATGTGCGCGCATCGTAATTCTTGCAGAGGACAGCGGGGGGGCGGTACCGGCTTGGCTGGGATAGTATGAATTCATAATTCGGATGGACGATGGGGCAGAATCGTATGCGAAGTGCAACACGAAAATGTGACCCGTTGATTTTTTTTGGGGGTAAAGTTTATTCTTGCTTTAGAAAGGAGAATCTAGGTGGTGCGACCTATGTTATTCAGGATATGTGTTGCACCCTATGTGGTGAGACCTATGTTGTGCAATCTCTGCAGTGCAATGAATGTTGGGGGGCAAGCTACGTCGTGGAATCTATGTGGTGCAATTAATTGTTGTTCGTAGTACGTTGTCCAGTCAACTGCCCGCGCAAGCATCCCACCCAACCACCAGCAACTTGGTTTACAGAACCCATGTGGCGGCAATTGCGATGAGTGCATGGAATTGGCTGGTACATATCTGCGGCCGCGCTTACCCGCGCATGCTCGCGCGCGCAGCGGCCAGATAGTTTGGCGCGACCGGCGCGGCCGCGGTGGCGCTGACCGCAGGGCATTTCCCAGCGAACACTTCAGTGCGAGTCGGCGACGTGGGCATGCGCGGTATCATGGCAGGCAACTCCGACAATGGTAGACGCGATGTTGATGGTAGCGATGTTGATGACGATGGTGAGAACGACGACGGCAAGGCCACCGACGGCGCCGATGCTGATCACGCTGACGACGATGACGGCGCCCTCGTGTCGGTGATGCAGTTTTTGAAGGGAATTCGACATGCGCGCGCGGCCGACGCGTGAGAGTGCATGCACGACTGAATGGCGCGCAAGGGCGTTCGAATGATGTCGACTTGCGGCGCGGAGGGCCCGCTTCGCCGAATGGCATGAACATGTATTAAAACGTACTCGCAAGAGCCCGAGCGCAGGCCATTTTACGAACGGATGTTGCAAAACCATGTGTTTGTATCTGATACCGCGACAGTCCATTTTGGAGTCCTTATGAAACATTGGGGTGTTGACGGGTTTCGGCATGCGCGCGCGACAACGCGCGCGTGCGCACTTCTTTCTTTCTTTTGTACAACAGGGAGTCTTGCGACAGCACGCGCGCAAGGGCGTTGGAGCGATATCGGCATGCGCGCGCGGGAGGCCCGTGTGGTAGCACATTTGGGGAATTTCGAAACATAGCCTGGACGCAAGCTTTGTTTGAGAGCCTTTGTTGCGAAGCCATGCCCACAGGTTCTTTTGATACTTATAAATCAGGGTTTTTTGGCATGCGGCATGATTCTCGGGCGCCTCTTGGAACGAGTCTTGAAGCTCCGTGTGGCCTCATGTGTATGTTTTGTGGCCCTTGGGGGCCTGTTGGGTGTTTGCTGCGGCCTCGGGGGCCCACCGGTAGCGGAAGGTTCAAAATCTCAGTTGGAATTCCCCCTCTGGGCCCTTTTGGGCTGTCTAGGGCGCCTCTTGGACCGTCTTGGGGCTCACTTGGGCCGTCCTGGGGCTCTCCTGGAGGCCTCTTGGACCGTCTTGGGGCGATCTGAGGTACCTCTTGGGAACGATTTCAAACTTGTTAAAGCCCAAAGTGCGAATGTGCCAAGCATGTGCCGTCCCCCTTAGGGATGAATCAAGTTTGGCCTCCTCAGGCCCTATCGGGGCCCATCTTGGAGCGTTCGACGTCTCCAGGGCCTCCCGCACCGTTTTGAAACAAGATTCGGGCGTCTTCGGCCCTGGTCGCGTTTTGGTGGCTTCCGGGAGGCCCCCGAAGCGGTCAAACATGTCGTGGGGGAATTTTGGCGGGGTGTCTTGGCCAGGGCCCGGGCCGCCCCCCGTACGCCAGCGTATATGCAGGGCGTCTGGTGGCCCTCACCGAGCCCTGGCGTCCCTGTCTGCCCCGTCCCTTGAAATGCCTGAAGTAGGTTCTGGAGAACCTCCTTCTCCTCCTTCCTTCTCCCTCCTGCTCATCACCACTGACATTCACTGGGTGGTGCGATTCGGTGATAGACAGCTCCACTGAAGTAGCGCCCCGCACTGGTCTTCAGCCTCTCTTCGGCAGCTTTGATGCCTCATTGGGGGCCTATGTGGCCGTCGTGGGGCGATCGTAAGGGAGCAGTTGGGCCGTCTTGGACGCTGTAAAGACCAAAATGGTGAATGTGTGCAACATGCACGTCTTCCGCAGGGAATGGATCGAGTTGGGCCTCTTGGGGCCAGCCTCTCGAAGCTATCTCGGGGCGGCTTGGAGATCTCTGGGGCCGCCGGGAGGTTATCTTGAGCGGTTTGGGGGCGCCTGTGGGGCGCTTTTGGGTGCTCTTGGCGGCCTCGCCTCTCGGGCAGTCTGGAACCCATCGTGGGCGCTTTTGGAGCGCCCCAAGGGCTGTCTTGAGCAGCCGGGGAGCGGCTCAGGAGGCCCTCGGGGGTGGCCTAAGACGCAGATGCAGTGGCTGTATGGACCGAAGGTACTAGATAAGCAAGTAAGTGGTGCACTGTGCGCCGCGGGGAATTTCGGCAAGATGGCTGCTGCGGAACATGCGTGCACGGGTGTGTTGAAGTCTTGTATTTCTTGCAGGGCACGATCCGTGCGAAGGGATGTGATGAGTAATTCGGATACCCTCGCGCGATTGCCCCCACTGAGGCCTCAGGTGGACCTCCTCCAGGCACGACCCGTGCGAGGCATGTTCCGAATTGGCCTGGGTTACGCCATGCGAAGCTGCCCATTGGTGCCATAGGTGGAGCTCCCTCTGGGGCATGGTTCGCGTGACGCGTCTGCCGACATGGGCAGGGGGAGCGTTGAATGAACCTTCTCTTCGGGCCTTTAGGTGGCGCTCCTTGTGGGCAAGATCCGCGTGATGGGGTGTGCCGCAATGGCCAGGGGGGCGCAGTGCGAACCTTGCCCATGGGGCCGTAATTGGATGGAGATCCCTCTGGGCCACGATCCGTGTGCCAGCTGTGCCGAAGTAGGCGAGAGGGCAGGATGCGAACCGTGGGTCCAGGGCCGTCCGTGGAACCCCTTGCGGGCCACGATCCGTGTGCGAGGTGTGTCGCAGTGAGCTGAGCGACGCTATGAAGCTCCACTCTGGTGCCACAAATGCAACTATTCGCGAGGCACGATCCGCGTGAGGGGCGTGCCACTGTGCGAGCCTTGGCTCTGGCAACGTAGGTGGAGCTCCCTGCGGGGCGCGATCCCTGTGAGGGGTGTGCCGACAAGGAGGGAGGAACGCTAGCCAAGCCTGTCTCTGGGGCCAAAAACGGAGCTCCCTCAGGGCACGAGCCGTGCGACAATCTGCGTCCCCCAATACCGCACACTTCAGACTACAGCTATAGCTTGCCAGAACCTAAGCGCGCGCGAAGCGCGCGCGTGTCTCTAGTGTGTGTGTGTGAGTGAATGTCTATCTATATATATACATATATATATATATACATATACAAATATGTACACATATACATATATTATACACGTACGCCTGTGCATATCCAACGCACGAAACCGAAATATTCACGCAGAGTGGACGTCCGAGCGACGGCAAGGTCCAGCGCCACCCGCGGCCCCGGCCCCGTCGACGCTCGGCCTCCCAGCTCCACACCGTCGCCCGTCCGTCGGGGCAGCCCGCGCCTCGGTCCTCGGCCCCGGCCCCGTCGACCCTCGGCCTGCCTCCCGACCTCCACCCCCGATCCGACCTCCAGGCAAGGCAAGCTGAGGCTTGGCGGCGGCGCCGCCTCGGAATGCCCCCCAGCTGGATGCGGACTGCTGCTGGCAATTAGTGCTCGCTCCTCCGGAGGACGGCGCCGTGGGTGAAGCGCCGAGTGCCTCCGTGTGCTGTCGGGATGTGGCGGGGTGCTGACACAATGAGGCAGAGGGCCTGGACCCACGGCGGCCTGGAAAGGATGGGAGCAGGAGGGCACCACTCCCCGCCCAACAAAAAGAATAAGGCATCTGTGGGGTCGCTGCGGTGGTGGCGGAAATCGTGCTGGAGGTCTTGGCCTGGATCGCGGCGGGATTTGGCCCTGGATCGCGGCGGAGAGCGCGGTAAAGATGCTGGCCCGGATCGCCGTGGAGATGTTGGCTTGGATTGCGACGGAGATCTGGAGGTGCTGGCCTGCATCGCAGGGGAGATTTTGGTTCGCAGCTTGCCACAAGCATGGACCAAGGGAACCCGAATCCGGCACAACGGTCACGCTTGTCGTGCATCATAATCTCCCCAGGGGCCCTCAGCTGACAGCTCAAGACCGCCCAAGGGATCCCATCGTCGGCGCACCCCTCGCTCGCTTCGTGGCCCGTGGCATTTTATGGGCTGTTCGCTGGGCCCCAGTTCCGCACATCATTCGCCCACGTCGTGCCCCATGGCCTCCAAGAGGTTCACACCTGACAGCTCCAATATGGCCGCAGGACAGCCCAAGATCGCCCCAAAGCGAGCCCAAGATCTCCCAGACAGGCTCAAGACCCTCCCAAACAGGCCCAAGACTCCACAATGGACGTCAGGATGGCACCAAGAAAGAACCCCCCCCGAAGACGCCCCACCCATGAGGCCCCAAGATGGCCACAGTGCGGTCCAAGAGGTTCCCAGGATAACCCCATACGGCCCAAGTACACCCGAGTCATTGAAGCTTGCGGGATCCGCGCTGGAACATTAGCATCCCGTTCTCATTGTGCTTCGATGGGGAGGAACCTCTGCAGTAAGGCAATGAATGAGCAAAGTTTCTCGCACTTCCTCCCTTGCCCTGATCTTCGTTGTCTGCTTGTATGCTACGCGGTCTCTGGAAGTCTCGCCTTATTCCTGGGGGGAAGTGGTTCTTCCTGGCTAGATTTTGGCGGTCCCCTGGACCCGCGATTTTTTTGTTGGGATGCCGGAAGCGACACATATTGTCTGGCTCCATGTCTGTCCAGGCCGTTGTGGGTGTGGGCTCTTCGCCTCGATGTGGTGGGAGCGTTGGCTCCCCCTTCTTGTCGTTCCTGCGCAGGCTCCAGGCTCGGTATGCTCGCAGCCTCCACCGCGCACGGCACAGTGCGCATGATGGGCTGGTTTCCCACCACCACCACCATGAGTAGGAGGGGGAGGGGTCCTCCTCCTCCTCCTCCTCTTCCTCCTCCTTCCTCCTCCTCCTCCTCCTCCTCCTCCTCCTCCTCCTCCTCCTCCTCCTCCTCCTCCTCCCCCTCTTGCACCTCCTTCCCCCCTCCAGCTTATGGTGGTGGTGGTGAAACACAGGCCCATCAGCGCACACCAAATACCAAAGGTGGTCTGCCGGCAGTGTCCGATATCTCCCGGTGGGCCCGCAGAGTCTTGCGGCATTCTGCGGAGCTCAGAGTCGACGAAGGACGTGCCCCCAGATTCGGTAGGGGGAAAACACACACACAGGCACAATTCATCGACGACTCTCAGGAACAGATGGGAAACTATGGAAAGTGGGGGGGGAAGACGAACACGTATCGGTATTTCTCCGTGTGTCCCAGGGCCCCTTTTTCCTGTAGATGTCGGACAGACAGATGTACCACCGCATGTGCCCAATGGCACGGTGGGCCCTCTCCGGGGCAGGCTCGCGAGGCGTGGAACCTGCCAGAAGTGGTGCGCTGCACGTGGTGGGAGAGAGGCCCGCCCGCACATCCTGTGAACATCCCGTGCGCGGCGCCCGCCCCAGGCCAGCGACTGCGACTCCAGCGCGGTGGAGGTCGTGAAGGAAGGGGCCGAGGCACCACACGCCGGCGCCGTGCCCGGAGCCTCCAAGTTCGAGAAAAAAAAACAAGACGGGCGTGTGACAATGTTCGAGTTGCGGCGGGTCTAGGTATGTCGGGGGAGGGAAAGCCACCCCGACCCCCCCAAGTTGGCGCTTGCTATGTTCGAGCTGCGGCGGGTCTAGTTCTGTCGGGGGAGGGAAAGCCACCCCGACCCCCACGGTTGGTTTACTGTGTTCGAGTTGCGGCGGGTCTAGCTCTGTCGGGGGAGGTAAGGCCGCCCCGACGCCCCCACAGTTGGCGCTCACTGCACAGCTCGTGGCATTTCCTTAACTCGGGCCGGACGAAAGGGGGGGATTGGGAAAGGGGGGGTTATGAAATTTGCTGCATGCAGCTGGTTTCGGCCTCACCGAGGGGCCCATTCCTCGATACATAGCTCCCTCTGGCGCCGGGAGGCGCCGTGAAAATTTGCTACGTGAGCTGATTCTCACCCCCCCCCTTTGCTATCCCCCCTTTCGCCCGACCCGATAAACAGACCTGCCCTGTTCGATCCCCTCCCCAGGTGTGTTCTACAGGGCTTCGCTTGTCGGGGTGCTGATTCTGCGGGTAGTGATTGTGCCTTGTATCTGTGGCGCCAGGACCATCAGACAACGACCCTGGATGGAAAACCGGCCCCTGGGAAGGGGTCCGGATTTTTGGGGAACCTCTTGCCGAACAAATCACGGCATCGGTTGTTGGGATTTCAGGATAGTTGGCGAGGAGAAGGAGAACGTTGATCGCACTGTCAAATCTTGCTCTCGGGATTCATGCGTCCGCAGGGCAACCGTGCATCGTGGCCTTTCGTCGTTGAGTGCTGCCTTTAGGCATCTTGAGGCCCTCTGGGGGTCGTCTGGGGTCGTCTTGGCGGATTCGTCGACCGTCTTCTGTGGCCCCTCCAGAGGCCCGCTTGAGCCGACTTCGGTACAGGTGTTGAGCCGCTCTTGGGCTGCCTTTCAGCCCACTTCAACGCTCTCAATGCCACCATTGGTAGGAAACATGAACAGCAAACGTCGTAGACAAGCCGCGTGTGTTCTCACGTTCGCGGCTGCCAGGGGCCTCATTTGCGGTCTCGTTGTGGATAGTTCTTGACGTCTCGTGCGCCTCTTGAGGCCTTTTGGGGGCTCTCGTTTTGTGTCTCTTCCACCTGCTAAGTGTGATTATGATTTCCTTTCACACTTGCGTCGCACTTGCGTTTCTCCTCATGGTCCTCCCTCCTCCCTGTCCTTCTTTCTCCTGATGCTAAAGTGCGAACACTTTGTGACCAAAAGACTAGTTCGCACGGGACTTTGCTTTAGCCCGTGGGTAGCCTCGCTTGTCCTTCTGTCTAGACACGCGCACACATCAACACACACGCACGCATACTACCGCAGCACCGGAAGGTGCTAGTAAGACGAGGCACGCAGACATGCCAAGAAAACCCCACGTAAGGCGAGGGACGCAGACACGCCAACTCGTTACACACACGGACGCACACACCACACAACACAGACGCCCATCTACACGCACGCACGCACACGCACGCAGGCACGCGCGCGCACGCACGCACGCACGCACGGAACCACACGCACACACACACACACACACACACACACACACACACGCACACACGCACACACACACACACACACACACGCGCGCACACACGCACACGCACGCACGCACGCACACACGCACACACGCACACACGCACACACACACACACACACGCATCACACACGCATCACACACAAACGCACACACGCACACACACACACAGACACACGCACACACACACAGACACACACGCATCGACGCATCACACATCGCACAACACACGCTCGCATACACGCACAAGCGCACTGCGCAGACACACCAGACGCGGGGCGCGGAATTACACGCACAAGCCCACGCACACCAGCGTTGCATGTTTTCGGCACCAGGGAGGGTGCGCAGGGGGTTGTTCCCCTGTGCGTCTCATGCTCCCAGGGCGTGGCAGGCGTGGTACTTCCTCGACGCCAGAGAGGCGCACAGGGATTGCCCCACGGCGTGAAAAGGCGTGGCATTTCATTATTGCCTGTGCATTCCTTCCCCCCGCGCGCACGTAACGCAGATGTCAAGGTTCCTCCTTCCGCCACATCCAGACCCACACCCTAGAAGTCGATCCCCAGGTCCCTCCCCCAGGCCTCGTCCCGACCCGTTTTCTGGTTCGCCGTGCTGTCCAGCCGTGGCGACGGATGAAAAGGGAGGGGGAGAGGGGGGAGGGCGTGGACGAAGGCCAAGCAAAAAGAGAAGGAAGACGACGGGACGGCGACGGCGATGGCGAGGAGGAGATAGAGGTTGGAGGGGTAGGGAGGGGGGGCGAAGGCCAGAGAAAGAGAGAAGGAAGGTCGAGGAGGAGGAGGAAGAAGAAGAAGAGGTTCATGAGGAGGAGGAGCACGACGACCGCTGCCCGCTGCGGCGATCGCTGCCGCCCCCCTTCTGACGCCCCCTGCCTCACCGCGCCGATTGGCACTCAGACCCGGCGACCGACCAACTGGGACGACCACGACGCTGACCCCCAGTGCCCGACCAGCCAGGCACGACGACCACGACGACGGCGAGCTGGTGCCGCGGAAACGCGGGGGTCGACTGCGCAGACATCCAACGACGGGCCGCGCGCCAGCGCCCTCCTCTCCACGCGGTGTGCCGCGCTGGCGGCTGGCACGAGGCGCGGCGCAGGGTCGCTGCGTCATCGCGTGCACGACCCGTTTCGTTTCGTCGCCCCAGGGCTGGCGGCCGAGAGACCGGCAGGGCGGGAGGGCGGCCCGGGGCACGCAGGCCTGCCACGAGGCGGTGGTCGACGGGCTCCGCGCGCTGGTCGCGGTCGGCCCGCTGGTCGTGCAGGCGGGCTGTGCGCCCGCTGCTCCACCCTGCCCACGGGGGCGGCATGTGCTCTTGGAGGGCTTGTTCTCGGACATGGTCACGTCGCGAACACAAGTACGGTTGGTTTTTGGCGGTTGTCGGCGTTTCTGGGACCCTCCAAAAACGACTCGGGATGAAACATTTGCCCAGAGGCGAGGGTCGGGATTTCCAGGGACCACGCTCTGAATTATATTGGAGAAGAACCCCACCATTTGCCGTTGTGAGTAGCGCGGTTTTGAGTATCTTCTCTGGTTGAGCTCGTTCGGGGGCCATTGAATTTGCGAGAGTTGTGCAGAAATGGATCCGGTGCCGCCATGCGAACGCAGCCACTGGGGCATTCGGCGGAGCCCCCTATGGGACCACTAACCATGTAACGGATGTGCCGAAATAGGTTCGGTGCTGCGAATGCAGCCACTGATGCCTTTCGTGGAGCTCCCTGTAGGGCCACGAAACGTGTGAGGGGTGTGCCGACATGAGTGCGGTGCCGCCATGCGAACGCAGCCACTGGGGCCTTCGGCGGAGCTCCCTATGCTGCCACGACGCGTGTGAAGGGTGTGCCGAAATGATTTCCATGCGGAGGGCTGAGGCGGGGTGGGAGGTTGAAGAAGGAGTAGGTGACGCGGGGCGCTGCCCCTTCAAAACGGGGACCCAACACACACCGCAGGATGGTTGGGGAAAAATCAAGACATCGCATATCTGGGTTGGGCTGGGGGGCTGAGGTGGCCCAGCACTGCTGCTGGCCAGCAGAACTGGGGGGGGGGATAGGCGCCCTGAACAGCTTGCCGGTTTTCGCCCCGGGAGGGGTCTGGGCACCGATTTGTACCCCCCTCGTGCCCGCTTCTCTCGGGGCCCATCCAGCGCAGACCCCCCGGCCGCCGCTTCTAATGTAGGGTCCCGTTCTCTTTCCCCGATCTTCTTCAAATGAGATGAGAAGTACGTGCACCACATGGGCCGGACCACGCGTGTCGCTCCTCGGCAGGCGCGGCTCGCTGAAGCGACGAGCGGGGACAACACCTACACTTTCCGGGCTGCGGCCTCCACGGCATGCCCACACGGGCACGGGCGGGCTCCCTGCAGTCAAGGCGCTGACATGAGGATCCCTTGGGGGTCCAGAGGGGCTCTGGTTTTCGGGCCGTTCCTTAGGTCTAGATCGGGGAACACATCATGGGCCTGTTTTCCACCACCACCACCATAAGTTGGAGGGGGGAAGGAGGTGGAGTATGAGGAGGAGGACGAAGAGGAGGAGGAGAAGGAGGAGGAGGAAGAGGAGGACCCCTTCCCCCTCCTACATATGGTGGTGGTAGTGGTGGAAAACAAGCCCACCAACACATTCCTGGCCAAAACTCGCCGCGGGCAGGAACGCCCCTCCGTTCCTTATTCAGCAGTCCTTCTGTTAGCACGCTGCCTGTACTGGAGCGCCCACGACTCCAGCGACCGTTCGTTCGTTCCCTGTGGCCCTTCTCCTCTGCCATCTCTTCTAAGACAGGCGCGTTGCCAGCTGGGGTCCCAGGGCCTGCTGGGGAGAGGCCAGCCCCCCCCCCCAATGCAGCCCCGCCTCGCCTCTCGGATCGCCGATTCCAGGTCGACGTTCCCTTCCCCCTCAGGAGCAGTTCCCCCCCCTAACGTCGCCCCTTGTCTATGCCCTCCCCTCTTCTCTCGGCTGCCCCTCTTTTCTGGCCTGGCACTCCAGCGCCACCGCGGCGTGCAGGACACGGATTGCCTTGCAGACCTCGACGGCTCCTGCGCACGTTCTTTTCGGCGTCCGGAGCCGTCAGACTCTTTATATTGGAGTAGTGCTTGTGGAAGTCGGACATTCTTCCTCCTCCCCCTCCCCTCCCCCTCCTCCCCTCCTCCTCCTCCTCCTCCTCCTCCTTCTCATCATCATCATCATCATCACCACCACCACCATCATCATCATCATCATCATCATCATCACCATCATCATCATCATCATCATCATCATCATCATCATCATCGTCATCATCATCCTTCCCTCCTCCTCCTTCCACCCTCCTCATCCTCCTCCTGCCTTAGCGTAGCGAGGCCTGGAGAAGGCCTTCAGTCTGATCCAGCCCCAGCCTAGTTCCTTTCATTGGTTTGAAAACCCTCCCTGGCACGAGTGCGTAAGCACATGGCAGCAGTGGCGTCTGAAGCATAACTCTCTGCCCGGAGTCGACAACCGGCGCCCGCCGCCTCCCCTGAGAGTCAGTGAAGACAGCCCCGCTTCGGCAGGAGCTCGAGCGTGTCGCGAGCCACCGCGTGCAGCAGCATCCCCATGACAAGGAATGCTGGTTTTGCTTCCACTGTAAATCAGGGCCTTCGAGAGTCTCAGTAGACGTCTGGATGCGAGCCAGCCGTTGCCCAGGGGAAGGAGGTTTATCTCGGTGTACAGTGGTCCCCTCCCGAGCCGTGCCTCGACCTGCCCCTCCCTCCGGATCGGTGGCAGGACGGTGCACCAGCCCCATTCGCTCGTGGTGGTGAGCGGTCAGCTGTGCTGCACGACGTGTGCTCGTTTGGGCAGCTGCACGAGCACGGGGGGAGAAAAGCTCGACGCACCCCAAGTGATTATCTTGCCCAGGAGGTCTGGCGTCGGGCAGTGCATAGGAGGTGTTGCGCAGCAGGCCTTCAACTTGCCAGTCTCCGAATGTGTTGGCCAAGTGTTGGCCCTCGCGCGCCCCGATCAAACCTGTAGTCTCCCGACCAGAGAGGCGGGCCCGCCCTCGCAGATAGAGCGACTCGGTCTCGAGGGCCGCAGCGTGTCTTGCTGCTGCCACGACCGTGCCCCTTTGGCGGGCCGACCCCCCTCCTCCTCCTCCTCATCCTCCTCCTCCTCCTCCTCCTTCTCCTCCGCGAGCGGCTGCGAGCGGCTGCGATCTGCGGTCCTCGATTCTTACGCACTAAGGGGACTTGACTTGGGCTCACAGGTCCCCAGCAGGCCTTGCTTTTAGCCCTGGGTGTGAGCTTCTCATTTGCCTTCCTCCCCGCGCTCTGACTTGTGGGAGGGGGTTTGCAGGCTTCTTGAAACTTACGGGAGGCCCGAACCTTCCAGGACCAAGACTTACAATACCACAAGACCCCCCGACGGAACGCAAGGTGGAGTTGGTGGCTGGGGAGGATAGTCGAGCTTCCGTCAGAATACTCGCACCTCCCACTGGCCGTGACACGATCTGTCTGCTTCAGCTGTTGGCGGATGGAAGAGCTGGCTGGCTGAAATCACGATTGTTGCGGCTGATGCCCTGCTAGCTGCGTGCATGGAGGGGCTTCGGGCAAATACAATTCAGGCGCAACCACCGAGCAGCTCGACATTTTTGCGTCCGCTTCTGGCACCTGCTGCACCTGACAAATTCGCCCTCGAGAATTGGCCAGTGGGAGGCACTTTCCAGGAGATAATTGAACGCTTCTTCGGATCGGACCTGTCGTCCCTCTCTCTTGGAGTCGGCGGCCTTTTGCTGGACTGGGTAATGTGTCAACCACAACATCTGAACTGCGGAGAGCTTCCCTCGGAATTGCTCTGCAAGCACATCCAGGGCCTCGACCCCTTGGGCCAGGTTGGGGGTACGGCGGCCCGCGCAGCGGATTCGTCAGCTAGCTCGTCGGCCTTCTCATTGGCAAGGGCCGCCCAAGCTGGATACTTCGTCCGCTCCGCGGGCGTGGAAAGGCGTGACTTGACTTTGGGGTAGGAGAGCTGGCCTGTCCGAGCGCTTGGGGCTGACCAGTACTCCTGCTACAGGCGTCTGTTGGAAGGTTGCATCCTACGGCGCCTTTTTCCTACGCCCTCTGACTAGATTGAGGGGATCCGAGACTAGAATGAGGTCCCCCTGGGTGTGACGGAGGAGCTCTACGGCCCCTTCAATCCGGCCCAGGCTGCAGTCTGTAACCCTACTGCATTACCCTGGAATGTCCCCAGGAGGTTAAGATCTTCAGACCACACCCCTGCAGCCCATCACACTCGCCGAAGGCAGGGATCCTGGGATCTGGGGCCCCCTGAACCATCCACCGCGCCTAGCTGCCAACCACCGCTGGGCGCGGGGAGCCCAGGCAAGCCCTTGTCCCTTGCAGGACGGGGCGATGGGGCGTGGTCCCTTCTACGGCTTTCAGAGCGAGCTCAGCTGGGATGAGACCTCGTAATCACAGACACTCTGGCTGATCGTCTCCAAGGGCCATGTCAATCAAGTCTTGGGTTTCTTGGATCCGAGGGTGTCCTGCTTGGAAGAGGAGTGGGCGTCCCCAGAACGTGTGCTCATCATCGCAGTACTGGTCTCCACGGGTCGGGCAATCGCTGCCTTCCTGCAGGCCACTCTCGAAGCGACGTCGGGGACTCCAAGCTGAGCAACTTCCCACGGCCTCGAGGGCCTTCGCGAGGTGCTGGTGCCCGTCGCGGTAGAGCCGCTCGATCTGCCACTCGGCATTGCGAATGTCGACTCCTGCCTGGCACCCGCCTGAATTGTGCCCTGTCTGGGCGGCACTCCAAACCTTATGCTGCAACACACTCTGGAACCTGCACGTGCAATAATCTGGTGCCTCGTACTTTCCGGGTCGAGCAGCGAAGATTTCGCCAGCCGGCCGTTTCCAGGCCCATGCGGGTCCAGGGTCCCGCCCGCGTTCCAAGAGGGTCCCGATGACGGCGCCGAGGTGGCTGTGGCTGTGCTTCCATACGCGTCCCCCGTGGAGCCTCATGAGGACGTGGGGCCAGGCCTTGCTGGTACCCTCTCGCAACGGCGGCTCGGTGTTGGCCGCCTCGAACCGCATGTCCAAGAGCCTGACGCGCGTGAAAATGGCTGGGTCCAGGGCCTCAGGCGTCAGCTTCGCCTGATGTCGCCCTGCGGTGAGACAACTGCCTGGCGTGCTGACACCGAGTGCTGATCCTTCTGCACCCCGGTGTAGATTGAGTTCTGTTGGTGAAACTCCATGGCCTTCGAGTCCCCATTGCACATGTGGTTGAGCACCTGTCCTATGGAGCTTGTGGGCGCCTTTCGTGACCTTCAGGAGCCTCCTAATGTTTTTGTGCACGCTTGAACCCGAGACGCTGCCGAGCCCGATTGACCTTTAGGTACCTGTTTTTTCCCAACCGTGGAGTCTAACCCGAGATCCCTGGTACTGAGTTTTTTTCTTGAGGGGCATGTCTCCGGCCTGGCAGTCCGCGATTATCTGCGCTCTGACCTCGTTGTCGTTCGAAATGAGGGTGGACTTGGGGGAGAGCCTGCAGCCTAACTCCTGGAGCCCATCCTGGAGGAACTGGATGACCTGGGGGTACTGCTCCACCAGGGCCTTCTCGGAGGCCACCATCCTAGCACGAAGGTCATCGACCCATGTCTTGAGCTTGAGCCGAGAGAACTGGAGGTGCGCAGCATGCAACAGATCGTGCAAGAGGACTCGAGCCCACGCGATACTCTGTCCACAACCTGCGAGAATACTGCCCTGCGGGATGATGCGTTCGTTGATGCCAAGCTCTGTGGTCAGGAAGCGTGCTGCTAGATGTGTCATGATGCCAAGACTTAGCTCAACTTTGGGATAATTCATCTCTCTGGCTTTACCTGCTAACTTGCGCGTGCTGATCGTGTCAAAGGACTTTTCTGAATCTACGATCCCTTCGACGATGGTGATCTTGAGCACGCTTCCCATCTCTGCAAAAAGCCTTGGAATGATGCCTGCTCTCAGGCATCTGGATCCCTTGATCGCCGCATCCCAGTGTCCTGCCTTGGCGAGCTCCCATGACCCAATCCTCCCCTTCCGAAGTCGAATGATTGAGCGGTAGAGCGAGGCAGTGACGTGATCGGTCTGTCCGAGCCCACCGTTTTCGGCTTGAGCGCGACAAGGTTCCCCAAGTACTGCACGGGCATCGCTGGCTGCCGCTCGATGACGTTCAAGATAGCCGTGAGCTGCGTTAGACCTGCCTCTGGAAGCCGATTGAAGTCCCGAACGCGCCACTGGTCGGTACCTGTGGCTGAATGTCCTGGAAAGGCTGTGATCCCTTGGACCGCCTCGTGCTCCTTCCAATCCTCCTCCAGGGCTCTGGCCTCCTTGGCCTCCTCCCCAATCTCCTGGATCCAGGGCTCCGACCTCCTCCACCTCCTCCCCCTCCTCCTACTCCTCCCCCTACTCCTCCTCCTCCTCCTCCTCCTCCTCCTCCTCCTCCTCCTCCTCCTCCGACCCCCTCCTCCTTCTCCTCCTCCTCCTCCGACCCCCTCCTCCGACCTCCTCCTCGTCCTTCCCCCCCCCCTCGTCCTCCGACAGGGGACGGGCGGGGCGCGTGCCTCGGCCCCCTTTCACAGGGCGCCCTGCACGCATGCACGCCCGCGGCGAGGGCTGCCATCGACGAGAACGCGTCTTTGGAGCGAGGGCGGGTGGCCCCCTCTCCCAGAAGGCAGACCTGGCGTGCCACATATAGTTCGCCCCGGCTCTGACTTGTTGGTTCCATCAGGCCCCAGTTTTGCGCACCAGGGCTGCATGAGTCGTTGCGTGCTTGCTCGCGCCTTCGCTTCCTCCCCAGGCAGCCGACGACGCGATTTGAGGCCAGTTTGTGGTGGCCCAAGGGCCCGAAGCAGGCTTCTGCGTGCCAGACATGGCAGGGAAAATGCTGGCACGCTGCTGTTCGCGATTCATCTTCAAATTCGAGTTTGCCCAGAGGTCTCCCCTCTGCGTTGCGATGAGAGGCGCTGTCGCGGGTCCGTTACATGGCCGAGTCCTCGCGATTTTGAGGCGCAGGCTCCTCGCGCCCCGCTCATGTTTTACGGCATGCTCTGCCATGCTACCGGCATGTTGATACCGTTGCTGTGCTGGGCCATCTCAAGGTCATTGGTTTGCGATGGTATGGCAGTGGTGTGATATACGGTCAGGAGCTTCGGCTCAGCGTGTCGCTCTGCTGGTTCTGGTCCAGCACGCTCTGGCGCGACACGTTGACCACACGCCGCGCCTCGAGCGTCAACGCGCCGAGCCTTTCGAAGCCTCCCGTCGCGCGGAGTGGAGCGCCACGCTATCAGCCTGCAAGGGATCGCGTGTCGCAGAGGCAGCAGCCGCCGCCGCGACACGCCGAGCAGCAGCTCCTGTCTGGAGGCGCCGGCCGAAATGCTGGCCGCTGCGGTCGGCTCCTCGGGGGAACGCGCCGATTGGGGCGAGATCTGGGGACCCGGAGGGACCTCGAGCACGCGTGTTCCCCGTTAGCGTCTCCGCCAACCGCGCCGACGTCGAGAATCCATGGCCGCGCGCAGTGGCAAGATGGGCGAAGCCTTGATACCGTACGGATGTTTTTTCGACTGCGCTAGGCACTCGCCTATGTTTTACCACCTTATCCGACGCAAGGTTGTGTTGCCGTATGTCTGTCACACTTGGCCAGGCAGTGCCATGCCGTGTGATGTTCTGTCGCGCCGAGTTTTCAACGTTCCCCAATCGTCGGGGAAGCGTAAGACCCGGGTTTGCCAGGACTCGGGTTCGCCATCGTTTTTTGACGACCGCGCCTCGGATTTTGATAAGGAGGAGTTTCGTGGGATGTCTGCAGCGGGAGGCCTCGTCAAAATGCAGGCTCGGCCTCGTCATTTTTTTGACGTCCTCGTCGGGGATTTCCGAGTCCCCTGTACCCAGGTCTTACCTCCCCCTGAAATCGGTGTTTCCTGCTTGGACGTCATTTGTCGTTGGATCAGCTTCCCGGGGGTTCGCCACGCTGGCGGCCGTGCCCGCTCGTGGGCGCCTCGTGGGCGCCCCGTGCGCTGGGTGGGCTTCCCGTGGATTCGCCGCGCGGGCGCCCGGCGCCCGCTCGTGCGCGCCCCGTGGGCGCTCCTGTCCGCCTGGGTGCGTTTCGCGAGGGTTCGCCACGCTGGCGCCCGTGCCCTCGCCGCGTTGGTGCCCCGTGGGCGCCCCGTTCGAGCACACAGACCATTGCTCCCACCACGGAGTTTGCACCCCGTAGCTCGCAGCGCACAGCTCACACCACAGAGCGCACGCAGCATAGCTCGCACAGCATGGCTCACGAGGGCTCGTTTCCACCGCACGGGTTCACTCCACGCGCACTACACAGTATAACTCATGCCGCATGACTCACACAACATACATTACACATCACGGATGTCACCACATAGCTTACGCAACGCAGTTCATGGCATATAGTTCGCACCACATAATTTAACACAGCATTGCTAACACCACATAGCTTACGTAGCATAGCTTGCACCACATAGCTCACACCGCAGAGTTTGAAATTCATAGCTTCCAGCACATGCATTCCATAGCATACAGTTTTCCTCAGTGCAATAACTCCCCGCTTGGGGTCCGCGCCAGCTATTCGTTTTCAATGTCATGCAATGCTGCGTTATGCTACCCTACGCCACAAGCCAGAATACGTGGTGATACTCAACACTCTACAATATTGTTGTAGCATGGTATGCTCGGCAGTGCTACATGCGCAATCCATTGCTACACAGTGCTGTGGATTTGCAGTGGATGGCACATCGCCTCGCTGCACCCCGCCTCAACGCGTGCCACATGTACATCGCCAGTAAAATAATACCCTTGCTCGGGATCGTGCTGGGCTCATCTTCTTCCCCCCCCCTCCTCGGCCTCGCGTGAAGGTCCGACGGAGTGACCTGTGGTGCGGGCCCACAGGGGTCCTTGTGTCCCCTTCAAGTGCAGTCGCAACTAGCGCGAGGCCGCTTGGAGGCTGTTGGCGATGCGTCATTTTTGAGTGGTCTCCACAGACTTGAGAGGCGAATTCGGGTATTCTTTGTTGAGCGGCCCCTTCAAAGTTGACCGACGCGCTCGGCTTTTGGCCTAAAGCTTTCCCGCCCGCGCACCTCGGTGCGCTGGCTTCAACTCTGGAGGGCGGGGGCAAGCTCCTAGCGGCGAGCCTTCAGTTTTGTTTCGTTAGTTGTGTCCAGAAGTCCCGACCCCTTCCACGGGGTAGTTTTTCGTCAAGGATCCATATTTGATGGTCCCGGGACCCGATAGCGGCACCCAGAGGCCGAAATTGCAAACACAAAGCACACCCGAATTGAACAAGTCACCTCGTCGGAAATCTGGCTGCAAGTTCCTTGCGGCGCGACTTCGATGCTGTCTCGTGAGCTGTGCCCAGACACCTGAAGAGCCGCGCACCACAAGCCACTACTGCCTGGGGCCACTCTGGCGTGCCGCCGGCCCACCTCCCCGGGTCCAGCTCGATCCGATCGGCCATTTCGATCCGATTCGATTCCCAGAGGAGGAGAGGGTACCATAAAGCCATCATTCCTTTTACCCCCGCGTTATGCGCCTCCTTGGAGGCCCTCGTCGCCACGGCTGGATTCGCTTCGAAATCCTGATTAGAGCGCTCCTTGGGAGAGGTCCGGGGAGTAGCGGTATCGGTAACTTCTGTTTTCCCAGATTCCGACGTCCCGCCGATCCGATGCGGCCCGTTGCTTGCAGTTTGGCATGCTGGCGCAGCCGATCCGATTCGAGATTCGACTCTGTGCCGATGCAGCCCCATCCGACGCACGTCCCGATGCTCGGCGGCGAGCCCCGGGGAGAAGTGAGAAGGGGCGGGCCTTCTCCGAAGGTTCGGAAGTCCCTCAGCCTTCTGAGAAGTTTTCCATGTCTCCTCCGAAGACGGAAGACTTGTCAGAGGGTACGAGGGTTTCTGAGAAGTCCCGCCGCCTTCTCAGAAGGCCTTTTCCTTTTCACTTCCCCCCCTCGCTCGCCGCCGAGATGGAATACCCGGCGTCCCGGTTATGATGCTGGCTGGCCTTGCCCTCCCCCGCAGAGGCGCATTTCGCCCGCCTGAGGCCCTGGGCCGAGTTCGCCCGGCTGGACCCGCCAGAGAGCGAGCAGGCGCCCGCGTGGTTTTCGCTCTGCGCCGCACTCACCCGGCGGGCCGCCTCGGGGAGGCAGGCCAGCAGCTCCAGTCGGGGGCCCCCAAACGGGGTGGTGACCCACACCGTGTGTTGAGTCGGTGGGGGTTCGGGGTCACCGCACGGTTTTGGGACTTGGGTCGTTCTCCGGGGATGTCTCGGGCGACTGGGGCCTCCAGGGTCCCGAAACCGTGCGGTGACGGACTCTGCGGTGCGGTCTCTGCGGATTTCGAGGTCGCCGCCGGGTCTGTCACCACACGGTTTTCGGACCCCCAATCTTAAGTCGGGCTCGTCCCTCTACAAGAGGAATATTCAAAAATAGTCGAACAATAGTCTGGGGACTAATTTTGCAGCATTGTTTTACCATTGGGGGGTATTTTTTGAGTATTTTTTATTTCTCGTCGAAAATCCTCCTGTAGGGGGACACGCCCGACTTAACCCCAGTCCAAGCCTCCCAGGGGGTCCGAGCTGGCGGTCGAGCAGGGGCGCAGCGTGCTGACATGGCAGCCATTCTTTGGCGTCTCGTTGCGCCGAACGGCGCGGGCCCCCGCCTCCCCGCCTCCCCGCCGCCCCCCCTGAAGACCAGCTCTTGGCTTTTTGCGGCTGGTTTCTGACGACTGGTCAGGACCCCTCAACCCCAGTACAGTCGGCCCAGATTAGTAGGTCTACCCTGCCAGCTCAAGGGTACCCTTGTGTCCTGTGCCTCGCGACACGTGCCTTCTTACACTCCAATGGCGATGTGGCCTTCGGAAGGGTCTTGTGTCCTCTCGCGTGTCCTCTCCAATGAAGTCCGATTGGATGCTTGCGCGGCTGGCAATACCAGATCGACTGAGCATCGACGAAGCACCAGCCCAGACCCAGACCACCCCTCTCCCTCCCACACCCCATATGTCGAAATCTTTATTTATATGTTTATACATTTACAGAGTTCATTTTATACACAAAAAAGAAACCGCTTACCCATCAGGCCCACCAAATAATGTTCTCGGAACCTCGTGTGCTGTGAACGACATATTTCTTCATAGTTTTCCTGGTTGGGACCGTATTTGTTGCTATCAATCGGGCTTATGTTCTGAGACCATTGTTTGTGTTATTGCGAAGGCCTTACGGCCGGTGCCGCCGACACTGAAGGGGGACGTCGACGTTGCGAGTCGAAGCTCCGACCAACCCCCCCCGGCGCTCAGAAGCTTCTCCGAGGGCTCCTGAGCGCAGTCGACACGTTCGATATGGACGCCAAACGTGTCAACCCGACACGCCAAAAGCGTGCCGCAGCGATGTGTGTCCGAAGCTGTCTGGGCTGGGGATGTCGAGCATCTGCCCATGCGCGCCCTTCCCGCCAAGCGGCCCCCGATGTGGACGACCCGGAACAGCAACAGCAGCAGGGGGCAGAGGAGGGAACGACAGCTGGGGACCAGGACGAACCTGGAGCTGAGTGAGGGAGGAGAGCGAGCGACAGGAAACGACTGTGCCGAGGGACGTCCACGACGATGGCGGCGGCGGCGGCGGCGACGACGACGCAGCCGTGGGCCCGGGACCTCAGGGATGCTTCTTGGGGTCTCTTGGGAAGGCTCTCAGGGGCCTCCGGGTCGGAATTGTGGGGTCTCTTGGGGGCCTCTTGTGGGCCTTTTAGGGTGTCCTGGCGGCCTCTTGTGGGCTTCTTGAGGCCTTATTGGGAGCCCCCTGGGGCCTCCTTGGAGCTTTTTGGGGCCGAGGGCTCGACATGTCCGTTCGGTTTCCCCGTGAAGGCACGCTCTTGGAGCCGTCTTGGAGGCGTGTTGGGCTATCTTTGGGTTCTCTTGAAGTATTTTGGAGCGTTCTTTGGAGCCTCTTCGGCCGTTTTGGGGCGGTCTGGAGGTCCTCTTCGGCTGTCTTGGAGCGGTGGGAAGCGGAAAAGGCCAGAACGCCCGAATCTTTTTTTCATACAAAAAGAAATCCATTATGTTTGCCTCTCGGGGCCCTGACGGGAGTGCCTTTGAAGGGCTCTTGGGGCGTCTTGGAGGTCTCCCGGGCAGTCCGGGAGCGTGAAGGCGTGTTGGACCGACCGTTTGGCGATTGGGGGCACTTTTTGGACCGTCTCGGGGGCCTCTTGGGGCACTCTTGGCTTGTTTTGGTATGGTCTTTTGTGCAGCCCCGGGACCCCCGGGGGAGGCGCGTATCTGACCCCCTCCCAGGACCCCCTCCTGGGCTCCCCCCCGGACCCTCCCCCGACGGGGGAGGTCGGGAGCCTTGAGACGGGGGTCAATGCAAACGGGGGTCAGCCAGGGCACCGGATCCTGCAGGATCCTGCGAAGACCCCCTCTGGCTGACCCGGGTTAGGGAGCCGCTCGTGGCCGCGAGGCGGCCGCGCCTATTGGCTGACCCGGGTCTGCGAAGGCCTGCGTTGCAGTTCTTTTTCCTGCATTGTAGTTTTCGGTTTCCTGCTGACCCGGGTCTGGATTGACCCGGGTCAGAAGATCCCCGAGGAGGGAGCACCCCGCCGAAGTCGGTGGGACAGGGCCAAGGAGTTGGGCGCCCCGCACACGAGGAGGGAGCCGAGCTGCGAGGGCTCGGAGGCGGTGCAGGGGGCCGACGACGAGGACTTCGAGGAGCAGGAGCTTCAGACGACAGCTCGCGCGCCACAGACGGGCACGCCGCCTCCCCAGGCTCCTCGGAGGACCTCGAGGCACGACAGCCTCGGGCTCACGGCGGGCGCCTGGGCGGGAACGGGCACCACGACGACGGCGACCAGCAGCTGCGGGGCCCCACCATCGCCGAGCTGCACACTGGGGACCCGCAGCGACCGCTCTGAACACGACGAGCGCCAGCTTGCACGACGGATGCCAGCAGCGCGTCGCGGAAGGCCAGGGCGGGGCGCGGCGGCGCGCGAGGTCGACCAGCGCCTTTCGCACCACGGCTCCAAACGGCAAGGCGAGCACGTGCAGGAGGGCCCCCGGGAGCCAGCTCAACGACGCCGAGCAAGCGGACAGGTCACGTCGTGAGCACGACGCCGACGTTAGGGCGGCAGAGCCCCGAGGACCACATCGCTGAGCGGCACATCCGGGCCCGAGCAGCACGACGGGCACTTGCGCCGCGGCCTGCAGAAGAGCTCGAGCTGGGCACGGGGAGCTGCATGGCCGCGACTTGCGACGGCCTGCGCGCGAAGGCTCGCGAGGCCCGGGAGGCCGCCGACGGCGCTGACTCGACGGTGGTGTATTTTTGGAGGCCCAGTCACGCCGGGGCCTCGTCGGGAAGGGCGCGTTGGCCTGGCATGGTATGTAACTAAGTTTCTCTGCTGCCGCATTGTGGCTCGAGGTCAGTCCCCGCTGGCCGCTCTGCCGCCAGTCCGTTCATGAGAGTTGGTGGGCGATCCAGGGGCGCAGTTGGTCCTCGGACCGAACGCGTTCGGGCTTGGTCTCCCGGCGCTGTGCCAGAGCAACGGCGCGGCCAACACGGTGTTGCTCTGGCACGGCTGCGCCACTGACGTGCCCGAGCGAATGTGTGGGTCGGCGTCGCCGCTCTGAGCTGAGCAGTTGCGGCAGGTGCTTGCTTCGGCTGGAGGCGTCGGGTATCGTAGCAGCTCTCTGGCTGGTCTGCGTAGGCGTGTGTGTGTGTGTGTGAATGTGTGTGTGTGTGGGAGTGTGTGTAGGAGTGTGAGTGTGCGTGTGAGTGTGTGTGTGTGTGCGTGCGTGCGTGCGTGTTTGTGTTTGTGTTTGTGTTTGTGTTTGTGTTTGTGTTTGTGTTTGTGTTTGTGTTTGTGGTTGGTTGTGTTCGTGTTTATGTTTGTGTTTGTGTGTGTTTGTGTGTGCTCATGTTTATGTGTGTGTGTTTGTGTTTGTACTTGTGTTTGTGTGTGTGTGTGTGTTCGTGTTCGTGTTCCTGTTTGTGATTGTGATTGTGTTTGTGATTATGAGTGTGGTTGTGTTTGCGGTCGTGTTAGAAGTTGTGTTTGTGTTCGTGTTCGTGCTTGTGCTTGTGTTTGTGCTCGTGTTTGTGTTTGTGTTTGTGTTCGAGTTCGTGTTTGTGCTTGTGTTCGTGTTTGTGATTGTGTTTGTGTTCGTGTTCGTGTTCGTGTTCGTGTTCGTGTTCGTGTTTGTGTTTGTGCTTGTGCTTGTGTTCGTGTGTTTGTGTTTGTGTGCGTGCGTGCGTGCGTGCGTGCGTACGTGTGTATGTGTGTGTGTGTGGTGTGTGTGTGTGGTGCGTGTGTGCGTGTGCGCGCTGTGTATGGGCATAGCCTTGCGACCGCAGCGCCAAAGCGAACATACCCTGTGCGGGAGGCTGCGCTGAGCGGGAAGCGACCGACATCCTCGAATGCGTCGAACCATCATCATGATACTTCTCGTAAGCACGTGCATCTTCACCATCCTCCGTGACCTCTCCTGGTCCTCCTCGTCCTGCTCCTCGTGTCCTCGCCTCCCTCGCCCGGGGGAGAGTGGCTCGGGGTTGGAGGCGCGAGGGGAGGGAGGGGGTTGGGAGGGGAGGGGGGCAGAAGGGGGGGTGGGGGGAGATGGGACGGGGGGGGGAGGGCGGGAGCAGCGATGAGAGGAGAGCAGCGATCCAAGACATGCGACGTCGCGGTCTTTGCAACTACGCGGCCCCCGGAAGAGGAGTCCCGACGCTTTCCCCAGGGCCCGTCTCTCATCCTTGGTCGTTGTCTGACGGCTCCGGGGCCTTGCCAGGCCCCCCCCGAGGCCGAACATGTAGCAACAAAACATCCATCCTGATGTTTGTGGAGGGCGCGAGCACGTCTCGAGCAGGGCTAGGACAAGTGACATCCCTTGCAGAGCATCCCCGAGGCCGCGACGCCCGATGCATCCTCCGGAGCCGCCAGATCTCAGAGATTCCCGATTTACCCTCACCCGAAACAGTCTTCGTCCTGGCTTCGTCTTCGCGTCTGGCAAGGAGCGAGGCGTCCGCCTGCCCCCGCCCGCCCCATCCCTCGCAGGAGGCACGCGCGCGAGCTCCCCGCAACCTGCAGCGGTACCAGGCCCGGGCCCCCCTCTCGCGGTGGGGCGTCGCAGGAGGCGGAGGAGGAGGAGGAGGAGGAGGAGGAGGAGGACTACAAGGAGGAGGAGGAGGAGGAGGAGGAGGAGGAGGAGGAGGACCACAAGGACGAGGTCGAGGTCGAGGTTTGTGTGTACGTGTGTGTGTGTGTGTGGGGGGGACGAGGGGCATGGCGCGGCGTGTGCTCCAACCGAAAGGCCCTGGCTACTGGCAGCCGAGGCGTCATGCAGCATACGAGAGAAGAGGAGCCCGGTGGGGGCGCAGAGCAAGGAGAAGGAAGGAGGGGGAGAAGGAGGAGGAGGAGAAGGAGGAGGAGGGGGAGGAGATGGAGGAGGAGGAGGAGGAGGAGGAGGGGGAGGGGTAGAGGAGGAGGAGATAGAGGAGGAGGAGGAGGAGGAGGAGGAGGAGGAGGAGGAGGACGGAGGGAGGACGGAGGACGGAGGAGGAAAAGAAGAAGGAGGATGAGGAGGGGGAGGAGGAGGAGGAGGAAGAGGAGGAGGAGAAGGAGGATGAGGAGAGGAGAGGAGGAGGAGGAGGAGGAAGAGGAGGAGGAGGAGGAGGAGGAGGGAGGAGGAGGAGGATGGGGAGGAGGAAGGGGATCAGGATGGGGAGGAGGAGGAGGAAGAGGAGGAGGAGGTGAGGAGGAGGAGGAGGAGGAGGAGGGGGCGGAGGAGGAGGAGGGAGGGGGAGGAGGAGGAGCTGGGGAGGAGGAGGAGGAGGAGGAGGAGGAGGAGGAGGGAGGAGGAGGGGGAGGGGGAGGAGGAGGGGAGGGGGAGAGGAGGAGGAGGAGGAGGAGGAGGAGGAGGAGGAGGAGGGAGGAGGAGGGAAGAGGAGGAGCAGGTAAAGTGGGAGGTAGGTGGGAGGAGGAGGAGGAGGAGGAGGAGGAGGTGGAGGAGGAGGACGAGGGTTTGCACGAGGCGGGGGACGGCGTGGGCGGGGAGGGTCTGGCCGTATCGGGCAGGCGTCGCTTGAGAAGGACGAGGACGAGTATCAATTCCAAGGCTAATATTGAGACGAGTACCATACTGATACTTAAGTTGCGACTGCTACAACTATTGCTTTTACTAGCACATGTACTGGTACTGATACGTGGACTGGCACTCGTAGTTGCTGACTCGACTTGTACCAACACGCAAAGTTTCAGAAACAGTGCTTGCACTGAGGGGTTTTTGTTTCTGGAATTCGGAACTGGGGGGGTTGTCGGTCTGGCGGCTATGTTGTCGCCGTCGCCGCCCCGTCGCCACCTTGTCGCCGCCCGTCGTCTGGTCCTGGTTGTCGGTCTGGCGCCTATGTTGTCGCCGTCGCCGCCTTGTCGCCGCCCGTCGTCTGGGCCTGATTGTCGGTCTCTCGACTGTGTTGGTTCCGTCGCTTCACCGCCGCTGCCTCGTCGCGACCTCGCAGAATTTCACCGCATAGATTACGCCACATGGATTGCACCACATGGGCTGCAGCACATAGTTTGCACCACATATGCTCCAAAACATACGTTCTCTTGTTCTACAAAGAATAGACTCTACCCCCTCCCGATTATCGGTTCCCTTTCTCGTTTTGCAATTTGCATATGGTTCTGCCCCGTCGTCCATTCTGGATATGACTTCATTCCATCCGAGGGTATCGGCCCCCTCCCGCCATCTTCTGCAACAGATACTATGCGAGCGCACTCGTTGATCACAAATCATCAGTTGTCAAGAGTCCTTCGCGAAAAGTGGGACGAATCACGCATGCGCGCGTCGTCGCGCGCGCATGACGAAATCCTCCAAAAACCGTAGGTTTCGTCGGGATTTCAAAATCGAGGGTCCAAAATCATACAACAACTCCGGGCGTCGCAACCCAAAGTTTCCAACACAACTTGCGCGCGCGTTCTTGCGATTTCTTGAGAAAGCCAAATGTTGTCCCAACAGTTTCATAACATGCTCCCAAATTGGCTTCGCGCGCGCATGTCGAAATCGCTCGAACGCCTTGGCGGGCGTGGTGGTGTGTCACGACCCGAGTCACATAATACCTATACGACCACCCTTCGGGTGATAAGGAGGTTGTTGGGGGGGAGAGGGGAGGGGACCAACATCTGACTCAATCGATCTCACTATCGAACTTTCTCAACGGGACACAACGGGACACTTGTCGATCTCACTATCGACCTCATTCAGCGGGACACCACGGGACACCACGGGCCACCACGGGACACCTCGGGACACCTCTCGATCTCATTATCGGTCTCACTATCGATCTCACTCAACGGGACACCACGGGACACCTCGTGACACCACATCGATCTCACTATCGATCTCACTCAACGGGACACCACGGGACACCGAGGGACACCTCGGTGCGCCACATCGATCTCAGTATCGATCTCAGTATCGATCTCACTGTCGATCTCATCCAACGGGACACCATAGGACACCACGGGACACCTGTCGATCTCGCTATCGATCTCACGATCGATCTGATTCAGCGGGACACCACGGGACACCACGGGCCACCACGGGCCACCGCGGGACACCTCTCAATCTCTTTATCGGTCTCATTATCGATCTCACTATCGATCTCACTCAACGGGACACCGTAGGACACCACGGGGCACCGAGGGACACCTGTCGATGTAACCATCGATCTCATCATCGTTCCCACTCAACGGGACACGGCGGGACACATGTCGATCTCACCATCGATCTCTCTTTTTGGGACACCACGGGACACCTCGGGACACCACATCGATCTCAGTATCGGTCTCACTATCGATCTCACCCAACGGGACACCATAGGACACCACGGGACACTTGTCGATCTCATTATCGATATCATTATCGATCTCATTCAACGGGACACCATAGGACACCACAGGACACCTCGGGGCACCACGTCGATCTCAATATCGATACCGGGACACCCGGGACACCGGGACACCCGAGACACCGCCCAGCCCAAACGGCCACTGGCTGCTGGGCGACGGACTTTCGCTCCTACTTCGGCCTAGCTACAGGACGATCACGCGCAGCTTCGCCTCGACCGCCCGCACGACACGAACACGAAACCGAAACCGATTTCCCGGTGGGGAGTCTCCGTTTCACTGCGATCTCACCCCCCAACCTCCGACAATGCGATCCACCTTCGCGCGTTTGCCGCGCGCGCATGTCGAACTCTTTCCAAAATCCTCATCACCGACGCGAAGACGCCGTCATCGTCGTCAGCGTGATCAGCATCGGCGCCGTCACTGGCTGCCCAATTGTCGCTGCCAGCATGGTCACCAGCATCGCTATGATCATCATCGCGTCTACCGTTCTCAACGTTGCCATGATACCGGGCCCGCCCAAATCGCCGACTCGCACGGAAGTGCCCGCGGGGATGTGCCGAGCGGTCAGCGCCACCGCTTTCGCGTCGGCCGCGCCAAACTAGCTGGCCGCTTCGCGCGCGAGAACGCGGGCTATCGCGGCCGCAGGGATGCACCAGCCAACACCCAGCACTCATCGCAATCGCCGCCGCATGGGTTCAGCAAACTAAGTTGCGGGTGGGTGGGTATGATGATTGCGCGAGCAGTGGAGTGGACAGTTTCAAGTTTGAGAAGGTGAGTTGCACAACATAGGTCGCACCACATATATTGCACAACATAGTTTGCACACCATAGAGCGCACAACCAAGATTGCGCAACATGTTTTACGCCGCTAGTATTGCAAAAAAGAGACCGCACACCATCGAATGGCGTTCGGCCCATGCCGCCACCGTGCCTGGGTTTTTGGTATGAAGCATAGTGGGTGCTCGTTGGGATCTCGTGGGAGGCTTTTCGGGGGCCTCTTGGGGGCAGTTTGGACGCCTCTTGCGGGCCGTTTGGGGGCGCCTACGGGCCTCTTGAAAGTTTCTTGGGGGCCTCTTGGGTCCTCTCGGGGGCCTCTTGGGGGCCTCGTGGGGCCTCATGGGCGCCTCTTGGGGCCTGCTGGGGGCCCCTTGTGGTGGAAGGCTAGCATGTTCGGTCCGCGTTCCCTCTCTTGGGCCCCTTTTGGGGCCCTCTTGGGGCCCTCTTGGGCCTTTGTGGGCGTCTTTGGGGTTGTCTTAGGGCCCTCTTGTGTCGTTGTTGGTCCCTCTTGGATTCCTCTTGGCCCAACTTGGGGCGGCCTTGGGGGCCCCTGGGGCGTCTGGGGGCGTCGGAAAGCCGAAATGGCGAGAACGCTAAGATCTATCATCGACTTACGGGTCCTCTTGGGAGGCCTCTTGGAGGCCTTCTTGGGCGTTTTGGAGGTGTCTGGGGCCACGTGGAGGCCACTGACAACGTCTTTGAGCGTTGTGTCGGCGAGTCGGGCTTTTTTCCTACCGTAATAGGCGGTCACAGCGCCCAGAGGACCCGCAGGAAACACCGAAGAACTCACGGGGGCCAGCCCAAGAAGCCCCACGACGGCCCAAGACGGCCTGGGAAGCGGTTGGTGCGGGAGAATAAAGAATTACAATCTAGCAGCAGCAGTAGCACAGCATGAGCCTTGGGGCACTCCACGTCGTGCCAGAGGCACGGTGGCGGGTATACTGCACAACAGGGATTGCAAACACAGATCGCATTTCATAGGTGTTAGGATCTACCCCCCTCCTTCCCCCCGGGGTTAACGACACACTTTTTTCGTATTGCAATGTACATATGGTTCTGCCCCGTCGCCCATCCGAAAAATGAGTTCATACCTTCGCACGCAGGCCGTTATCGACCCTCCGTCACCTTCTGTAACAAAACATATGCGCGCATTCGTTTGTCAAAAGTCATAAGAAGACAAACACTCTTTGCGCAAATGCGCCGAAGTGCACACGCACGCGTCGGCGCGCGCATTCCGGAATCCTTCAGATACCTTAGGTCCCGTAAGGATTTCAAAGCCGCATGACCAACAACATACAAAACACATGGTCAAGGATTAAACCATGCTCGCATGATTTTGCGAATTCTTCAGAAAGCCATCGGTTCTTCAACATTTTCAAGACATGCTACCAAACGGGCTTCGCGCGCGCATGTCGAAATCGTTCGAACGCCCTTGCGCGCGTGTTGTCGCGAGGATCCTTTGCAACAAATGAGCAGGAATCACGTGCGCGCGTCGTCTCGCGCGCGCATGCCGAAATCCTTCAACAACCATCGGTTTCGCACGCATTTTGCTCTGCGCGTTTGGCCGCATCCCGCAGTTGGCGCGCGCTTGGCACGCCGATTGCTTCGACGGCATCAGAGAACCCCAAGATCGCCCAAGGACATCACAAGGGGCCTCCAAGACGGCACAAGAGGCCCTCAATATCGCCCCACGACGCCCCACAAGGGGACACCAGATCCCCCCAGAGGCCGAGCGTACCGAGATGGCCTCTGGACGGCCCACGAGCGCTCGAAGACAGCTCAAGACTGCTCCTAGACGGCCACAAAAAGGTCTTCCCGACGGTCCACGAGGCCGCCGGGAAGGCCCCCCACGGGCCGGGAGGCCCCCAGGAAACCCAAAACAGTGCCCAAACTAGTCTCCAAGAGACCCCGAAGCTCCCCGCAAGAGGCCCAAAATTGTGCTCCGAGAGACTTCAAAAGAGACACTAGATACGTACATGAGGCCTCTGGCCAGCAACCCAGGCGTATCCCCCTGATCGGCCCCAAACCACCGTCAAGGCTGCTCCAGAGAGCCCCCCAAGACGGTTTCGAGGAGTCTCTTCTGGCCCCAACAAATCCGGGAATCTTGGGTTTGGATTATACGTTCATTCATCCAGGATTCAGGACAGAGACTTCACGCTCGAATCAAGCATGTCCATCTCTCGTTCAAGTGTCGTGTGGGATGAATGATGGTGGGGTATCTAATTGCGTGGCACTGCAGCCCAGGGTAGCAACGCCTTTCACGCAGGAATATCCAGCGAGCTGCAGCCCAAGGCATCAGCTCATGTACAGTGCTGGCCGCTGCATCCCCAGCACCTTCTGCTCAGAGTTAGCGAGAGACGATCCCCGTGGCAGAGTTATCATGGAGAAACAGCATGGCGGGCGGACGGATGACGGACGTCGGACGACGGACGAAGACGACGGGACCGCCCATGGGGGAGGGGACCTGGGGTGGCCCACTTTTCCCAATTCCCCCCGTCGCAACCCAATTCGCCCCCACTTGGCTCCGGGATCCGCTTTGGGGTCTTTGGGTGACTCTTTCGGCCTGAAGAGGGTTTCGAGCTGGTTCAGGAGGACGCCCGCTGGCCGCCAAGACGGCCCCTTAGTGGTTCAAAACGCTCCAAGATGTTTCAAGGCGGCCCCCAGGGGCCACAAGATGCCCCAGTGGAGCTCCAAAAGGCCCTCCCAAATGACGCCAGAAAGCCATAAACGCAAAAACCATGCAGGTGTCTCCATATGCAGTAAATCTCACGCTCGTCTCCTTCGGATGGCTTCGGGAGATCTTCACATGGCGCCGAGGCTCGAGACGGCCCCACAACTTCGAAGAAGAGCCCAAAAGGGCCCCAAGCGGGCCCCAAGGCTTCCAAGGCAGCCCAAGCAGGAAGATCCACAAGCGACCCAGAGACCCGTACACTTCAAGCCAGCCCATTTCATATTCAATGTCCTCCCACGCCGGCCCTGAACAGATCGAAGCCCCCGCATAATCCAGAGCAAGAGGGGGCCGTCGATAACAACGAGAAACGAAAAGCGAGGACAACCGAGAGAGACTGGAGGGTTAACGAGGAAGGACGTATAAGGAATATTGGAGGACGAGGTAAGGCAAGGCATGGAATGAGCCTGTCCGAAAAGCACCCACAGGTAACAACGCAACGGCATGCGCTTGGGTTCTAATAAATACATATATATATATATATGTATGTGTATATATATTCAAAAATCGCAAGATCAGTTTAACAAAAAAAGCTTGCGCTCGCTGCTCTCTGGCGAATCCTTAAAGAAGCTATTGCCTTTTTCAACATGTTCATCACATGCTGCCGAACGGGCCTCTCGCGCCGCATGCCGAAATCATTCGAACGCCCTTATGCGCGGGCTGGGGGGGCATGCCCATGCGGCCACTCTCGCGCGTCGGCCGTGCGCGCATGTCGAACTCCTTCCAAAGCCTTCATCACCGACGCAATACCGTTGTCGACGTTGCCATGATACCGGACCCGCACAAGTCGCCGACTCGCACGGAAGTGCCCGCTGGGGTGCCGAGCGGTCAGCGACACCGCTTTCGCGTCGGTCGCGCCATGGTAGCTGGCCGCTGCGCGCGCGTGCATGCGCGGGCTGGCGCGGCCGCAGAGATGCACCAGCCAACGCCAAGCATTCATCGCAATCGCCGCCGCTTTGTTTCAGCAAACCAAGTTGCGGGTGGGTGGGCGGGATGTTTGCAGGAGCATGGGATGTGTCAACCCGTTGGTAGAACATCAACTGCACCACAGAGGTTACACCGCGTGTTTTGCACCACGCTCATTGCACCACAGAGACTGCCCCGCGTGGATTGTGCAACACCTGTCGCTAGAAGCACGCGGCTCGGGGCCCACGCTGGCTCACCTTCCGCGCGCACCTCTGGCACGAACATTAACACAACAGGAGACCATGGGAGGGTACGACGCCCGACCGATCCCGGATCGGGCAAAGCACCGGGTGCAACCGAAGGCCACGTCGCCCCTCCGATTCCGGATCCAGCGGCTTACCTGTTAGAATCGGAGGTTGATAGACTTCCTACCTTGACACGTCGATTAGTGAATTGGCCTTTTCGGTTCGCGAGAGGGCGTCGCGGCTGTTACATTTGCTGGTCCAGGTCCGTCGGTTTCGGTCCTAGGCCGTTTTCACTAAAGGCCGTTTTCACTAAAGGGCGGTTTTCACTAAAAAGGCATAGAAACTGATTTAAATTATCCCAGTGCGACCCTACCTAGGAGTTGGACCCCCTAGGAAAGTAGCATTAGTAGTAACAGTAACGCTAAGCTAAAGCTAAGCTAAAGCTAAGCTAAAGCTACGCCACAGCTAAGCTAACGCTAAGCTAAAGCTAAGCTAAAGCCAAGCTAAAGCTAAGCTAAAGCTGAGCTAAAGCTGAGCTGAAGCTGAGCTAACGCTAAGCTAAAGCTAAGCTACAGCTAAGCTAAAACTAAGTTAAAGCTAAGCTAAATCTAAGCTACAGCTAAGCTACAGCTAAGCTAAGCTAAGCTAAAGCTAAGCTGAAGCTAAGCGAAAAGCTAAGCGAAACGCTAAGCGAAACGCTAAGCTAAAGCTAAGCTACAGCTAAGCTAAAGCTAAGCTAAAGCTAAAGCTAAAGCTCCCAGGGGACTGGGGGTAACCGCTCCCAGGGGACTGGGGGAACCGCCCGGGGCGTGTTCCACTACCCGGCCCCTTTAAGCTAAGAGAGTAAGAACCCTTCTAGGCAGAGCCTAGGTAGGGAACAAATCGTGTAATCGAAGATGCTGGTTTGGGCCTTTTGTCGGTTTCTACCGCGTCTCCCTCGCTCGTTGCTTCTGCGATTGTTGCCCCGTCCCGTCGTTGTCGCGACTCGGCGTCCTCCCCCAAGCCAGCGTCGAACCCGGATGAAAATCTGAGCATACGGATCGTCGGAGTCTTGACCGCCATCTCGAACGCGCGGGCTACTTGGACGAAAAGCGACAGCCCACGCTGTTGTGTGTGTTTGTTTGTGTTTGAGTCTGCGTATGTGTGTTTGTTTGTGTTTGAGTCTGCGTATGTTTGTGTGCATATGTTTGAGTGCGCGTGTGCGTGTGTGCATACTGTGTTGTTGGGTCCCGCGGTGGCCCTCGACCCGGCCACCGCGTCATCTCCCCGCATGTCCTCAAATTGGCGCCGCTGTACTCGGTCTCGCCGCTCGGGTTCGGCTTCCGCTTCCCTTCGGTATGCGGGCCGTCGAGCCGCACAGTGTTGGCGGCGTGCCTTCGGTGCCCCGTTGGTCTGCGTTGCGGCGACTCGACCCTCAATTGCTGCACTTCTTACATCTGGCTCGGGTGTCGTCAGCTGTACCAGCCACCTGTCCCTTCCGCCGCGTTGCCCATTCCTCTTCCGTCGCTCGCCTGGTGCGTCAAGTGTTGGTCGTCCTGCTTCCCGCCAGCCGTTTTGCTGGTTGCGGCCGCTATCGTTGCTGCGCGCCGAGGTCTGTCTCCTGGGCCGCCCCTTTACTCGCTCTCACGCCGCTGTCCTGCCGGGCCCTCTGCTGGCGTCGGCGTTTTTTTTTTCGGCTTATCATCCAGCGTTCCACCCTTGTCCTCCACCGCTCACCCACCCCGGCTTGCTTGCCCTGGCCTTGTCCTCCTTGGCTGTCCTGCGCCTTCCTTGCTGTTGCACGCGATTGTCTTTGTCGTTCCGAGGTTCGGTTGCTGCTGAAAAGCCCTGGGGTTTTCAGCTCTGCATGCGTTGCCACACCAGGTGGTCAATTTATTGCCGAGGCGGCCCGTAGCAATGCACTGGGTGAACGTTAGCATCGCCGCGTCGGGGGGAACACAATCTGATTGCGCGTGCACGACCTGCATGCGCTCATGCGCTGTGGAGCTATCTCTTGCACTCACGCTGGCCCAGTGTAGTGTCTTGCTTCTGCACGTCGATTTTCACTGTGCAGCCCACCCACCTGCAACGCCAGCGGGAATTGAACTGAAACGTGTTCCGTCTTAGCATTGGCGCCAGTGCCACCACCTCGCCGTTGGAGCAAACAAATTGTGTGTGCGTGTGCACTCGAGTCGGTGACACCTTTGTGACGTCGACGGGGACGGGTGACCCACCACGGGATTGGGCCGCCTGGGGCTAAAGCAGCGGATGGATGCTGAAGGCGTCTACAGTCAACCCGCACAGTAAGGATGTGCATTTTTCCAAGGGTACTCTGACATCCTTGCCTCCCCGATCCCTCTTTGACCACTTTCGTTGGCCGCGCCCCGCCCGAGAAGCTTCGAGATGGGTGTCCAAGGCCCCTGCATCCTTATCGCGCATCCTTATCGTACGGGCCGACTGTAGTTCGGGCTCTTGCTTCTGTCCACGCCATCCCTCGTTGCCTTAGTCAGGCTTCGGCGCGCTGCCACATCATATCGCCACTGTCGAGCATATGGCTTGCATGATGTAGCTAAAAAGTAACATGTGTATTTGTTTGAGCGCCACTGACAGGAATAATCTGGTCATGGCCGTAATCCGACGCGCAAGTGCGCTTAGATAGGACATGCAGTCAACGATTGTTGATGCCATCGCCACGTCTAAGTTTGCGCGGGAGACATGACGCACCATCATCGATTACGCTTGCCCTTCTGGATGTTCCCGTGCGGAGTCGAACTATGTCACCTTGTTGTTGGCGTCGTTCTTCCTGGCGCTGCTCAGGGATGTCGCTCGACTTGCGGTGGATTTGCTCGCTCATCTCAATTGTCAACCGTTGCCGCCTTTACAGCTGCAAACCCAGCAGGGCCTGCGCAGTAGACAAGAAGCACGATGCGTCGAGATAGTGCATCTGACAATTGAACGTGCCCTGGCGCAAGAAGGGCTTCAGGTTCCGCTGGATACATGTCTTGTTTGTCCTCCGTAAGGTTTTTTTGTTGAGGGGTCTTCCCCACCCTTGGGCCGCAGGGTTGCGAGAATGGTAAGCCGAGCGGTGCAGCCCGGCGTGTGTTCGTGCATGAGCGTTTACGTACCGAGGATAGGTGTGAAGGACCGCGTCTCCGGTCATGTATTATCCCCCCGCTTTTCCTTTCCCATCTCATCCCCCCTCCTAGCTTGTCCCCCTCCCCTCCTCACCTCCCCTTCACTCCCCTCCCTCTCATCCCTCCCCCCATGCCCTCCCCATTCCACCCTCTCCACGCCTGTCGCGTCTCGCTCGCAAGGCGTAGGGCTGGACTAAGGAAGAAACCCGCCAATCTCGACCCGCAGCAGTTCAGGTCAGAGCAGGCAGGGGAAGCAAGTCGCAGAGCGTTGCAGAATTGCACGGTTCCCTGACGAATTTGGGACGCATCGCACGCATATCACGAACAGCCCATCCAGAAGCAAATTCTAGGCGAGTTGTCGTGAGAAGGGTAGTGAAGCACCATTCGTGAGTCAATGAGTGGGGCACGAGTGAAACGGAAGTCGGAGTCAGCCTGAGGAGTCAGCGGGCTTATGTAATGTCTATTGGGCCTTATTGGGGGGCTTTCTTGGGGTTCTGCTGGGAGCCTTTTTGTAGCTCTTTGAAGCTCTAAAGGAGCAATCGTGTGTGCCACCTTGCAGACCACGACAAAAAGAAGAGGCTCTGGTCCCGACAAACCTCATACGGCGGCGGCATTGGATGAGGAACGTCTTCCTGGGGCCCAGACCCTGGCGCATTCCTTCTTGTTTCACGGCGAGGTGGGCGGTCCACGTTGGGCCGCGCATCGGTCGCGAGACCCTGGGTTCCTTATCGAAGACATCCTTATCTAAAACCTCCACCGTAGTGTGTATCATCCTGCAGGCCAGCGACAAAGAGAAGAGGCTCTGGCCCCGACGAAACTCATACGGTGAGGGCGCTGGTTGGGGAGAATACGCTCAGGAGGCGCCAGATCCTGGGGGAGTCCCTTATCTGATGATGGCGGCGGTGACATGCGTGGCCGATCCACGATTGGAGTTCCACTGGTTTCCAGACCCTGGGTTCCTTCTCTACTTTCGGATGCAACTCCTGGGAGGTCAAATTCTGATGTTGCCCTGGTCCGAAGTCCGGCCTATTCCCGCTTAATCCCGCTTAACCCCGCTTAATCCGAAGGCTTTTCCGGCATACCAGCTCCCAAATGGGGTTCAATTCTCAGTAATCTTTCCGACGAAAGTTTCCCAGTAGTTGCCTCCTAATCTAATGGTTCCTTGTCCAAGGCCCCCACCGGGCTGCGGGCCTCTTGGGGCTCCCAGTGGGGGTGCTCTTCGGGGCCTGCGGCCCGTCCGCGGGCCCTTTTTTGACCAGCCCCGAGAGCCCAGGCAGGGCCCAGTTGGTGCCTGCTTGGCCCCATGGCGCCTGCCAGACAGGAGGAGGAGGAGGAGGAGGAGGAGGAGGAGGAGGAGGAGGAGGCCCCCCCCCCAGAGGGCCAAGGTTGGCTCGAGGATCACCCCAGAGAAGCTGAGGTAACACGACCACGGCGTCCAAGAGTTGTTTCCTCCCGCCCCCGTTCACCGGTGGTTTTTCCACGGGCTGGGGGAACACGCCGTCCACTCACCGGAGCCGCACGCTCGCTCGCTCGCGTCGCGGCATGGGCGTTTTTTTCAGAAGGCGGGAGGCGGCGGAGACTCGCGGCAGGCGGCTTCGATCAGGAGGTAGCATGAAGTCGGGCCTGTCCCTCTACAGGGGGAATGCTCAGAAGTAGGCAAACAATAGTCTCGGGACGATTGCTTGCGTATTGTTTGACCATTTGGGGGTATTGCTTGACTGTTTGTTTTTTGTCGTCCAAAGTCCCCCTGTAGGGGGACATGCCCGACCTAAAAGTAGCAGGGGAGGGGGCGTCACCACCTGGGGAGGCGCCGCCTCCGACTGAGGAGGGGCCGAATATATCGAAAATGAGTCCGCATACCGTTGAACGCTGTGGGCTGTGCTGGGCGGGGTGGGGGTCCTGGGCCCCCGCCCCGTCGGACCCTCTGTATGTATGGCTGCAGCGAGGTATTTTTGCTGCCGGATTTCCTAGCGATTGGAACGCGAGTGCTCGTCCGTTTACCCATCATGCATGTTCATCGTATTAAGTGTGGTTGTTCCCTTTGTGGTCTCTCATCTTATCTCTCTCTCTCTCTCCACACTCCTCCCCTCCTCCTCCTCCTGCGGTTCCTTGCTCATCGTTTCCGCAGCTCTTTTTGCATTCCTCCCATGGAAACGCCCCACAGTTGCAATCCTTTTGCAGCAGCTTTGACAACATGATTCCTGTTGTGGCGACCTGCAGTGGCCTCCACTGGACTCCACAGTCAGAGTCCTCGCATAGCAGCCTGTCCAAAGGGATTCCTTTTGTGACGGCCTTACACAAGGATTTTAAATAGGGAGGGGTCTGCAGTGGCGATACCCTGGGCCCAGGAAATCCAGAGAGGAAATCGAGAAACACATGGCAACACATGTGTTTTCATATGGAATAATACGGAACAGCAAGGAAGACCTGGGCCTGTCTGGATCTTTGTGGTGCAGACGCTCCACACGTAAACATCATCGTGTAGCAGCCTTTACACAAGGAGTCCTTTTTGTGGCGACCTTGAACATGGATTCTAAGTGTGGGGGATCTGCAGTGGCCTCCATACATAGAATCCTCCTCATAACAGCCTGTACACAAGATCTTCATTTTGTGGCGGCCTTACATCATAATATTAAGTGCGGGGAGATCTGCAGTGGTGGCACCGTGAGCCCAGGACAACTAGAGCGGAAGGCAGGAAGATCAGGAACCGAATGAAAAGTCAGGTGTTTCCACAAGGAGATTGGAAGAAGCTAGGAATACGTGTGATTGTTGGTGTCTTTCTGGTGCAGACGCTCCGCCATTAAGGCATTGCCGTAGCATCCTTTGCAAACGGACTTTTGTTGTGGCGACCCTATCAAAGGATTCTGAGTGTGGGGCATATGCAGTGGCCTCCATACTTGGAATCCTCTCGCTATCAGCCTGTACAAAAAGAAATGTGTTGAGGCGGCATCGCAAACGGATCTTAATTGTGGGGGGATTTGCAGTAGCGGCATCTTGAGCCCAGGAAAGCTAGATAGGACAGCCGGAAAAGCATGAAACAGCATGTGTTCGCACATTGGGAAACAGGAACGACTAGGACGATGTGTGGTTGTCGGTGTTTTTATGGTGCAGACGCTCCAGACTTGAAATCCTTCTGCAGCAGCCTTTCCATCAGGATTTCTTGTGTGGCGACCTTGCACAAGGATTTTAAGTGTGGGGGATCTGCAGTGGCCTCCATATCTAGAATCCTCTCATAGCAGCCTGTACAACAGACATTCCTGTTTGTGGCGGCCTTGCAAAAAACAAAAATGTGGGGGGGATCTGCAGTGGTGGAACCTTGAGCCCAGGAAAGCTAGAGAGGACAACAGTAAAAATAGGATAAACATTTTAAACAACGTGTGCTCTCATAAAAAAGCTAGGAGGACCTGTGACTGTCAGTGTTTTAGTGGTGCAGACGCTCTACACTCAAAATCATTTTGCAGCAGCCTTTACAGACTAATTCCTTGTGTGGCGACCTTGCACAAGGATTTTAAGTGTGGGGGATATGCAGTGGCCTCCACATCTAGATTCTCCATAGCAGACTGTACGACAGATATTCCTCCTGTTCCGGCCTTGCAAGCAATTTTTCATTGTCGGGGGATCTGCAGTGGCGGCACCTTGAGCCCAGGGCAAGTAGAGAGGGAAGCACGCAGAGAAAACAGGAAACGCATTAAAAACATGTGTTCTGATATGGAACAATAGGCACGATGTAGGAAGACCTGTGACTGTCCATGACTGGCAGATGTTCATGCCGTCAAAAACAATTACGGACTTGGCGGTCGAAGCAAGCGTTATTTTGCATGCGTGGGTGAACTCCGCAGACAGAGTTCATGAAAGCCAACCAGTGATATGTTGCTGGTATACTGAATTTGTCAAACTTATGTTGCTAAAGTGCAGTGATGTTCTCTTGCTGAAGCCTATCCCGTGCAGTTTGCTGACACGCACAAGGGGAAGCGGGTGAAGCTGAACGTTTGGAGGGTGTTGGGCACATGTTCGGCGCTTCTGGAATTGGAGTAGCACAGTTTTTATCCAAGCCAGGTCGAGCAGACCAGTGATACAAATGATGTGCATGTGTATCGGGCTACCTGCGGCAATTCCCACCACCGTGGCAGCCCAGCAGTCTGGGTGGTGAGAGTTCGAGGGAGCACTGGAGGCCGTCACGTGTGACATGTGGCGCCCCAAAGGTTGGGAGAGCCGTGCTGATGATGATGATGATGATGAGGAGGAGGAGGAGGAGGAGGAGGAGGAATAGGAGGGCCGTTTTGTGAAACTTCTTGAGGGGCACTCGCGGAATTCATTCAGGCCGCCTTGGGGTTCTGGGGCTTTTATGGGGCAGTCGTCTGGGTCTTTAGGGGCCGCGGTTGGGCCACATTGGACGGTATTGGAGCCGTTTTGGAGCTCCCGTTGGCCGTATCGGGGCCTTCTTGGCAGTATGGCGGGTGTCTTAGGGCTTGTCGGACAGTCTTGGCGACGCCTTGTGCCCTCTACGAGCTTTCTAAGGTAGAGGTGGGTCTCTCTGGAGGCCCTTGTGGGCCGTCTCGAGTCGTCTGGGCGCACTAGTGGTGGCGTCCTGGGCAGTCTTGAGTTGACGGAAGCCTGAAGTACAATCAACGGTTGTGGTTTCTTCGGACGTTGTTGGGGGTCCTCTTCTGGCCCTCCCCTCCTGGAGGTATCTTGAGCCGTATTGAGGCCATCATGGGCCGCCCTGGGGCCATCTTGGGCCGTCCTGGATGCATCGTGGGCCTTGTTGGCGTCCTTGGTTGCCTGCCTGGGCCGTCTTGTAATTCCCAGAGCGCGGATCCATCGCTTTTGTTAACAAGGGATTGTGGCTTCGGGGGCGCTGCTCCATCATCGCCGTATGAGAAGGATCGTGGCCCTGGGGAGGGGGGCGATGCACGCGCCCGTCTGCCAGTAGTGGGGGGTGACCTTTCTAGGAGATTACAGAACCCCTACCAGGCAGCATATGGCATTCGACAGCGCCGCAGCTGCTCCCCCCACATACAGGGGAACCGGGTTCTGTGGAACCCGTGGGCACAGTCGTTAAGCGTATTGCAGGTTGTGTGCACAGGGGTCGGGCTGGCAGCAGCGGCAGATGCAGCAGTCAGCGGTAGACCATTCCCTTGGAGGTGGTGTGCCTCATCGTGTTGGTGTGGATCCAATCTCAGAGGAGCGGCCACGCGAGCATGCTTCCTTCACTGCTTGCTACTATCGCCCAGAGTGACCACTCGCAGTCAGCAGTGAGTCTGCATTCGTTCGGAACTACGTGGATGGGGTGAGAACGGGGTGGAGCAAGCTCCAGCGCGAATCATCCTTAGACAGATCGGGCTCCAGAGATTGTTCTGCGGTTCGTCCTGCTGCTTACAATGTCATTGATATTTGAAGATGATTTTTGCGGTGGGCACGCTGCGATGATGATACAGCGTTGTTTCGGGATCGCGCCTCCTTGCACGCCTCGTCGTACACCGTCGAACCGCACTGAACCAGAAATCCTTGGCGCATTGCCTGTCCTGGCCAAAACCTATAAAATTACCCTGTGACGTAAGTACACATTCCAGCGGCACCAAGGGATGATATCAGGTGTGCCGACAATCGTGCGACAGCAACACTGCAAGAGACGGCGCACGACGGATATTCATATCGTGCGAAGTGCGCGTGGCCGACTCGCAGAACAGAGGTACAGAAGGCCAGGAGGCATTGTACTGGGAATGAGAAGCACAAGGAAGACATCGGGGTGGAAGAACAATCACCTCGGCAGAAGCAGCGAGATGATGGAGCATGGGCAAGATATGGTTGCATAGGCGGATACGCAACCAGACAATGCAGTGCCGAGTTTTCCACACCGGAATGCTCAACACCTGGGAGGCCAGCCACCCCTTGGGGATGGCAAGGTCCTCGAGGTCTGCTTGGGACCCTGCTGTGCCGCCCCCCTCAGCAGCATTCACAACTGGTTAAAGTTTCACACTTAGCAGTCCCCCCCAAGGCATGGCGAGGTCCCGTGGCCCCGCGGCAGCCCTCGAAAGTGGCGATCGTTGAACATATCGCAGCCCCCCAGGGATTGCGAGGTCCCGTTTGGACCTGCGTGGGGCCCCACGGTGCTGCCCCGCCCAGCAGCGCTCGCAAGAGGCGGCAGTTTCACACGCTGCAGCCCCCCATTGATGACGAGGTCCCGTGGGGTTCTGCGTGCGGCCCCACTGTATTGGCTCCCCTGGCAGCCCTCGAACGAGGCGGCAGTTTCACACTTCGCAGTCCCCCCCCCATGGATGGCGAGGTCCCGTTTGGATCTGCGCGGGGCCTTGTGCGTTGCCCCGCCTAGCAGCCCTCGAAAGTGGCGATGGTTTCACATTGTGCAGCCCCCCAGGGATGGCGAGGTACAGTTCGGATCTGCATGGCACCCCTCTGAGTTGGTCCCCCCAGCAGCCATCGAAAGGGACGACAGTTTCACGCTTCGCAGCCCGGGATGGCGAGGTACTGTTTGGATTTGCGTGGGGCCTTATTGTGTTGCCCCCCCAACAACCCTCGAAAGTGGCGACGGCTTCGCATGCCACAACCCCCCAGGGATGGCGAGGAACCGTTCGGATCTGGCTCCCCCAGCAGCCCTCGAAAATGGCGACAGTTTCACATTGCGCAGCCCCCCCCATGGATGGCGAGGTCCCGATTGGACCTGCGTGGGGCCCCGCTGCGTTGCCTCCCCAGCAGCCCTCCAACGTGGCGACTGTTTCAAATTTCGCAGCCCCCCATGGATGGCGAGGTCCCGTTTGGACCCGCGTGGGTCACCAATGTGCGGGTTTCCCCAGCAGCCATCGAAAGTGGCGACGGCGTCGCCCTTCGCAGCCCCCAGGAGTGGCGCGAGAACAGAGAGCCGAGAGGAGAGCAGGGGGAGTGGGCGAGGAGGAGGAGCAGGATACTGTGGATGCCCCACTGCTTTATTCCAAACGAGAACCCAACCAAGGTAATGCTGGGGAACGCAGGCCCTGCGACGTATCCTACCCATCGGCACCAAGGGATGATATCAGGTGTGCCGACCATTGCGTGACAGCAACACTGCAAGAGACGCGCACGTTGGATATCTATATCGTGCGAAGTGCGCGTGGCCGACTCGCAGAACAGAGGTACAAAAGTAGGAGACCGCATATTGGGACGGGAAAACACAATGAATACATCGGGGTGAAAGAACCACCTGTTCGACAGAAGCAGCGAGATGATGGAGCATGGGCAAGATAAGATTACAGATACGGAGGCGCAACCAGACAATGAAGAGTCGCGTTTTCCATGCTGGAATGCTCAACACCTGCGAGGCCAGCCCTCACCCACCCCACGGATGGCGAGATCCGCGACATCTGCGCGGGACTTCATTGTGTTGCCCCCCCCCCAGGAGCCCTCGAGATTGGCGACACTTTCATGCTTCGCAGCTTGCCCAGGGATGGCGATGCCCAGTTTGGATCCGCGTGGGGCCCCACGGTGCTGCCCCGCCCAGCAGACCTCGAAAGTGGCGGCAGTTTCACACAATGCAGCCCCCCATGAATGACCCAGGGCTTAGTTGCCTTGATACCCTCGTTTGGAAGCGCAGCACCTACCGTGTTCCAAACATGTGTGTGTGAACATGTTGCGTGTTTGTTTGGCCCGCGTTGGCCCTCGTGTTGGCGAACATCTCGCGCCCGACCTCCGTTTTCAATAACCCCGAACCAACGATAATAAAGTACCCCCCCTTAAGTCGTTTGAGTTTTTTATCCTCGGCCTCGACGGTTTTCAAATAGAGGCGGAGAGCGCGGAGGCCGAACTTCATTATCACGGGGAAAGTTCGTCATCGAGGTTACTTCCTTCTTATGTTGAGATAACAACATAAGAAGGAAGTTTTGAACTCTCTCGCTCTCTCTCTCTCTCTTAGTTTATGTTTCTGTTCTCTCTCTCTCTCTCTCTTTCTCTCTCTCTCTCTCTCTCTCTTTTATCTCTCTCTCTCTCTCTGTCTCTCTCTATCTCTCTTTCTCTCTCTCTCTCTTCTCCTCCTCCCCCTGGCGCCCTGAACTTGTTTATCGCTGGGTTTGATTACCCCGGGAAAACTAAGCACATGAGCTCCCCTACACGAGCAGATGAAAACTTTAATTTTCATCAAGCGTTTACAAATTAAATCTAATAAGTTTTGAACTTTGGATTTTCGCCTCCTCCTTTTCCTCTCCTCTCTCCTCCGCCTCCTCCTCCTGCTCTTCTTTTCTTTCTCTCTATATCTCTTTTTTTGTCTCCTTCTTCTCGCCCCCTGGCGCCCTGAACTGAGACAAACCATTGTTGAGGATGTCTCAACCGAGACAAATCATTGTTGAGGACGTCTCATACAGGGCCAAAGACCAAGGATCCTCAAGATATCTTTGGCTTTTTCCTCTTGATATCTCTTTATGCTGGCTCTGGCGGGCAATTTTTATTATATCTCCCCGAAAACCCCGAACTTTATTATCTCTGGGGGGTTATTCTCGTGGGTTCATGGTTAGACGTGTTGAGCTCCGTGTCAGCACACTACGGGTTGCGTGCTGCGCATCGGGGCGGCTAAGATCCAGGGTCGTGCCCAGGCTGGCCCGAAACAATTGGCAGCACCAACAGGCCCTTCTCAAACGGAGGATGATATGACTACACAGGAGGCCTGTTCCTTGCACGCCCAGCGGGACTTGCGAATGACAGTACCGACGGGTAGGACGTGGAGGAAAGAACGGCGAGGATCACGAGTTCACGATTTCGTCGTCATCGTCGTCGTGATAACTATGATCACGACAACGGCGAAGACGAAATGACCGAAAGATGGCGGAACGCAGGATCTCCGAGGACCGAGGAGTTCATGAAAGTTGCGGCGGTTGCACAGTTGGCAGCTTGAGGTCTCGTTTGAGCCCGCGTAGGGCACCATTATGTTGGGCTTCCTCGGGGCCCACGAATGCGGCGACATTTGCGCAGTTGGCATTCCCAACGGGGGGCAAGGACTTGTTTTGGTCCGCGTAGGCCCGCACTCCGCTGGACCTCCCAGGAGCTCGCGAAAGAGGCGACGGTCGCGCAGTTGGCAGCCCTCCATGGAGGGCGAGGCTTACTTTGGATCCCTTTGAGCCTGCACTCCGCTGGACATCCCAGGAGCTCACAAGACTGGCGGTGCTTGCTGGCTGGCAGCCCCGAGGGAGGCGGGGTCTAGTTTGGAACCCTTCTGGGTCCGCGCTCTGCTGGACCTCCCAGGAGCTCATGGATGTGGCGACGGTTTGGCAGTTGGCAGCCCCCCCAGGAAGGCGAGGTTTGGTTTGGATGTTTCTAAACCCGCACGTCTCTGGACCTCCCAGGAGCTCACGCAAGTGGCGACACATGCTGGTCGGCAGCCCCCAGGGAGGCGGGGTCTAGACTGGGTCCTTCTAGGTCCGCACTCCGCTACATCTTCCAAGAGCTCACAAAAGTTCTTAGGCCCGCACGTCTCTGGACCTCCCAGGAGCTCACGAAAGTGGCGACATTGCTGGTTGGCAGGCCCAAGAGGGGCGGGGTCTAGACTTGGTCCTTCTAGATCCGTTCTCCGCTAGACCTCCCAAGAGCTTACGAAAGTCTTTAGGCCCACACTCCGTTGGACCTCCCAGGAGCTTACGAAAGTGGCGACACTTGTGCATTTAGCAGGCCCTAGAGAAGGCGAGGTCTCATTTGTGGCCGCTGAAGGCCCGCACTCCGGTGGACATCCCGGGAGCTCTTCTGAACATGGCAACATTTGCGAAGTTGGCCTCCCCAAAGGTGCGAGATCTATTAAGCCAGCACGCCGCTGGACGTCACAGGAGCTCACGGAAGTTGCGACGGTTGCACAGTTGCAGCCCCCCTGGTGGGCGAGGAATGGTTTGGATCCCTTTTGAGCCCTCACTCCGCTGGACCTCCCAGGTGCCCACGCAAGAAGAGGCGGGGTACAAGCCAGGCTGGAAGGAGGAGACGTGAGAAGGGAGGGAGGAAAGGCAGCAGCACTCCTGTCCGAAACGAGCACCCAACACGAGAGGGCTGCACTGCCCTTGCTGCGTCTGAGTGCTGTTGGCCTTATCGCTGTCCGGCCCTCGGTCAGTCACGAGCGCCTCAGCGTGGAGAAGCCCCAGACAACGGGCCCGCGAGGGGCACGGACGGCCCCATGGTGGGCCCCCAAAAAGCGCCCCAGGAGGCCGCGAGGGCCCCAAGGAAGCCAACGACACGTCCCGGAAAGACAGGCAGGACCGCCCTGCAGTGTGAGGACACACGATGGTCGCAGGACGGCCCCCGCAGAGCTCCGGAGCACCCCGCAAGAACTCCGGCAGATCCGAGTCTCCGCCCAACAAGGACTTTGATCTGTACTTTGTCCTCCTCTTCACGGTCTGCGAGCGACGGCCGCCGCGCCAGCTTGCCAGCCGCACCCGGTCCTTAGGCAAGGGCGGGAGCGTTGCCGCGTGGACTTCCCTTGACAGCATGGGCGCACGCCTCCGGGCGACCAGCGGCCACGACGCCGGCGAGGAGCTCCCCCGAGGACGCCCCCAAAGCGGCGTGAGGCGATCAGGCAAGACGAGACCAGGCGAGACGAGGCAGGGCCTGGCAAGACACGCCAAGGCAGCCCCCTCAGGTCGGCCCAAGATGGCCCCAAGACGCTCCAGGAGGGCCCCCGAGGGGCCCATATCTGTAAAAGCCGGAGCAACATCCGTCGTCTGTACCATCTCGTTTTCTCGCGCCCGATGGGCGCTTGGGACCTCACGACTGCATCACGATGGCCCCGGGAGAGCCCCAAGACGGAGGCAACAGGGGCCCGATATGGCCCCAGAGGCCCCAAAGAAATGCCCAAGAGGGCACCGAGCCCGTCGAAACTTCAAACAAACAAACAACAGCGCAACTCGTTCTTGGCTCCAAAAAACGGCCCCCGAGAGCCTTGCGGGAGGCCTTCCAAATGTCCCCAAGCAGGCCCAGAGGGCCCCCACTAGGCTTCGCTTGGAGCAGGGGGAAGTCTTCCGGGTGGGTGAGGGAAGCGGTCACCCCCTCCCACATCGAGAAGAGCAGGTCACTCTGGAAGAGCAGAAGAAGCACAACCACTTACGACGTTACGCCAAGATGATGGGTTGGTTGATCGGTGCTCGCACCCTCATGCTTCCTCGTGCGGGGGCGCTCCTGGGGACTCGGCGTGACTGTCTCCGAGGGGGCTGGTGGCACTTCCAGGTTTATTTCCCAAAGGCAGTTGCAAACGGCAACCGAAGCAGAATGACGGGCAGCGCGTCGATATCCAGTTGCTTGCGGCACGCCCCGCCACCGTACTTGTACAACAGCGCGTCAGGGAGGGAGGCCGAGCGTAGGAACAGCGCAGGACAACTAGGAACTAGGTCTGAACTTGGACGGTCGTGAATTCGACATTGTCTCCTTCGGTGCGGTTGGAAGGAGGTCGAGTGCATGCCCCGCAACAGTTCAGCGAGGGTTCTGAATGGGGAAGGGTCGGGATCTCGACCTCGTCTTCGTCCGCGTGGTATGGAGTAAGAGGAGAGGGAGGAGGAGGAGGAGAAAGAGGATATTGACAATGTGAAGACGAGGGGGAGAAGGGCTCTTGGGCCACGTTCTTGGGGCCTCCTGGGTGCTTCCCGTGAGTCTCCTGTTGGCCTCTTGGGGGCTTCTCGGGGGCCTCCTGGGGCGTCTCGGGGACTTCTTGGGGCATGGTGGGCCGTCCCAGGAAGCTCTTGGCTCGTCTGGCGCTGTCGGATACCGTTTGGGGGGCTTGTTTGGGCCGTTTTGGTGCCTTCCTGGAACGCTTTGGGGTCGCCTGCGCGACCGCGACCGCGACCGCGAACAGTCGTTCTGACAGAGTGCACCAGTTCAGTTTTCCCAACTTGTGAAACCAGCGCTCGGCCCGAATAAGGAGCCACTGGAATTCCTAAACAACATCTCTACAAACAACGATTCCTGTCCGCTTAGGCGCTTTCGGGCAGACGCGAACTCCACAGTGCTTCTCGGGCAGGGCGCTGCGAACACAGCATGCTTGCGGCAACATGGGACATCCACAGTGCCTTCTGCGACTACAAATTGCTGCCTTGGTGCTATCCCACTACATGGGATAACGTCCGCCGATGGATTCCAGCACGACGAGTTGCAGCACGGTGAATTCCTCGCCCACTGGCAAATCTGCCGCAACCAACGGTGATGCTTACGCCAGCGCTGTTACCATGAGCCAACGCCGACGCCAGTCCATACACCATCTTCAACACCTGCGTCTCTGTCTGCGCCATCGCAAGCGCCTACGTCAACGCCGACGTCGGCACCGGTGCCGGCAACAACGCTGACGCCTACCTCGGCACCCACGCCAGCGCCCTCACCAGCACCGACGCCAGCATGAACGCTGGCACCTACGACAGCGCATCCTCCAACCTCGACGCCATCATCGACGCGGGCACCGTGGGCGGGCACCTACGCCGGCACCAGCGCCAGCGCATGCACCAGCGCCGCTGCCAGCACCGACACCAGCACCAATGCGGCGCCTACGCCGGCACCAACGCCAGGAGAGCTATGTTGCAACCATCGGCCTGAGCCCGGACAGACGCTGGGTCCGTCGCACGACTTGGAGCCAAGCGCCAGGTGGCAGCAGCACGGCGCCACTCAACGCAACGGTACCTGGCAATGCGACGTGAGGCGCTGCACGGGGGCGTGCGCACGACAGTTGGCATCAGCACGGTGGCAGCGCGACGGGTCCAGCAATACGACGCCACCCCACTCTACCTCCAACGCTTCCAGCCCCCCTGGCGACCCGCAGCATGCCGCCAGCAGCCAGCCCATACCATATTCTTATGTCTCGCTCGACCCACTGCCGACCCACAGGCGCAGCCACCAACCCACGCAACGAAATCGAACCACCACGCCCTACACCGATCCAGGCCCAGTCGCAGCGAGGTAATGGTCTCCGCCTGCGCAGGTGTCACGGTCTCCGTCGGCACGACAGCGGATACGACCGCGTCGCGATGAGCGCCGCGCTGGCTGCAGCCGACTCCAGCGCCGGCTATATTCGGACTCCCGTCTCAGATTTGGACGCCTGACGCGAATTCCGAGAGCCCCCCCGACGCGCGCTTCGTCTCGTCCAACCCCGACTCCTACCGCCACCCCGATTCCGGCTCAGACTGCATCTCCAGCTCCAGGGCATGGGAGGGATTCCTTTTACAACTCTTGCTCCTGATCCCTCTAGCTCCTGCCCATTTCCCGACTCCAGCTCCGACTCCAGCTCCATTTCCCCTTCAACCCCAACGCTGGCTTCCGACGCCAGCCCCGACTCCAGCGCTCGTTCTGACACCTGCTCCAACTCATCTTCCGACGACTGCTCTGCGACTCCATCGTCGGCGACGCCTGGTTGAGCGATGAACCTTGAGTTGGCCTCACTTCCGACTGACCCTGGCTCCGTTTCCCACATGACGCCCAGGAAAGTGACGAAGTTGATCTTGATGGGGGAGGCGTTCACGAAAGTACGAAAGTGGTCCGACGAGCGCGCCAGCACCAACGTCGACGCCTACGCCAGCACCAACGTCTGCACCGACGCCAGCACGTACGCCGCGGGGACGTCAGGGACTACGCCATTTTGGCGAGCATGATGGTCTTTGGGGATGCGGTTTGCAACTTCCTGGAGGATGGGCTGGCATCCCGCGAATCGCTATGCGAGGGGATCTGGCGCGAGCGGCACCGCAGGTTTGCATCCCAGCCACTTGCAAAATGGAGTGGCTCGTGCTCCATGCTCCGACTCCTGCAGGCTCCAGCTTCGGCCCCGAGGTCGAGTGACCCACAGGGGCGGTCTTGGCCCCGACTTCTCATTGGCTCGCCTTCGACGCCTGCTGCTTTGACTTCGCCATCTCTGACTCGGGCTCCGTGTCTCCGGCTCCAGCCCATCCTGCTCAATGACGTCTCCGATCAGCTCCTTCTCTTGCTCGACTCCTGACGGCCCGTCTGCTTGTGGCTAGACGTGAAATTGGGCTCTCCATGCTTTTGTGCTCTTCTCCTCCCCTCCTTTCGGATGCAACTCCTGGGAGGTCAAATTCTGATTTTGCCCCGGTCCGAAATCCGGCTTCATCCCGCTTAATCCCGCTTACTCCAGCTCAATCCCGCGTAATCCCGCTTCATCCGAGGCCCACTCTGGCGTGACAGCCCCCCAATGGGGCTTAATATCCTCTTCGATCCTTCCGACGAAAGCCTCCCAGTAGTTGCCTCCTCTCCTCCTCCTCCGCCTCCTCCTCCTCCTCCTCCTCCTCCTCCTCCTCCTCCTCCTCCTCCCCCTCCACCGGTTATACAATCAAGGTGTGTATTCGACTTTCGGATCCTTTGGCACTGCACCTCTGTCTTCGTTGTCCGCTGGTCCTCTTCCTCCCTCGTCCGCTCTCCCTCTGCTCTGCTCTCGGCTCAAGAGACAGGGGTCAATGCAAGCGGGGATCAGCCAGGGCACCGGATCCTGCAGGTTCCTGCGAAGGCCCCCTCTGGCTGGTCCGGGTTAGCGAGCCGCTCGTGGCCGCGAGGCGGCCGCGCATATGGGCTGACCCAGGTTTGCAAAGACCTGCGTTGCAGCTTTTTCCTGCATTGTAGTTTTTTGGTTTCCTGCTGACCCAGGTCTGGATTGACCTGGGTCAGAAGATCCTCGACATTATACAATCCAGGTGTTTATTCGATTTTCAGATCCTTCGGCACTGCGCCTCTGTCTCCGCTTTCCGTGGTTCCTCCTCCTCCTCCCTCGTCCGCCCCCCTGCTGCTCTGTGCTCGGCTCGTGTGGGGTGCTGGTGCGCGCGCCGCTGGCGGCCTCCGCACCCACGAGCTCTCGCCCTGTGCAGATGCTGGGCGCCTGGGTAGGTTCCGCCCCTGATGCAGGCGGTCTCGCCCCGTCCGCTCTACTTTGCTTCTCCCCTTCCGTTCCGCTTGCGGGCATGTCTCGTCTTGGTCTGGCCTCGGGCTTTGCCTCACTGGGCTCGTCTCACCCGCCGAGGCCCCCGTAGGCTGCAGACCTTGTGTTACGTTTCTCGCACGGGCTCATGGACCTTGTGGCGTCCCCATGCGTTCCTCCATCGCACGCTGTGGCACAGTTCCGATGTGGCGTTATGCAGTGCATGCCGGTGGGGTCACCTTTTGCCCTTTTTTCATTACAAAACAATGTAACGCTTTGGGGCCGCCGTGGGGCCCTCTTTGGAGCCACTTGGGCGGTGGGTCCTTTAGAGCCGACTTGGCGCCCTCTCGACTGTTTTGGAGCTATCTTGAAGACCTCTTGGGCCGTATTGAGCGTTCGGAAGCCCCAACAATTCAGAACTTTGAAATCCAGCAAAACCCCATTGAAAAACCCTTGTTGTCCGCTTCCTCAGGCTCTCCCGGAGGGCTTCTTAGAGCACTCTTGGATCCGTGTTGGGGCCTCTTGGAGCTTCTTGGGCCGTCCCGGGAAGCTCTTGGCCCGTCTGACGCCTTCGGAGGCCGTTTTGAGGGCCTCTCTGGGCCGTCTTAAGGGACTCTTGGAGCACTATAGGGATGCCTTGAAGCCCTCTTGGGAGCCTCTTGGGAGTTCTTGGGGTCCTTTTTGGCCGACTTGGGGCCCTCTTGGGAGCCTCGCATGCCGTATTGGGTATATCTTGAAGTCCGTTGGGACCGAAGCATCGGGCACCCAAGCAAGCGAGACTTTCAGAACATTGCATGAACCAGTTGAGCATCTTTGTTGTTTGCTTTCTACGGGCTTTCTGGGGGCCTCTTGGGGGCTGCCTGGGGCCTCTTTGGCGCCTCTTGGGCCGTCTTGGAGGGCTCTCAGCCTGTCTGGCGCCCTCGGAAGCCGTCCTTCTCTGGGCCGTTATGGCGCCATCTAGGAGCGCTTTAGGGCCGTCTTGGGGCCCTCCCGGGAACCACTTGGACGATCCTGGGATCCTCTTGGCCGATGTGGGACCTTCCTTGGCTGTCTTGAACCTATCTTGGAGGCCTCTTGAGCTGTATCGGGCGGTCGGAAGCCCCAACAATCGAGAGTTAAGTTCTGGCAAAACGGCAGGGACAATGCTGTTGTTCGCCTCCTCGGGCTGTCCTGGAGGGCCTATTAGAGCCCTCTTGGGCCGTCTTTGGGCACTTTTGAGCCGTCTTGAGGCCGGCTTTGAGAGCCTCTTCAGAAGTCTTGGGCCACATTGGTTCGTTTTCATGTTATCTTGGTTGTCTTGGCGCCGTCTCGGAGGCCGTCTTGACCGTCTGGAGGCCGAAGAGAGCGCCCGCGAGCCATTTTAGAGGGGGGGATGCTTTAAGCCCGCGCGCGGTACCGAGGGGCTTCGGCCCCATAAACCATTAGAAGCACTCCAAGAAGGACCACAGGAGTATCCTCACATGCCCACTCCGTGCAGGCACGGTGGCGGATTAGTGTGGCCGTGGAGTTCGTGAGGGTGGGAGTTTCCCGTGAGGGGGCTGCGACGGCAAGCCTCGGCGAGATCCCCATGCTGCGAAGGCGCTGCAGGTGGTTCATACTCGCCCGAGCCCTGGCAATATCTGGTGATCTGAATACTCTGTCGTTATTTCCAGCTATTGTATGCCCAACGCCCAGAGCTCTCCACCCATTCCCTGCGCCCCGGCTCATTTCGGATGGTCCCGTGGCTCGAGGAGGGCCCCCAGAGGCCGGAATCGATGCAGAAATGCCAGATGGGGAGAAACCATGTCGTCGGATGTCCTGGGTACTGCGGCGACGACGTGGACGACCACGACCACGACCACGACGATCACCGCCACGACGACGACGATGACGACGACCACGACCACGACCAAGACCACGGCGGCCTGCTTCTCCGGCACCCAGAGCGCTCTCTCCCGCCCCCTCCCCTGGGCGCCCTGAGGTGCGGCCTCATGGACCCTGCCTGGACCCCTGCCGCGGGGGGGGTGGGGGGGGTCGTCTTGTCCTCGTTCTCATCGACGTCTTCGTGCTCGTCGTCGTCCTCCATCTCCTCCTCCTCCTCCTCCTCCTCCTCCTCCTCGTCGTCGTCGTCGTCGTCGTCGTCGTCGTCGTCGTCTGCCTGGGGCCGACGGAGGAGAAGGAGAAGGAGGAGGAGGGAGGACCAGTGTAAACCCAGGTCTGATCGACGATGTCGGAATATACCCTTCTTCCAAGCTCTCTCTTCATAGTCCCCTTCAAGGCTTTGTTCTCACTGAGGCTTTGTTCTCTGCGAGCCGTGAGGCGTAACGACGTGGCCACAATTGGCCGAAAACACACGGGCCACAATTGGCCGTGTGCCTAGCAGGAGCACGTGCTCCGCTTTTCAGCCCTCCACAACCCGGGCCTGGCAGGAGTCCGTGCTCCGCCCTTCAGCCCCTGGGCCCGGCCGGAGGCCCTGCTCCGCCTCACAGCCCTTTGCCCACACGCCAGGTATAGCCAAGGCCCCGCAAGCCAGGACGGAATGCCCCTGGCGGCCGCCGGGCGCCCTCCGCCCCCGCGGCCCGCAGGGCCCCAGGGAGTAGCCGCTGTCTTAGACAGCGGGCCACCTCCAGGAGAGCCGCCCGCTGGCTCCCGTTCAGCGAGTTCCGGTCGCGGGAGAGGAGGAGGAGGAGGAGGAGGAGGAGGAGGAGGAGGAGGAGGAGGAGGAGGAGGAGGAGGAGGATTAGTAGCGTTTCGCTGGAAGGCTCTCATAATGGTAAGCAGAAAGACCACCGAAGGGTCCCACACAGGAGGCGGGGAGCCCCAGATCGCCCAGTCTTGCAGACGCTTCGCCCGAGACTCCCTCACACTGTTTCGCGGAAGCGTGCTTTGCGGTGGCACACGTGGGGTAAGAGCTGTGCTATGCAAGCAATTCAGCGTAAGCCATGTGGTGCGGGTTGCGTGGCGCAGGGAATATACGCAACGTCGTGAAAGCCAAGCCCTGCAGGCTTTGTAAGCGGCGGCATTGGTGCTTCTCGCGCCAATGCCGGCTACATGGCTTGGCCCAAGCGGCACCACACTCCGGTGCCCGCGGCCGTGCTCCCACCCTTGTCACTGGCCCGCCCGCTCCTCGCCCCGCCGGTCCATTCCTGCTGCTGGCCGGGCGCGCTGCCGCGGCAGAGCCAGCCCGCACAGCAGGGATTGGCAGCCTTCCCTTAAGGGTACCCCCGCAGCCGTGCCTCCTCGGTCCACCCTTCGCCGCGTTCGCGGGCCGCGCCCCGCTCGAAAAGCTGCGAAAAATGGGCGTCCAGGGCTCTTGCATCCGCGTCTTAAGTCGTGCCTGTCCCTCTACAGGGGGAATGTTCAGAAATAATCAAAAATAGTCTGGGGACTCTTTTTTTTTTGTATTTTTTGACAATTTGGGCGTATTTTTTAGTGTTTTATTATCTTTCGTCGCAAATCCTCTTGTATCGGGTATAGCCAGGACCCCAGGTAAGGGGACCCGGTTAGTGGTAGGGCCCCGGAGCCCTTGAATTGGCCAGAATCGCTAAACCAGGTCTGCCGTAACGTAGCTGGTGTTTTTCGGGTGACGGCAGCTCCAGTTAGTGGAACGGGGGGGGGGGCGTCCCCCAGTTCACTAAACCAGGTTCCACTAAACCCAGTTCTGCCAACGCCCGACTGTAGGGGGACACGCCCGACTTAATCCTTGTCGCGCATCCTGACTTATACTGGTTGACTGTATTGCTTTGTTCACGCTCGGCGTTGTCGCCCCGCAGGGCGTGGCCTCAGGAGGGTCGGGGGCGCAGGGCCTCTGCCGGCTCTTCTTCACCCCCTCCGGGCCTCTCACTGTGGGGGGGTCCCCTCGAGGAGGGAGGAGGGAAGAGGAGGAGGGGAGGAGGAGGAGGAGGAGGAGGAGGAGGTGGAGGAGGAGGAGGAGCTTGCCCCCGGATCTCCCGAGCTCCTTGGCGGCTTGGACAAACAAAAAAAACAGCAAAGCGCTCTGGCAGCGGCAGAAGTGAGGCGGCGGGCCGAGGAGAAGGTCGGCTACAGAGGACGGGGGTGAGGGCACGGCCAGGTCCACCGCAGTAGTGTATGTCGACATGGATCGGGTAGTATGGCCAGGACCCCGGGTAAGGGGACCCGGTTAGTGGTAGGGCCCTGGGGCCCCTCAATTGGCCAGAATCACTAAACCAGGTTTGCCGTAACCGGTGTTTTTCGGGTGACGGCAGTTCCAGTTAGCGGAACGGGGCGGGGGGGGGGCGCCTCCCGGTACGCATCATTAAACCAGGTTCCATTAAACCCAGTTCTGCCAACGCCCGAATGGAGGCGAGAGCACGACTCTCGAATCTACCGCTAGGGAGGGTCCGGCGAAGCGGCAGCCAGACCGAGCGATCTGGAGCTCCCCTTCCCCACTGTTGTCTTCGGCCTCCATGAGAATCCTCTAGCGAAGCGCTATCAGGGGGAGAAACAAGGCAAACGATCCTGGCGAGGAGCCACACCATGTGCAGGTGTGAGTGCCCCATGGCAGGCGGGACGAAGAAGGGGGAGCCCCGTGTAGGGTCACGAGACGCGTGAGGGGTGTGACGAAATATAATATGCCCGGCGACGCGCGCGGGCCCTGCCGGTGGAACTCTCCGTGCGGACCCGAGGCGTGCTAGGGGTGTGCCGAGACGGGCCCGCGGACGCCGCGGACGGGGCCCTGCTCCTGGAGCCCGAATGGGAGCTCCCCATGGGGCCGCGGAGCGTGTGTGAGAGGGTGTGCCGAGCAGAGGGCCCGGGGGCGCACGTGGGCCCTGCCGCCGGGGCCTTGGGTGGAGCGCCCTCTGGGCACGCGAGGCGGAAGGGAGGTGCCACAATGGGCCCGCACGTGCTGGGGCCACGCCCAGAGATCCAGCGCAATGAAAAAATCAGGACGGAGGTTTTTTGCAAATTTCGGCCCCCAGGGGCCCTCGCTGGGCCTCGGGCCCGTCAAAAATCGACTCAGGATGAAAAACCGGTCCTGGGGAATGGGTCAAGACTTCCGGGAACCGCGCATTGAAAAAATCACGACATCGGATTTCTGGGCGAAGCGTGTGCGGGGACGCATGCGGGCCCTGCCGCCGGAGCCTTCGGGGGGGCTCCTAGTGGGGCTAGACGAGGCGTGCGGGGGGGGTGCCGAAGGTATGCCCGGTGGTGCGTGCGGGCCCTGCCGGGGGGGGCTTTCGGTGGAGCGCTGCGTGGGGCCACGAAGCGCGCGAGGGGAGCGCAGCACTGGGCCAGGGAACGCATCGCTGGTGCCTTCGGAGGAGCTCCCTGAGACTGGGCAGCAAGATGGCGTCTAGGCCTCTGCACGTGATTTCTCACGACGCTGCATCTGTGTTCGCGACGTCGGATCTCAGGGAACAGTTTCGGCCTCCTGGGGTGCCGCTCTTCCTGGCCCTGGGGGGCCATCTGTGCGACTTGGTATGATCGAAATGGGTCCAGAAAGAATGTGTATGGAGACGGACAACAGTTCCTGCCCATGTTTAACCATATTCGCTGTCAGCGTTGCCGCGAAAGCTGCCCATTGACACAAGGCTGTCTGCCCAACAGTGGCTGCTGCCGGTTTGGGACAGCATGTGTTGTCGGGCATCGTACCGATATTTCTCGAACCCATTTCGGGCAACACCAAGATGCCATCGCTAATCCAGCTGTTGCAAGCAGCATGGCGTGAGGCTTCCCGGCCATCCGCGTGACGTCAATCGGCAATTCAGCTTCTCTAGCGGTATGTAGGTGAGCGCCCGTCTGGACAGCAGCGCAGTGTAGCACGTACTGGAGCAGTGGGCAGTGGGCTGGCACGTCGCCCGAAGCCAGAACGAAGCACACGGGCGAAGCCCCCTGGGACGGGGCCGAGCGAGAGGCGAGGCGGGGCGGCGACACGGGAGCGCCAGGTCGCTGGGCGCGACCCAGCTCAAACCAGCTGCCCTCCCCCCCCCCCCACGCGCGGGGCCGGCCGGGAGGGCGGCGCGCACAACGCCTTCCAGGATCCCCGGCAGCGCCGGAGGCCCTGGAAGCAAGCACACAAACCCGGGGGCCCACAGGGCGGGAGGGGGCGCGGGGGAGCGAGCGGCGGGCGAGGGGAGGGCGAGGGCAGCACCACCAGGAGGAGCACGGCCGGGAAGTCTTGGGCATCGCGTCGGCGTTGCCCGTTCTGGCCCACCGCGCCTCGGCGCGACCCGCTGTCCACTCCACTCCGCGGTGCCCGAACGTCAACGTCCCGAGCCTTCTCCGAGCCTCCCGCCCCGCGGAGCGCAGCGACACGCTGTCCGCGGATGGCGCGTCGCAAGGGCCGCCGCCGCGACACCCACAGGCCCCGACCGTAGTAAGGGCAACGAGGGGTGGGCGGCGGGGTCGAAGAACAAACAAACGGCATATACCTACTTGCGAAGGCCGTACGGCCGGTGCCGCCGACCCTGCATGACGGCGACAATCACAACCACAACGACGAAGGGCAGTTTGAGGGGCCTCTTGGGAAGCTCTCGGGGGCCGCTTGGGAGCCTCGTGAGGGGGGGGCGGCGGGGTCGAAGAACAAAAAACGGCATGGGCCTAATTTCCTGGACGTCCGCGCGGTTTTCTTGAATCGGCGCTGCGCCCCTCTCCCTGGCGGCGCCTGCGGCGCGGCCTCGGGCGCGCTCCGCGCCGCCTCGCGAGAGGGGCCCAGCGCCGATCCGAGAGAGGGCCGCGCGGATCTCCGGGAGTTTGTGCCTGCAGTGGGAGCCCATGCCAAGAGGCCCTGCGGAGCCCTGGGTTTCTTGGGTCTCGATGGTTCTGCCATGCCGAAGCTCCAAGCGGAGTTCCTCAAAACAACCAAAAACTTCTCGGACGTCCAGCACGCCAGGCACCCCTGTAATAAATTCACAGGGGGCGGCGGATCGAAGATGCCTACGGCGAATCACCGTCGCCCCCTGCCTTTCTAGAAGCGCCTATGCGGCCGAAAGTTGGGTTAGAGCCTGGCCAGGCTATCGGACCACGTGTTCCCCTAGTCGATTTGAAAAGCCTTCGGGGAACACGTGGGGGAACAAGGGGATGATGATGCAGAGGACTCTTGGGCGCAGCTTGGCCAACCTACGGGGAACACTTGGGGGATGATGAGGTAGAGGAGTAGTAGAGACAAATGAGGAGGGGGAAAGGAGGAGGACAAGGAGAAGAACAAGGAGACGGAGGAGGAGAATGCGGAGACAGAGGAGGACAAGGATGAGGAGCAGAAGAG